>CM076071.1:22032500-22200000 GCA_038088235.1 Zacco platypus
TTTCTTCATTGCATTTGGAAATGAGACAGGATTATGATCTGCACATGTAATGCATTTCACTCTGTGTCCATAGAGTGGTGCAGTTAACATGACAAATGAGAGCGCACATCAGTGTACTACTTGTAATGTAAAAAAGTCTCTTAAACTAAATGGAATGAACTAATCCTGAGATGAATTTAGGTCATTACACTCTGATCCTCAGGGAAGAATGATTGCATAATTATATTAGTAGTCCATTAAGGGAAACTATTTCAGTATATTACATTTCTTTCTTACTCAAAACATAAAATAAATCATGTTTTTTTTAAAGGATAGTTTGCAGTGTAAAGCAATTGTATGTAATTGACGTTTGTTATTGGATTCCAAGAGAAAATGCACAAACATCTACCAAATGTGCCTTTCATATTATATATATTAATATTATGTATTGTTGAATCTTTTTTATTATTTAAAACAACTTCTGAAATTTACTGCAGAGAGTGACTTTGGTTTAACAGTTTAGAATATGATCCATAGCATATTCTTTTATATATATATATATATATATATATATATATATATATATATATATATATATATATATATATATATATATATATATGCATACATACATATACATACACTTTATTACTTGATCACTTTATTACACTTTACACAAACTTTATTATTTCTGCATTGTATTTTGTGTTTTAATCCTTAATTTGTTGACAATAGTACATGATCGTCCTGTTCCTGGTGTTTGTAGTTCAGTTTTCAGTGTCCAGTGCGTGTCTGGCTATCAATGAGGACCAGCAGGTAAGATTAATCATTGTACTTCAATATATAAACTTGGATAAATCCACTCTGGTAGAATATAGTCTTTGGAAATGTGCTACAAATATAAATAATTTTGACAGAATTCAAAATTTTTCAGCAATGATGCATTAAATTGATCAAAAGTGACTGCATAAATGCATTTATAATGTTTCAAAAGATTTCTATATCAAATAAATGCTGTTTTTTTTACTTTATATTAATCAAAAAATCCTGAAAAAAATGTATCAAGGTTTCCTCAAAAATATGAAGCAGCACAACTGTTTTCAACATGTTTATTAATAATAATAATAATAATAATAATAAATGTTTCTTGAACAGCAAATCAGCATATTAGAATGTTTTCTAAAGGATCATGTGACACTGAAGACTGGAGTATAAATGTATTCAAATAGAAAACAGTTTCTTTAAATGGTAATAATATTTCATAGTATTTAATGTTTTTACTGTATTTTTGATCAAATAAATGCAGCATTGGTGAGCGTAAGAGTCTTCTTTAAAAAACGTGAACAAACAAACGTCTTTTTTTATTATTTGTTCTATTTTGTGTTTTCTCATAAGATGTCATATATTTCATACCTTTGTGTAGAATCACCTCCTGGAGGTGGGCTGGAATAACTCTCTGACCACTCAGAGGGACGTGGAGAAGAGTCTGAACTGCTGCGGTTTCTCTCATATGGACCTCAATGGAAGCTGTGCCGCTGTAATTTCCTCTGACACACATTCTTCATTGTCCTTTTGTTATGCTCCTGAAGCATTGCACGTACTGAACAATATAAATGACACCTGTGTGGGTGATAATGACTGTGTTAATCATTTGCATGCTTATTGTGATCGCATAATGCATAACAAATGTGTGACAAGTTAGGCAATTACATTATTTGTTCCATTATAATAACTCTTTGCTCTTGTCAATGCCTGTTTTGCTTCTGTGCAGCCCTGCTTTCATTACAGCACTTGCACCACATGTGCAGCAAAGATCCAGGAGCATGCCGGCGAGGTGCTGCGTTTCGTCGGAGGGATCGGTCTCTTCTTCAGCTTCACTGAGGTCAGCCTGCTAAACTAACTTCTGCTTTGATCTCTTCTTAGAAATTCTTCTTTCACAACCAGAAAGCCTCCTTGTCAAGCAAATGAAAAGGGTTCTTTTAAAGGGTTAGTTCACCCAAAAATGAAACTTCTGTCATTAATTACTCACACCCAAATCCGTAAGACTTTTGTTCATCTTCGGAACACAAATGAAAATCTTTTGAATGGAAATCTGTCCCTCAGTTGAGAGCTACGCAAATACCACTTTGATGCTTCAAAAAGAAATCATAAAACTAATCCATTTTGAAAGGGACAGTTCACCCAAAAATGAAAATTCTGTCATCATTTACTCCCCCTCAAGTTGTTCCGAACCTGTATACATATTTTTTTATTAATTTTTTTTTTTTTTGTTGTTCTGCTGTACAGGAAGAGTATTTGGAAGAATGTTTGTAACTAAGCAGATCTTGCCCCCCATTGACTGCCATACTATTTTTTATTTCCTAAATGGGGGACAAGACCTGCTTGGTTACAAACATTCTTCCAAATATCTTCCTTTGTGTACAGTAGAACACAGAAATTTATACAGGTTTGGAACAACTTGAAGGGGAGTAAATGATGACAGAATTTAAATTTTTGGGTGAACTATCCCTTAAATTGAGCAGTTTTGTCCCGATTTTCTGAAGAGACACGATCACTTTATATGATGAACAGATTTAATTTAGGCTTTAATTCACATCTAAACCTAAGCAGAAGCTCAACCCAACCTGCTTGACGCACAAGAACAAACATCTACCGGAAGCTCAAACGTGCCGCAAAACACGAGAATGAACCTCATTGGTTTTCGCACTTAAAGCGAATATGCTTGAACTTCCGTTCACCACATGTGTGTGTTGATGAATGTTTGATGAAAGACAAATGTTCAATCTTTTTTTTTTTTTTTTTTTTTTTTTTTTTTTACATTTTTAACTTTCTTTATTGTGTAATGTTGCTGTTTAAGCATGTCTGCAAAGTTACCAAGTCCACTCCAAAATGGAGTTATTCTCTATTATCATTAAGCACTGTTTCTGAACTCCCTGAAATGCCTCAATTGTAGTCTTGAGTTTTCTTCTGGGAATGTACACATCAAAATATTCCTCATTTAAATAATTCCCACCAAAGGCATACACAAAAAAGGGGGCGTGGCCTGACTGATTTGCATTGGTAGCGTGTTGTCGCCATGTCCCCCCGGATCTAACGCAGTTATGGGAAATGGGAATGACATTTCCAAAACAAGCTTGAAGTGGTTGACCAATCACAACACAGCCCAGCAATCGGAGCACACAGTGTTTTTGAAGAAGGGGCTTCATAGAAACTAAACAGAGCGTTACTGACAGACTGGGAAGGGAGGTGCTACAACAATACAATATATGTGAAAAAATAGTTTTTTTTTTGAACATTCAAACATGAAATTGTATAGCAGACCCCAAAAAATAAAATCAAGACTAGAGCATAATAATGCCTCATTAAAAGTGTTTAATTGTTATAGAAAAATTGTAAAAATGGAGCAGAAAACAAGTTAATTGTTTAACTGTAAGTTCACTTACCATATTCAGTGAATAGAGAAAAATTATTGTATTATATTGTAATTTTACTGTAAAATATTGTAAAATGTATACTTATTGAAAGTAAAAATAAATAATTCACACTTAGGAGCTGTATAAATTTTCAACAAGAACACATATAAATTATTGTTAAAATTATATATTATTGTAATATTTTGGTGGTTATTAGTACACTTTAGTGTACAAAATTAGTTGATCACTTAATGAAATATACAAGTTAAAAAATATACAGTTACTAATATGTCATCCCATAATACCTGAAACATTGTCGCTGTATTTTTTTACAGAAAATTTCTAGCAACCACAGCTGCCAGTTTTTTACTGTACATTTATCAGAATATTTTTTTACAGTGTATTTATGTATTTCTTCCTGTCATTCCGGTTATTTCAGATCCTGGGTGTTTGGCTGACATATAGGTACAGAAACCAAAAGGACCCACGGGCGAATCCAAGCGCCTTCCTCTAGGTTTGAATCTAAAGTCATCTGACCACTGGAAATCTCATTGGCGCTGTTAAAGAGAGTGTGTGTGTGTGTGTGTTTGCTTTTACGGAAGAGGAGACCAGCCTGCGTGTTCTTGCTGCTATATATTATTATATGCTTGATTTTTCAAGAGTACAGTCTGAATGTACTGTACATTATGAGGCTGTACTTATAAGAATTCCTCTCTATGAAAGAACGGAACACCAAATACTAGTATGCAGTACTTACACTAATGGGCTAAACAACAAAGACCATTTGATTTTATGTTAACCGTTTTATTTTATGTGATAAAACACATTAACAGAAAATGAGCTGCTGTGATCAAGATGTGCGGTGTGAGCATGACACTATTTTATGTTTGTATATACTGACAAAATCAGAATGTGTCACATTGATTTCTTCCAATAAATGCACACATTAACAATCAGCATGGATGACAGTAAAAGTTGCTCCGAATCACTATTCTGCAATGAAGTTAATAAAAAAAAAAGGTTTTTCTGTTTGTTGGTATGTTAGATCCGTTCTTTGAGCTTCATAATTAGTATGGAAAATTTAAAGAACTCAATTAAATATAAAGATTAATGGATGAATGTTTTCTTGAGCTCTGTTTAATGATCTCGGATTTCAAATATTACATATTTATCTGCCTGTTTTATTTCCATTATTTGTGTGTTCATTTTACCGACTTGATTTCGTGTATTGTTTTGGCTTCTTGCATGAATTCCTCAATGAAATGTACATCTATATCCAATGGTTCTGTGAACTGCACTCTCAAGCATTTGACACCAGAAAAAAAAATAAAGACTGTGTGTACTTTGGCCAATTTTGTCTTTGTATTACTTAATTGTTGGGTTTCCACAATACTTAAGTCTTTTATTGTCTTAAATCCCATTCCGATGTAACGGAGTATTTCAGGAGAGCAGCTTCCTCTAACCTAAACCAATAAGGAACTGACACGCTCAGGCCAAGAGCTCAGAGGGTAACAAAGGCAGCTAGTAACCAGGCAACAAAATGACTCAGGAAAACACAACTGCCAGTTACTCTGACTCCTCCCACCAGGATACTAGCCGGAGACTCTTAACTGAAAAACCCACATGGCCTCTGCTTTGAATAAACTGTGCAAACGTCACTGCTTAAACAAATTACCACGAGAACCAAATTTTTGTACAACTTCATTTATTGAAAAAAGCAAACATGAAAATGAAAGCCTGACGGTTAACCGTAACAGAATCTATTCAAAGAAAGTACTTAAAATTTGTACAGGGCTTTACAGTGCGTTTCATGCAGTCAGTAAACAAATGACAGAGTGAAAGTGACCCTCAGGGAAGTGATATCCTCTCGGTGGACAAAAAGACTAGACTTTTGTGTTCACAACTCTGTCTTCAAAAACTTCAGGGCTCTTTGCATGTTGCTCAACACTGTGGAAACAAAACCGAATAAGTGATACTGTCAGTATGATGATGTTTAATAACTTCTCTTGGCATTAAAATTGCTTTCAGACTTACAGAGTTTCATGTCAGCTGGCTCATAGGCGTACATGCGGTTGGAATAGCGGCCTGTGATGTCTGCCCGAACGGTCATGGATGGATCTGTAAAACAGGAAAGATTTGTATCATTTGTGTAGACTTTTTCATAACGTGTAGCATCATTTATCTAGCTGTTATAAGTAAATCAACTCACCAACAAAGAGGATTCTGGGAACATACTGCCCATCAGGAGACAAGTGCTTATCTGTGGTCTCATACTGTAAAGATATGAATCCCAGTTCAATTTATACAGACATTAAAAACACATAACAGACAGACCAGGACCTTAAAAACACTTTTAATGGTGTTAATATATTAACAATAAGCAATACATACAGTATTTATTCATCTTTGTTAACTTTAGTTAATAAAAACACAACTGTCCTTTGTTAGCATGTTAGCTCAGGTCTATTAACCTAAATAGCCTATTAGCATATACAACTTTAATACAATTTTAATAATATGTTAGTGAATTAGCATTAAATAAGTCAAATAAATGCTTTAGAAGTATTTTCATTGTTAGTTCATGTCAAGTTAACTGATGTTAACAAATGTAAAGTGTTTTACTCACCACAAGATTCAAGATCACAAATTCCTCATCGACCAACTTCTGGATGTCTTTATCCTCAGCAAAGGCCTTCTTTAGAGCTAATTATATAATAAAAAATATATTAAAATAAAATAATACAAACATGAAGAACAAGCTAAGAAGTTTAAATTAAGTCAATGAACATTTCAAAATAAAAGTCAAGCTTTACCCTGGCTGTGTGGACAGTCCTCCAGGTGAAAGATGACCATGAGGGGCTTGTTCCTAGTTAAAAAGATAACACAAGTTGTACAAAATATTTTAAAAAGATAATATAAAATAAATTAATTTTAACACTACCACAATAACACTTTATTTTACAGTGTCCTTGCAACTAACCCTAAACCAAACCCTAATCCTGACTTTATATTATGTATATGTTGTTATTACTCAGTACTTAAATATATAATTCCACTGAAACAAGGACACCTTAAAATAAAGAGTAATAAAAATTCATTCTATACACACAAAATTACTTTTATTGAATGCCATACACTCTATAATTCTATATAACACAAGTTTTTCTTACTTGGATCGTGACCAAAACAGAGCTTCCTCGTATGTCTGTGCCCAAATCAACTGATCGCCCCATCCTGAAAAGAAAAGAATACACAAAATGAATCGTAAAAACCAGAATCTACCTTGCCAATGCAAATGACTCCTACTACACAGGCCATTCAAATCAATATTGCACAACATGAGGTCTGGGATAGTATTTCACACAATAAAGAACTGGAATATTTCCAAAAGTAACCTCAATGAAACTGATCCTTACTTCCAGCATATACACTTCATTATATAGCTTTTGCTATTATAACACATCACGACAGCACACCCACTTAGCCATCATTTAGTAAAATTGCTGAAAAGAATGTCTCGAGATGTTTTCATGAAGCTGACCTCTGGAGAGCGTCTGAGGAATCCTCTTCTCTTTCTTGGCAGTGGTCTTCTCAAGCTTCCCCATGACTGAGGACAAGGCCACCAGGACCAAGAGCACTGACAGTAATCCTTTAAGCATCTTCACGAGCTGAAAGAACAAAGCGTTTCAATATATAGCTGTTAGGAAATGACAAAGCATCAACAGTTCCAGCGGTTTGCATTGCGTACTAGAGAACAATCTTCTGAGAAGTATACAAGCACAATGTCCCTTTAATGACGGTTCCTCACCTGTTCTCAGGTTCCCTGCTGTGTGTGTGTTCAGGCTCAGACTCCTGGTCCTCCTGTTGCCACTCTCTCTCACCTGTACGACACTTATACACCTGCTCCCCTGAGGCTCCGCCCACCCCTCTCCTGCTCTGGAATGCGATTCTGCGCTTTAATGCTGTTCGGCCCCATTTTGCATGCAAACTTTCCATTAACTTTTTTTATTTGGCTTGGCGCCAAGGACAGGTCAGCAGATAGCCGTGATAAGCTATTGAAGACTAGTATGATTGGGCTTCTTCGGATTGGCTGAGCTCTGATCTGTGATGCCAGAATTAATGGGCTTTCGTAGTTTGAAGCATGACGTGGTGTTAGAATGAGAAACCCACTTGTTATGCATTAATGTCTTGATGCAGTCATTTTTTTCATGTTTTGCCAAATACATTGAATTGACAAATTTGATTAAGCTAATTATTACTGAACAGTTTGTAGTAGGAAATCTACTCTCCGTATAGGAACATTTGGATATGATAACTAACTTGTACATTATAATTAATCTGATATCTGTAATATAATAGGGAGTGTGTATACAGGATTTTAATAATGTTTATACAAAGTCTAGTTTGCCAGTGAAATCCTGCCCCTCAAACATTTGCTTAACGTAGCGTTCAAAAGGAAGTTTCTCGAATACAGTCCTTCTGAAAGACTGACGTGTCCTTAAGACGGCTGGTTATGAGGAAGACTTTTGGTGTGACCTTTTTTCTGTGTAACCTTTTATTATTATTATTTCAAAATATTCAGTTTATTTTCATTTATTTTCAAAAATATGTATTATTTATATATTTATAATAATAATAATAATAATAATAAACATAGCATTTTTCATGCATAAAATGCAACTCAGTGCTTCACAAGCTTCAGAATATAAAAAAGCAATTGGCAATACAGTTTGACCTCAATATCAATATGAAATAATATAAATAAAACAACTATAAGAGAATTAAAAGGTAAAACAGACTTACATACAACTTCACACCATGTTGTTATTATTGATGAGCAAAATATGTTTTAACCCACTTTTGAATGCTGGTACCCTGTTTTACTTCATGATAGACAATTCCAAATTTATGGATCATAGTGGCTAAAAGAAGAACCACCAGATCGATTATGATTCACTGTATAATATGTCAGAAGAACAACACTAGGGGATCTTAAACTACGATTTGGGACATATCTTGACAGCCAGTCTGAAATGTAGAGGTGCCAAATTATGCAGTGTTTTATAACCAATAAAAGAACCTTAAAATCAAATCTCTGGATTCTCTGGTAACCAATGCAATTCTATTAGAACCGGTGTAATATGGTATAATTATAATATGCGGTGTAATTTAATTATTTTATTTTATTTTATTTTATTTTATTTTATTTTATTTTATTTTATTTTATTTTATTTTATTTTATTTTATTTTTTATTTTATTTTATTTTATTTTATTTTATTATTTTATTTCAATTCAGTTTATTTTCATTTATTTCCAAAAATATGTATTACTTTTACTTTATTTTATTTATTTTTATTCAGTTTATTTTCATTCATTTCCAAAATATGTATTTTATTTTATTTTGCACTCAAAAAAAAGGCTCTTAAATTTGCGTCCTTCAGACTCAAGACTCTGTGAGGAAGACTTTTTTCTTCTTCTGTGTAACATTTTATTATTTTCATTATTATTATTATTATAACATTTTAATTCAGTTCATTTTCATTAATTTTCAATCATATGTTGTTATGTTATTATTTTATTTTATTTTACTTTATTTTTTGTTTTGTACTAAAGGATAGTACGATCATTCGGAAATGATACTGATAACTGTATTACAAGACAGTTGCAGGCGTTATTGCGTAACATCCTCTGTCGAGTTGCTCAAACATACATTCAAATGTCCGGAGGAAGTCATGGCATCAGTGCTGGTGAGCTGGAGAGGTGAATGCTTAACTAATTTCATCTTCTCTGAAAAGACTCTCTGAAAATAATGTTGTAATTCAGGCCTGACAAAGCTCTTTTCCTCTAGCGGGTCTGGGATAATGTGACCAGCAGAGGATCAATGGTGTCTTTGTGTAGAGTGGAATCAAGTCAGGGCCTCTACGACAACCAACACCACTCAGACTGAATGAATCCAGTCTTTTTATGACTTCACTCTCTGTGTCCTTCAGGTGGACATTTCTCTCTCCCTATATTTCTGCCATTGTGCTGAAAATGACAGGTATGACTTACTCAGACAAACTAAAGGTTTATCACACACAAAAGACATGCAGGAGTCTACAGCAGAGGAAGTGCTGTAGCACATTTAAGTCATTTTTTTTTTTATTAAAAGTGAAAGGTTTTAAACCTTCAGAAAATATTTATTATAAAATATTATAATAATATAAAATAACATAGAAAATAATTCATTTTGTAAATAATATAATAAAATAATAATATTTTATTTTTAATAATTCAATAATAAATATTTTAAAAATGTAATCAATAATAAAGAAGACCCTTGTCCTATGCATTCATTGATTGAAAAACAGAAAAACAATAATATTGTGAAATATTATTACAATATAAATTAACAGTTTTCTATTTAAATATATTTTATAATGTAAATGTATTCTTGTGATGGCCATTACTCCCATTACTCCAGTCGTCAGTGTCACATGACCCATCAGAAATCATTCTAATATGCTGATTTGCCACTCAAGAAACATTATTATTATAAATTTTGAAAACAGTTGCACTGCTTAATATTTTTTGAGGAAACCATAATACACTTTCCCCTAGATTCGTTGATTAATCAGAAAGTTGAAAAGAACAGAATTTACTTGAAATAGAAATCTTTTTTAGCCATGTAAACATCACTTTCGATCAATTTCATGAATCCTTGCTGAATAAAGAATTTTTTTTCAAAGGCAGCATGCATGTTCACATTTGCAAATTTTGCAATTCTATTACCAAGATTTGTGACTTGACTAAATAGAGCTTAAAAGATATTTGTTTGATTTAGTAATATTTTCTGCCAATAAACATTAAACAAAGACATTAATTCCTACGATATAAAATAATATTTATTAAAAGCATTCTCGAATCATGATCACAAACCAAATATATTAATGTTTTTATTTATTTTTTGACAAGTTTCCTGTACAGTTCCTCAGAGAACATGAAATGATTATGAGAAAGACTGAAAGAATTGCTGAGGTGTCCTTAACTCTAAGATACACTTCCTACACTTTGCATACGGGCCGAAATTCTATGAAAAAGTCAATATTTGCCCTTGAGGGCTGGGTGCACAGGCCACTCCTTGTCATACACACTCCAGCGGCCATCTGCACCCGATTCCGCCTTGAGAACACGGATCTGTCAGGCAGGAAGGCAAACGCACTGTTAGCGATTGGACTGGATTGGCATAAGTGGGGGAGGAGAAATTCAGTGCAATTGTCTAGAGTTCTAACGTAACCCTGTTTGAGATGCACAAACAATGAAGCGTTTAAAGGTTAAAAAAGCAAACCGGAACTGAGCGAGAGTGGCGATTATATATAATATATATATATATATAAATACGGTCTAATGTGAGACTGAAAGTAAAAAGTTAATTTCAGAAAGAACGGCACATTCTGGTGATTTTTTTTAACGTTTATTAATTTACATGTAGAAAAAAACCTTACATTTCTGAATGTGGCTTTTATTGTTTATGTGGCGCTCTGACACATAGACATCTTTCAAATAATAATACAAAAAAAAAAAAATTCATCATCAGACTTGTATCAAAATAAAATCATGGGAAAATAGTGAATCAAACCAAAGAAAAAAAAATGGAAAAACAAAAACGAGTCCCAAAAGAGACAATGGCCACTGTTTTCACAGAAAACACTTGGATACGTTTGGCCTTGATAGTGGTTTGTAGCCCAGGTTAGGCTCAGTTGAACACTGATAGAGCAGGACAGACCCACACGAGTCCGAGTTGGACTGCGGGTCTGACAGCATGAGAACATTAACGCACACAGCAAATCAAATGAGAGCATCAACATCAAGTAGGAAATAATCACAACTACTTCTCCTGATTGTCACACTATAAAGAACAACTGGTTGACATTTCTTTAGCAGGCTAGGATCACTTTCCATCACAAGGTATCAATTCAAGTATACAAAGGGACTTCGAAAACGTATTTTGTGCCCAGACGCAAAAGGTAGCGTTTCTGAATAGCTTTAACCCCTCACGTGTACAATATTTCCAATTCGGGCAAACAGTGAACATAATGCCAATTCATAAATACAATTTAGTGCTGCGATATATAGACAAGTATCGGTGCTTTTTCAAAACTGAAAAGAAGGACCAAGTGTGAAAATGATTTGAGGCTCTTCAAGACTGAAAAGCAGTACATTTTAAAGCACGTACACATTTCAATGAAGGATGGTTTCTCCCTCTTCTATAGAAACATAAAATAAAACAAATAATTTGCCATCTTCTGCAAACTTCAGATGGACAGAATTCAACCAGATGAATCTTAAAACAACATTTCTGTGCTCTAATAGCTTTTGAAAGTGTCAATTTCATTATATTGATGTGCAAATTATAATTTGGAAAACTGCATGTTCAGTATCTTGGGGTTTTGGGCACCAGGAGAAGCTGAAGTAACTGTACACCACTGAGTGAAGACGATTATTTACACCTTGTCTTAGTGGTTACAGAGCAATGTAGTACAATCTTTAGCAGTCAGGTCAGTGGTACACTGAATCACAATAAAATATACATATGAATCACCATCTCTAGGAATCAGTATTTACATGAAGAGCCCAAAGTCAAGTAATGGGTTTTAGTCACTGTCTGACACTTCATTGAGGATCTTCAGATCTTGTATTCCCCAAGCTTTCCAGATGAGGGAAAGTGGTGTAGAATCGAGAAGAAACTGTTTATGTTCAGATCCTGATGAAGCAACTGTATAGGCAGAGGAAGCAGATGGGATTGTGCTGTCACAGACGCAAACATCCCCCTCCACACCATACTGTTTCTGTGAGTCAGGTTCTGTCCCTGTACACGAGGCTCATTTTGAGTCCTGCTGCCCACTAGTGGCGAGTTCAAGGAATTGCAGCTTTTCAGTGCGTTAGTGTCCGTGCTGGGGAGGAAGCGGTGGTCCATTCACACCGGGGTGGTAAAACGCACAATTATTTTCATACCGGCAGTTTCCTTTCATCATGAAATGGCGACACACTGGCCTCTTTGACATGTCTGAAATGAAAGAAAAAACTGGACGTTAGTTTCAAGCTTATTTATAAAGTTGCAAATGGAATGCTTTCGGCGTTCAAACGTACCGCCCATGCTGTTATGCCCTCCACGCGGTCCTCCGCGTCCCCCTCGTCCTCTAAATCCTGGATCTCCTCCTCTACCTCGCCCCCGGTGGAAGTGACCTCCTCGGTGTGGGCCTCCTCTCATGGAGTCGTCACCCCAGTAATTGCCGTTGTCCGCCCCACGGCCCTGTGGACCGGGCGGGGGACCCATCATGCGTGGGCCGCCAGGGTTGAAGGGTGGTGGGCCATGGCCGTGGGGAGGAGGAGGTGGAGGATGGTTGAAATGTGGTCCAGGAGGCTTGGGAGGAAAACCACCATTCATTGGCATCTGCATGTTGTTCATGTTGTTCATGTTCACGCCAGGGCCATGACCAAGCAGACCGGTGTTCACTATGAAATGAGAGAAACAGAACATTAAGTATGTTTTTAACCATTGTGCAGTTTTTCCTTAACATAGCAGTGCTTTTACGGATAACTAAAAGGTTTGTTAATAGAAATAAAGCAGAAATAAAAGTATAAAATAAAAAATATAAATACTAGATGAAAAAATTAAAAAATATAAGTGTTGCCTTGGAAACTAACTGAAATAAAATAAGAGCTTTTTAAAAAATAATAACTAAAAAAACTGATTTATGTGCATAAATTACTAAAAGCTAAACTAAAACTTATAGATTTGTCAATTGAAATAAAAAAATAGCTCAAAACAAAGTAGCTAAAACCAGATTTACAATAAAACTGAAAATATAAAAATAAAACCCAATTCAAAATAATAAAACATATTATAAAAGTATATAAATAAACTAAAATAATACTGTAGCACAGTTGAGAGAGAGCAAACACGTACTTGGTGGAGCATTGGGAGGTGGATTCTGATTCTGGTTCTGGTTCTGTTGCAGAGAGCCCAAAAGCTGCTTGATCTTATCTGAGAAATCAGGCTGTTTGATCAGGTCCTCTGGAGACTGGTTAGACCCCTGAGCACCCTGAAAACAAGCAGAGATGCTTAAAACACAAAGCCTTTGCACATTGTCATGGTAAATAACATGTAGATGTGTATTTTGTCTTACCATAATAGATGAGAGCAGTTCCTGGACGTTAACAGCAGGGTTATTATTCGTTGGTGGGGCGCTGCCTTGCGCCTGAGGGCTGCGGCCGCTGCTGCCCAGGCTGCCCATGAGGTTGGCTAGAACAGGCGGGAGCTTGGAGCCTTCGTTAGAGCCAGAAGAGCCACCAGAGGCAGCGGTGTCAGCGGGCTCCATGTAATTTTCCTCCATCATACTGCAGTCCTACAACACCACAGAATGAGAAAGAGGTCAAATCACATACCACATCTGATACTTCTAAAATAAAGAAAAAAATGGAAGGGGAAAGTATGTAAAAAAAGTCATTGGCTGTCTTACCTCATCCAGTGGGATAAGACGAGGCGGCATGGGCTCATACGGCTCAGGGTCTGGCTCGTGAGGACTGTCGGGAACACTGCATAGAGAGGAACAAACAATGTGTCAATTTAAAGTTCAAATTATCATGTTTTTTACAGACAACTATATCATTTTATTTCCCTATTTACTTCATAAACGTGGATGATTCATTTGTGCCATGGTGTTTTATTGTTAACCAAAACTATCAAAAACATTCTTGTTAAACTCAAATAAAGCTGAAATAAAATAAAATATACATTTTAGAAGAAAAATCTAAAATGAATATTTAAAAGATAAATAGAAATGTTCCCTTAGAAACTAATTGTTGAAGCACTAAAATTAATAAAATATTACAGAAATAAACTTAAATAGTAATATTAAAAAAGAAGACAAACTAATACCAAATGACAAAAGCATGCAATTGCTGAACTACAAACAAAAATGATTTTTACGTGTCATTGCACAAGTAGTAAATAATATCATGTCCCACTTTAACAATCCACTCAAATCCAAATGATTGGTTGTCTTACCTCTCCTTGCTGAGGAAGATCTCCTGCAGAATGCCCATCTCTCGGTCTCTCTGGATCATCTTCTCTCTGCTAGTGGACCCTGGAATGACCAGGCTGCCTATGAGAGTCAAAGGTCGTGGTGGAGTCCAGGGCACCCTCTCCTCCATGGTGTCGTGAGAAAGACGGCGAGCCATTTCAAACGTATGCCTGTCCATCATCAGCTCTCGTTTAGCCGCCTCGCCGAAGTCCTTAATTTTATTGACGTTCACTGAGGTAGAGAGATAAAGAGTGATGACTACTATTGCCCAAATCCCACAAGTATTTTATGTGTGATAAAATACAACATACACAGCCGTTCAAATGTTTGGTGTCAGTAAGATTATTTCAAATAAAAGAAATTAATATGTTCATTCAGAAAGAATGCATTAAATTGATCAAAAGTGACATTAAAGAAATTTACAAAGATTTCTAATTCAAGTAAATGCTGTTCTTTTAAACTTTCTATTCATCAAAGAATCCTTAAAAATGTATCATGGTGTCCACAAAAATATTAAGCAGCAGAACTGTTTTCAATGCTGATAATAAGAAATATTTCTTGAGCACCAAATCAGCATATTAAAATGATTTCTGAAGGATCATGCGGCATTGAAGACTGGAAAATGATGCTGAAAATTCAGCTTTTAAATCAAATGAATAAATTACATCTTAAATATAATCTAGCAGTTTTCTGTTTGAATATATTGTAATAATATTTCACAATATTATGGCTTTTATTGTACTTTTTGGGTAAAATAAATGTAGCCTTGATGAGCATAAGAGACTTAAAGAACTTCTGAACAACAGTGTAAATGAAAAAAGTGCTGTTTTACCTCTCTCAGTCTCATCCAGGTCAAAGTAGAAGTACTCTTTGAGATGATCCTCTTCCGCCCATCGAACGCTTTTCTTTTTCTTTCCTTTCTTAGTCAGACTCTCCTCCTCGCCGCGAGGTTCAGCCAAAGCATTGGGTTTATCACCTGAAAACACGAGATAAAGCATTTCAAATTTAGTACATTCATTCATACAGCTCTCAGTGAGGCTGTGGCCAATTGAAATGCAACAGGACTCACTAGTATCCATGGCTTCAGGGTCCTCGGTGGGCACAGGTGTGCCGGGCTGCTCCAGGTCTTGGTTCTCATGAGGGGGGGTCTGAGATGATGCAGTCTCGGGGGAAGATGGTTTGGCCTGTGAGCCCGAGTATGTCTGTGGCCTGCCATCAAATGGACAGGGCTGTGGAACACATGAGAAATGAGAAGAAAAACAACAGTTAGTGGATTTGTGCCTTCGGAGGTCTGGAGGGAATAAATAAAATCCACGAAGCATAAACATAAATGATGGTAGTCTGATGTGGCACACCTTATTAGTAGTAGGGGAAACTGCTTTTGGTTTCTTTTTCTTGATCTTGATACCAGGCACTGGAGCGGAGTTGAGGGCATCCAAAAATCCAGTGGCCTCCATCGCTAAAACGAAAAGAGATGGATATTTAGCACCAGTTAGAGGGGAAACTCTACTCTCTTCACCTAATTCAAAGCCTTTTTGCAGATTATCATAATCATATTGCAGACGTTGAGGTGCTGAATGAGCATACTCACGCTGTGCGGGTATAAGTTTGACTTTGATCTCTTTGGTAGAGTTGGGGGTGGTGTTAAGAGGCTTGTACTTCTTCTCCACTGGTGGTGCGTCATTCGGCGATGTGCTGAAGGAAGAACGTCAGATGATGATTCATTTGAAATACTCCAAAAGTAAAACTACATTCATATTCATTCAAATCAAAATGAGATGTGACTGATCATTATAGGCAAAAAAGAAAGGAAGTGTTTGTTTACCTTGGTCTTTTAAGCATAGCTGGCTTGATGTTGTATTTGTCTCCCAGTTGGGGTGCAGTGGGGGCCTTCTTTACAGGAACTGGAGCTGGGCTCTCAACCTCCAAACCTGCAGACAAGTATTGTATTCAGTAAATTCAGATAGATCACTTTTGTGATCACAAATGTGTTACTAAGACACAAGGATCTTTAAATCCAGGTGTAAATGTTACTCATACAAAATTAATTCATTTATAATCTATAAATTACTAATTTACATTTTTTTAGGCATCTAAAACAGTAAATTATTCAAAAATAAAAAACAAATCTAAAACCAATTTTGTGACTATAACTAAAACAATCATTTTCAGTAATTAAAATAAAGCTGAAATAAAATAAAGCATAAATATTAGACCTAAACTTAAACTTGAAATGTTACCCTGGCCTCTAACTAAAATAAATAAGTACTCAAATTAAAACTGAAAAAAAAAAAAAAAAAAGTTTAATAGAAATAAAAAAGTAATTCCAAATTACAAAAGCACATAAAAATTAGTAAATATAAAATTAGATTAAAAACTGAAAATTTAAAATAAAAGCCAATTCAAAATATGAATAGATACTGTAAAATATAAATAAAAGGAACTAACCTGTAGAGCGGATCTTTGCGTGACTTGGAGCATAAGCTTTTGGTTTGTCTTTCTTCTTCTCCTCATCTATTCCCTTTTCTCTGGGCTTCACCTCTGGACGCACTTTTCCATCCTCCTTTTTCCGTTTCTTGTCTGATGGAAAACAGAGTTGGGTTACGCGCCAATAATGGGAACCCCACTTGGCTATAATTCCTGTTACAAGTGTAGCAAGTCTACTTTAACAGAAAACAGTGAGACATAAAAGACAATGTAAATGAGAAGCCCTACCATTGGGTGACGCTCCACTGGCGACGCTCTGAGAGCGTATAATAGCCATCCAGCCATCCACCAGCACTGACGCCAGCTTCCTCAGCTCTAGGAAAGAGAAGCCACAGAGTTTAAACCTGAACTCTGGAACACTGCAACCAAACTGTCTGGCATTGATTCATGCAACATGTGCTCTTACCTTCTGTCTCACCACTCTTGCTCAGATGTTTCACCAGCTTGGCTGTGTTGTTCTAGCAGGAGAAAAAGAAAACACGCAGAGAACAGGTGTTAGAAGACTGCGGGGACATGTGTGTGCATTTTATAGGCTGTGGTGTGGTGAAGTACCTGTTTGAGGTGGTCCACAGTTAGAGGGAGTTTCTGCAAGGTGAGCAGTATGAGTTGCAGCAGGGGGGTGTTGGTGGTGGTCTTTGAGTAGGTGAGCCATGAGTTCAACAACTTGTAGCCACCAACTCGAATGAATCTGAGAGGAAGAGAGAGTTAAGCACAACCTCGAAAGTGAAAGTGTTTCAGCAAAGTTTTTTTCTTTATGGATATTACTCTTACCGATTAAGTACATCATGTGATTTTGTCTGCAGTAAGATGTTCAGATACATGCATCTGCTGACCATTTTATGCGAGGCCTTCATGAGACTGTTTAAAAAAGGTTGGAGAGAGGAAAATAAGTTAGAGAAATACTAATGGCTTAATTGAATGAATGGGAAAAAAATGGTAAAAGCATCTCACCTGAAGACTTTAGCAACTCCCTCAAGACTACGTAGCTCTCCATCTTTCCCCAGCAGAGCTTCCACGCCTTTCAGCACCTCTCTGGGGTCCACGGGGCCCACGGCCATAACTGCTTACTGACAGAGGGAGAGAAAACAGGGGTTATTCATGTGCTTATGCCACTGGGGAAAATCTGGGATATGGCATAAAATCGGCCAGTCAATACTGAAAAGATTAGATGGCACTTAAGGAGAGCTCACTGGAACAGCAAAAGGACAACTTCGAATTGTTCACAAGTTATTCCCATTAATGTTTACCCAGGCGACTATGGATCTCAAGCAACTTGGAAACAATAAGCTCTGAAGACATTGGCTATGACGCCAACAAAAATGGAGAAGAAAGAAACGGTTTTTTTTTTAAATAAACATTTTCCACTGACTTCTTATCAGCAGTTTTCTGATTCACATCAGATATGATGAAGAGCAAGCAGTGTCCATTCTGTTCACAACAGCAATAGGTACCAAGTCATGTATTCAATAAGAAACTACATTAAACAGCTGGTGCTCAAATTCATGTTTCATGAACAGGAAAATTATGTAATTACATAAAAAGATGGGACTTTGATTACTAGATCCCAAAAACTGTTCGAATGTCAAAACATTAAATATTACAGGGCAGATGACTTCAAAGTTCCCTTCCTAATGAATAAAATGTTTAATGTATGTTGGGATGTTGATATTTCCCGGATTTTCTGCCACTAGAAAGGGTATAACTGTTGTAGTTTTACAAATGATTGCAGACTGAATTATATAACGTTCATGTTACCAGTCTTCCACTATAATCGAATAAGTCTGTCACTTATTAAATTACACTAGAAACTGGATGATTGGTTAACATTGAGCGTTGTATAATTCAGTTCATATCTGAAATAATGAAAGATAAATGTAAAATGTTACATTTCATGTTATGTCACTGTCATAAACCCACCTGTTTTTATATACACTGTACATTACACAAAGTAAACATCACAGGTAGAATGGACTACAATGGTAATGGAACAGAATGGCTGTGATCAGTAATGTGCATTCAAACTATATAATTTAAATAATAATTATACAGAAATAGAGATAAGAGAGGAAGAAATATTTGAGAATGCACTTACAGTTCAACAATGTTTTTACAACTTTTTTTATTAGTAATTAATAAGTAATTTGTATAACGATAACCCTTGCAATGCTCCAAAAGTTCAATTATAGTGTTTTAATACCATTTATCACAAATATGTCAAGACACACTAGGAAAATAATAGTAAAAGTGTGCAAATGATTGACAGGATTTTCTTGTTTAAAAGAAAAGCACTGTCACACTGACAGCTGTGAACCACAGGGACTCTGGCATTAACACGCTTTCTGTCTTCCTTGTTTGACACTGCTGTGATCCATCTGTCTATCCCAACCTAACATCTATAACTTAAGGATACATAGGAAAAACAAGATCAAGTTTGTAAATTGGAACATTAAAAAACAAAAACTTACATTATGTATATATACATATATTATAGAAATCAAAAATATGAACAATTTTATAAACACACATATCCACCATTGTCATTGCTATGGGGTTGATGGATATAAAATGTACAGGACCAACTTTATATCAAGTGTCTTTAAGATTACTAATATTTAAATTAATCATTTGAAACAATGCACTTACTGTGTACATTCGTGTTTTACATTGTACTCATATTTACAAAATGCCTACATATAATTACATTTGGAATTAATTTCTATAATTACATATATATTACACTTTTGACTCTACCCTTCCCTGTCAAACCTATACCCATAAAATGAAACATGTCTCTAACCTTACACATCTCCCTCCCATATCAGGAAAAGTGTTTTACTTTACAACATGAACACAATAAGTACATTGTAACCCCCCTTGTTATAAGACAAGCACCTTAAATAAAGTGGGGCCACTATGTAATTTTGTGTAACAAATTTTAACGAATAAGCTTATAATAAATATTTCCCAAAGACACACTTTTGAGATCTCAGTATATTAACTGCACCTCTTTATTTATATTTTAAGTATAAACTTACAGAATTCCAGAACCACTAGGTGGGAAAAATATTCAGATTTGTTTTTTTTAAGTGCCTTAGAGGCTTCCAGAGTCTGTTCCCTCATTATATATATATTGTTCTGTATTCCATGAGGGTTTTTTTTACCTCACAAAAAATGCTGGTAATTTTGTCCCTCCATGTTTTCTATCCTGTTCAAAAGTAATATGACAAAAAATAAATTAACAGCACCCCAAAACATCAGGAAATAAATAAATAACGAAGGAAATAGACTCTGGGAATTTTTTTCCCACCTTCTGGATCAATGTCCACTTGCAATTAACTCGTAGAGTATGATTAAGTTTAGAAATTAAAATTATAAGAGTATTATCACCAAGGGTTAACTTGAAAATGAGCACAAGGCTTTCAAAGTGTTATGTCGCCACCATGTGGTGATTTCTAAATATACACAAATACAGAAGCGGTGAATTTGTCACGCAGCACTATAAGAAATTCAAGTATCAAAAGTGATCAATATATATTAAAAATAAAGAAACATGTACAATATATGCAATAAAAATGGAACATTTTCGGAAAAATATAAGGTGGACATATGTCAGTCATAGTAATATCTGAGGTAGTTAAGTCAATTACAAAGAACGGTTGAGGGCAGAGTGTGTATGGTGGGAGAGAGAGAGAGAGAGAGAGAGAGAGAGAGAGAGAGAGAGAGAGAGAGAGAGAGAGAGAGAGAGAGAGAGATCAATCACGTCATTTGCCCTGCCCACGCGGAGCAACAGCGAGTATATCTCCCTTCAGTTCCTCTCACTACAGCACACTTGACTGGACACCGACGAGACTAACCAACTAGCTACAACAGAAAATGAACAACGCGGCGAGTTACACATTAAATAATATATACACAGAATGTATATAGATTTGTTTTACGACTGTTAAGCATGCAAGTCTTTAGCAACGTTTTAATTTGTTCTACATAATTTCAAAGACAGTGAAAATGTCTACTAATGGCTGAATCGAAAAAGTTAGAATTTACTCACTTTTGATCGTGTGAGAAATCAGGTTTTGTCTTACCCGTAACACTGTTGTTGAAGAACTTTTTATAGTCACAACCGAACTCCTTAAACACGGAACAATACACACAATTCCTGGAAACGTCAGTTGTCATAACAAACAAGAAAAAGTCAACAAGATTGTACATTCACTGTAAAGAAAATATTAACATTGTATCTGTCAAGTTTTTGATGAAATGCAGATGTCAAGAAACAAGTTGTCCAACTCTTAAAATAAATCTGATTATATTACACCCTTTCCTGTATAATAATCTACTGCACTGCAGGTAAACCAATCAAGTTCAAGACCATGTCAACTACTTTCAACATTTAATCGAGTGTAACTGACATCTTCAAGCAAATTGCCCAAAGGATTTATGTCAGAACCCGTCAAAACAAAGCATCCAGTGTTGGTCTGACTAAAGGCTAGTTATTTGAATTTATGCATCTGCTCAATAGTGGCCACAAGGGGATATGATTTGCCATCTGTCGAAGTCTCCCTCTCTCATATAGTAGCTCGCCCTGAGCTGACAACGGCTCCTCTGATTGGCTGAAGTCGGAGCTAAGCCACGCCCACTATCTTTAACCACTTGTCTTCGTGTACGCGGTGCGCTGGATAGAACGGGTGCCCGGTCGCCATCTTTGAATTCCAACAAGTTTTTAAAAATACAACGGCTATATCCCCCCCTGCCATTTTTTCTCGTTTACAAAGTGCTACTATATTTACCCCGCTAGCGAATCACTGATGTTAAGACGATACCTCGAGCTGTATATGGGGATGATGGCGACGCGAGACAGCCGTTCCGAACTACTGTATTTCCCGTAGATCCAGTCAGAAAAAACAAAGCCACCATTGCCTCGAGTGATCCGAGCAAAGGACAACCCGTCCGCCATTTTAAAGCAAAATCGACAAGACAAATAATACCCTATCTACGCACTCGTAAAACACAAAAATGCAATCTTTATAGTCAGACTGCTATGCATGTTATAAATTATCATTGCCTAGGGAGGTTTATTTCATCAAACTGTATCCTGTTCCGCCAACTAATAACACCTAACGACATTATTATGAACAAAATGTAGCATTTCAGTCTGGGTTTTTTTTCCGTTCGGCTAAATCCACAGGCGCCACTTGGCAATCTTTATGTGCAGATTGCGTTGATTGTTCCAGTGAGCTCTCCTTTGAAAAGAATGCAGTTTATAAAAAAAAAAAGCCCAAATGAATGCAGTCACTTCCTGGCTCTGCCTATGGCAATCTTTATGTACAGATTGCTTATGATCAGCGATGGCTAGCTTATTATTCGATGATTTATCGTTACTTTAATAATCATTAGGAGTACTCCGTCTCACACACAAAGAGAAGCAGGGCGTTGAAGCCGCTGCTTTGGCTTTGCGGTGTGAGCTCATACGCTAGCTAGCTGTCTCGCTTTATCTCAGCATGCTGTCTACCTCTAGAAACTGTGGCGCATTTAGGTCGCCACATTCGATATCTTTCTATAAGTTTTCTCTCTATTTATCTCTGGAATCATTTTCAACACAGACAATTGGTTATCTTACGTAATTTCGATTCAAATTGGTTTGAAAGAACACTTACTATTAATACCTCTCCTCTGCGTCTCGGGTTGCTATTAATATATTGTGCTTAACAGCAACAATTTTCAGCTTTTTAACAGTTTAAGAGAACGTAAACTGTCATGACTTTAGCATTATTGGCTGAAAAATGGCATAATGGGCGGGATTGTGGTGGCTGAAATTGAGCTTTTCCTTCTTGAACAATCTGGAGCAAAAAAGCAGTAAGCGAATGTCCGTTACTCGAGTAGAAAAATTGAGTTTTTTGGGGTTTGATCTTCGTACACAGTTGAAAAATCCTCGACGCCAGATCTTCACTGAGACTGACTCAGACCTGAAACGAAACAACAGCACAAAGAGACATTAGAGAAAAGCGAATATTTGGCGGCGGAAATCCAGATAACGGTCAAAAATAGTTTTTGCTGATAAAACTGATGAAGTAGCCGAACTTTGGGACAAAAAAAAACGTATTTAAATCGCAAAAAGATGGAGAGCCATCCTCCGATATAACACTTACCTCAGACAAATCCAGGAATGCTCTAGAAGGGTGGGACTCGGTATATATAGTTCTGACGTTTTTTGCGTCACTCCCTTGTCGTGAGCGCGCTTTCGGGCGTTTCTTTCAACACAAAATGGAGTTGATGATCACGCGGTCCTATCGCGCGCACACTCTCGAAACGACCTTCTGTGTTCAAGGACGAGCCCATCCCCCACTCCATTTTCCGGTTGTTGTTTTTCGGTCTTTGTACAATGATAATAAATAATTAGTTGGAATTTCTACTACGCCATTGTACATGAATATAGGCATATTCTTTTATACATTAAAAAACTAGCTACTGTAATTTGGGTTCAGTGTTTATGTAACTTAAATGAGCGTAATGCTATTATGTTCAAAGTCTGGGTTAAAATGAGACATACGAAGGATGGGGAAAAGAAAAAAAGGCATGCAAATAGGGTTAGAGCATATTTCAAATGTTCTGATCGGGTTTTGTTGACAGAGGTTGATATGTCTTTATGCAATGCTTAATTCCTTTCATTAAAACTATGGTTGATTTAGAAATTGTATATTTTCAATAATAAAACAAAAACATAAATGAATGAATGTTTTAAAATATTGTGTTCGTTGTAACCACAATTAACACCAAAAAGACATTAAGACAAGGACGATTGAGAAATGGGTGAGGGATTGTCAGTAAAGGTTTCACAAGTATATTTCTGTAAGAAGTATTTGACAAAATAAAATGTATAAATTTATTAGTTTATCTCTTAAAAATGAGAAAAAGTGAGCACAATAGTTGTGCACTTCCGTCACAGTACACTTTAACCTCTCAACAACTTCCGTGTTTGCTACAAAGACAAAATGGCAGCCTCCTTACAACGCATTGGAACAGTTATCTGCCGCACATTTCCTGTTATTTTACAGAGAAATCTTCAAAGACAGGTTGGCTGAATAAAATGATTTTAATAAATGTTGTTTATGTTAGAGCAATAAGCCTGTTGTAGTTATATTTCAGTGATGGCATGCGAACAGCTCAAAATGCCGATACTGACATAAAGAACAATTTACGTGTTTTGTATTGCAGACAATTCGTGATTGGAAAATAAGTGCTGCTCCAGTGCTGCGTGTGAATTTTTGTACATCATCATCATCATCATCATCATCATCATCTGCTGATAGCACCGATTCAGCTGAGACACTGTCTAGATATGCAGACAGACCATGGGAATACTTAGAAAGTGAAGGTAAATATGATCGGATGATTAAAGTACAGTAATTGTGGTCAAATGGTGGCTAGAATTGCTCTCTCCCTTTAGAGTACATTGAACGCTATGGATCAAAGCCTGTGTGGTCCAACTACAGGAGGAACCATAAGGGAGGCGTCCCTCCTCAAAAGACAAGAAAGACCTGTATTGTAAGTACAATTGTTTTGGTTTTATATTCTTATTCAGATGCTTTTCTCAGTCCATAAACTTTGAATTAATGAGATTGATTTTGAATTGTCATAGAGAGGAGATAAGATATGTGCGAACGCTTGTCCCATCTGTCGTGATCCAAATGTCATTATCCACTACAAGGTTTGTTTTATATTCTTTATTCCATGTGTACTGTGTGGATACTTCACTTTAAAGTTATTTGCTTTAATATACAGTATTTGTCCTGCAGAATGTGAACCTGTTGCAGCAGTTCGTTAGTCCTCAAACTGGAATGGTGTATGATCCCACTCGAACTGGTAACAAATTTCTCAATACATTCAAGTGTCTTGACTAATATGATCCTCACCTGATCACTTTTCACTTGTTTCCTCAGGTGTGTGCATGAAACAACAGAAACTACTTAACAAGGCCATTGATGCCGCTAGAGATCATGGTAAATTGATGGTTTAATTACCAATGTGCACACAAATAAAAGCTAGAATGAGCTTTAATTATTTGATGCATAAGTGTTATGTGATTACTTTTTTTTTTTCCCCTTTAAGGTTTACTTCCTGTCCAGTTACCTCATGTGGACTACTCTAAAGAGGACTACTCGAACACCCATGGTGCTGTTGCACCAACCCCTGCTCCATTTTCTCTCAATTCAAGAGAACTGTGGTACTCATGGTATGGTAGTATACAACCTGATGAGCGAGAACTGGCAAGAGTGAAGCGGATCTACAAAGACTATCTGAAACCGGATGTTTGAGTCTTTTTGTAATGGACCGTAGTCAGGGTAGATGCCATACTGAATTTTACATCGATGAAAACCAGGCTGTGAGGGACAGACTTAGTATTTACAAAGACATGCCCTGGATAAAGGTCCAAGATCACACATTTTCAAAATATTTTATGGAGTTTTTGTCTACAAAATGTTTCGCCAGCTAAACAATTGGCATGTACAATTCATTTAACACATTTGTCCCTCACAAACTTGTTTTCATTCCTGTCATAAACTAAATATGGTGCTTCCCGGACTACGGTCTATGTAAAGAGTAACTGCAGTTTAAATGTTTCCATAACAGTACTTAAAATGAGCAACGAGAAAATGTACATTTTGTCCAACAAAGAAGAGAATAAAATTTAATAAAGCTCCACAACAAACTCGACATTGTTGCAAAAATCATTTATTTGCTTTTCCATGAAATTTGGATGTACACTATATAATCAAATCAAGTTAATAGTCAATAGTCATGTGTTTATTTCATTCAAGACAGATGAGCTACAGGCCACATCATTGCTTGAACATTATATAGGTTAAACTCTTTGGGGTTTGTTTAATACATGAGCATAATAATGATTTAATGATCTAAACCAAAGTGCTCAAAGGCAGTTTAACACTAAATATATGCATCAGCAGTCAGACACTTATCAAACTGCACACTTCTTGCCCCCTCTGTTCACATTTGATGGGGACATAGTATTTTTTTATAGCATTGCATCAAAAAGATTAACTGCTGGTAATGATATGGCCTGAATGCAGAATTAATACAAGAATGTCAGACATCATGACTAAAGAACAAACAATGTTTGTATAATTTGTCCGCAAAATATCTGGAATCAGTCTTTACCTATAAGGCATGGGGGGGAAACATTCTACACAACCACTGTGAAGTGTTAGGGTTTGTATATATCACCCTACAAAGTTTGCATGCAGGTACAGAGTTTGCATGATCAGTCAATTGAACAAGAAACTTTGGCTCTATTGAGAATTAGCTACATAGGTTAGCAAAAAAGCCCTTCAGTGATGTTGTTTGACAATCTTGTCATTAATACCAGCAATTACTCATTTTTAGGCTTGTTGACCAGAGTTTCTCCAAGGGCCTCCAGTACTTCTCTCTTGTAGTCATCAAAGTCTCCATCAATCTGGATGATTGACTGGTCCTCCACCACCCACAGCTGGCACTGAGTCTCCGTGATCAGCCTGGCATCGTGGCTCACAATTATCACAGCTAAAAAGAAAAAAAAAAAATCATATTTGGTGTTAAGATTTTATGTCTTGGGTTTCTTGCCTCCAACTCATTGTAATATAAGTAATATCTTGTAGAACATGGTCTATTAACATCAGTGAATGGTTTTTCATGCATAAAAGATTATTTGCCACAACAAAACAAAAAATGAATGACATTTATGAGCAATAATATTAGACTCAGAGTTGTCCTGTTTTGGAAACCAAAACAGAAGTAAACATACCCCCTTTGTATTCATTGATGGCTTCTGACAATGCATCAATAGACTCGATGTCCAAGTTATTTGTGGGCTCATCCTGTACATTTGAATGGAGAGGTTGATAGAGAATGATAAACCACGCATTTTAGTTGAAAAATCTTGAATAAAACATGATTATCCCTTACCAAGATGAGGACATCAGGTTGCCGACAAGAAAGTTCAGCAAATACCACTCTTGCCTTCTGACCACCTAAAAAAAAACCCCGCACAAATCAGAAAAAATCTACAAAGGAAAAGTGAGTTTGAAAATCATCCATGAATGGATTTCTATAGTGCTTACCAGAGAGTTTGGAGATCTGGATGGTGTGTGCATGGCTCTCTAACCCAAAGCGACCCAGGCACTTCCTGGCGTCCTGGTATTGGAGGTTGAAATTTCTCTGGAGATACTCTGTGGGAGACTCTTCCATGTTCAACTGATCAGCATACTGCTGGTTGAAGAACCCTACTTTCTACAGGCACAGACAGAAAAATGAACCAAAAAGTCAAGAAAAGGAAAAATGACCAAAAAGTCAAGAAAAAGGATTGATTTTAAATATTTGGCCTACCAATCGATGGTTCTTCCTCATTTCTCCTTTTGACTATATAAAAAAAAAGAAGTTTAATTAGTGCCATGAAAGAAACAACAACGTTGGGGAAAAATAAGCACACATTAATTCATTCTTAAACGGTTGGTTCACCCATAAAAAATTTACTACTCACCCTCATGTCGTTCCAAAATCGAAATCTGAGGGCTTTCTGTCCTTCCATAGACAGGTATGCAATTGAAACTTTGATGCTTCAAAAAGTTCATAAAGAGATCGAAAAACTAATCCATTTGAATTGAGTGGTTTAGTCCTAATTTTAGTCCTAAAGACTCAATTGCTTTTTATGATGAACAGACTGAATTTGGGGTTTTACTCGCATATAAACAATGATCAGGGAACATAAACAAAGCTCAACCGAACCTGAATGATGCGCAAGAACAAACCTCTTGTGGAAGGTCAAAAGTGCTGCGTAACAGACGAGAATGAACCTCATTGGTTCTTGCACGCATTAAACAAACATGCCTGAGCTTCCGTTTACCATAACTGATATGTGAGTTGATGAATGTTTATATGTGAATAAAAGCCTAAATTAAATCTGTTCATCATATAAAGCGATTGAGTCTTTTCAGAAAATTTGGACTAAACCGCTCAATACATATGGACTAGTTTTACGATCTCTTTATGAACTTTTTGAAGCATCAAATTGGTAGATGTCTATGGAGGCACAGAAAGCTCTCAGATTTGATAAAAAATATCTTCATTTGTGTTCTGAGGATGAACAAAAGTCTTGCGGGTTTGGAACGACATGAGGGTGAGTAATGACAGAATTTTTATTTTTGGGTGAACTAACCCTTAAATAACATTTACTACAAATATGCATTATTTCATATATATAACTGGTACTTACAGGAACTAATTTTCCAGTCAAAAGCAGGAGGAGTGTACTCTTACCAACTCCATTGGGCCCAACAATACATACTAAAACAGAAAAATGATCTCAGGTTCATTTTCTAACAATGTCTTTTGAACATATTTTTCACCATCACTCCCCTGCCAGTCATAATGTCTGTAGACATATGCAACTTACTTCTGGACTCCATGTCAATTCCAAAGTCCACATTCTTGAACAGAGGTTTCTGGCCTTCATAACAGAAGTCAACACCTGTGAGTGAATGAGAGGAAACAACAAACTTGGCATCAAAACCCAACATGTTTAATAAAAACACGATTCTACAGAGTGAAAGTGATAAGAGACAGGAAAAATAGAAAGGTACTCACTGTGCAGGCCAAGAATTGGTGGTGAGAGTGGAGGAGGGTTGGGGAAAGTGAATTTGACGGTGTATTCTTTCGGCCTCCTGAGGAGCTCTGTGGCCTCATGGCTCTCCTCCTCCTGGGTTTTCTTCTTACTCTTCTGCTGTTTCCTTGTCAATGCATCTTTTGTCTGTTTCTCCTGAAAACGAAAGACTGAGAATGAGTAGCAGTACTTCAGAAGAATTGAATAATAAAAAAAAAAAAAACAAGGAAAATGACATGGACTCACGGCTTGTTTTGTGGACTTTCCTCCAGCCTTCAGGTCTTTGAGCTTTTTCTCTTGTTTCTCATACTGCTTTAGGAGTTCTTTCTGTTTCTGTATGTACATCTTCTTAAACGTTACTAAGACACATCAAACAAACGAAAAATACAGTTAGATAATTAAACTTCATTGAGCAGTTTTAGTTTGTGTCGACAACGAAACTCACGGTAGTTGCCCCTATAGTAGTAGAGTTTCTGGTTGTCCAGGTGAATGATATCTGTACAGACGTCATCTAAGAAACTCTGGTCGTGGGACACAATTAGAAGAGTTTTCTTCCAGCTCTGCAAGTAGCTGAAAAAAAAATAAAATATGAGGCATTTTTTGTGCACCATATAGCAAATATTATGACAAAGCGACCAAAAATCATTGTTTTTTTCCCTAAGAGAGTTGCTGAGCAGTGGCAACATGAGTGACAGCAGCCATTTGTGATGCATTGTGTGTCCAGTGATACAACAATGTTAAGAAAAGTTTAACATTATGAAAATGAACAACAACTACCAAGAGGTGAATAGACATTTTGGAGAAGTACAGTTTTATATGATTTATTACTGCATATGTAAAAGGATATAATAACAAGTATATTAAATAGGGCTGTTGATGGAGTTAAAATAATGATAGTGGGAACATTTTATTTGATCAACAATTACAGAACATTACAATTTTTTTAATTTACTTCCAACAATATTCACATACAATGACTATAATAAAGGTCACATTCATCAGTGCCTTTTATATAGTACGTTAGGTGATGTTTCTGCAAAAAAAAAAACTAATGCTGTGTTAAATGCATTAATCATTTTTAATGTGTTTAACAGCAAATGTGAATAGCAGAAATTTACATTATTTTATTAATTTTTTTCCTAATATTAAATAATAAAAATACAATAAAATAATATTGTTCATGATATGATGAATTATTTTTTGTTATATTTTTATAATATTTGTTTGTTTTTGTTTTTTAGAGGCAACTGTTTATTTTCAGAGCTAAAAAATGTTATTTGTCAGCACAAATAAATTTGCTTAGTCTAGGCGTTTATAATACAAAATGAATGTCAATATAATTTATGTTTTATACTTAATTCCTGTTCTGTTCTGAGTACTGTTATATTTTTAACATAGTCGACCTAAAATATGTTTATACTGGTGTATATTTGTAAAATATTTGTTTAATGTACCTGTATTTTGCATGATTTCTGAATGTAATAATAAAATGTGACTCATTAGTGGGTTTTTTTCCTGTTAACAATGCAATTTACACCCATTGTGATCGAAATGTGAGACTTATTTTCCAGAAAATATAGTAATAAGATCAAAAACACTTGAAACTGACGGAATCCAGTGATAAAATCAGCGTGAACTCCCCTTAATACAACTAAAATACACAATCAACTGAGAACAATTAACAGTAGGGCATTTATAATTTGCATGAAATGTAAATACATCAAATGGATGGATTTGTTTTGTTGATACTTAAAGCAAAAGCAATTACTTGTTAAGCCAGATGACAGCGTTAAGGTCCAGGTGGTTAGTGGGCTCGTCCAGCATCAGCAGAGTGGGCTCCATGAACAGCGCTCTGCATAAAAATAACACCGGAAAACAATATATAATATTTCATGATGAGTGTAGATTTTAATTAACATTTATAAAATTAATAATTCACACCTAGCCAGTGACACTCTCATCCTCCATCCACCAGAGAACTTCTTGGTGGGTCTGTTCTGCATCTCTGAAGTGAAAGACAGACCAGCCAAGATCCTACGAGCTTTAGCCTCCGCCGCTGCTGCTCCAATCGCCCTCAGCTCCTCATACACCTGCAAATGACACATCAGTTATCCTGCACTGCTCCATGGATCAGCATATTTACAGGATCTCAGCGAGCTGCACTCATCCGACCTTCTCAAGCCTCTCAGCCACGCTGTCATCTCCTTTCTCCAGCCGACTCTGTAGCTGCCGCTCATCCTCCAGGAGTTTCAGTCTGCGGGTATCGGCCTTTAGCACCGCCTGAACTGCAGGAGTGTCGTCCGCTACCACCTCTGAGGAACAACAAAGAAAAAGTAGTAAAAGATTTTGAAATTGGTATCAATCTGGATTCACCATACCATATCATACCCAAAATAGACAGCTCAAATAGGAAAGTTGGGATAAAAAAAAATTGGGAATAGGCAGTACCAGGGTTTGATGCACCAGTATCAGGCCCAATACTAGGCCTGTACTCGTTCTCATCAAAATACTCAGATAACAAAAATATATCACGGATTAAAGATGTAAATGTATCTAATTAACAGAATATTAAAAATAAATTCAATATTTTCATCTGTCTAGCTGCTGTGCGCAAGCTGATAATTACTGTGGGATTACAAATTTATAAAAAGTTAGGTACATTGTGTTTTGCATTTTGAGGTATAGGAAAAAGATTAAGTCAGGCAGCCAAGGTGTCTGAGACATTAACATGTAGTGTCTTCCTGTCTATTTGGCATGACAATCTTAAGGCACAGCTGTGTCTTTGTCTCTATGATAATGTAAAGGTATGGGCAATACTGTCAGACTGCTTTGATTAGCACCTCCTGCATTTGAATGAGACTGTTATGCTGATTAGATCAGGGCTGGGAAATGCCGGGAACGGACATTTGTCTCCACCTACACTGTATGCATCTCTTCCTGTTGAATGTATTTAAACTGCAATGTACAGTATCTTAGAGAGACTTGGATGATTACAGCGACGCACAGCACGTTTCTCAATAAAGAGTAACTTCTGCTTAAAAGATATCCCAAAATCTCCTGGTCTCTACTTCAACGAGGAAAAAGATTCCAACAAAGCACACTAAGTGGATTGAGCACATCCCTTTTTCACAGACATCACAAGTTTGTCAACAGCAAAGAAAGTAAAACGATGCACCTATTACTAACATTACCCTACGGTAAGAGGAGAGGGAGGGGGAGGGAGAGGGAGAGAGAGGGGGAAGGGAGAGGATGAACGAACAAACAAAAAAAATTAATGAACAAATGAACGAACGAACAAACGAACTTCAGTAGCATCTGCTTGATTGCTGAGAACAGGTGATTTATGTATAACGTGGTTCCATCCTTTCCATTGAGTAAATACATATAGAGTAAATATTAATGAATATGAATGAAATGGAAATTTCCATCACAGCACTGTAAAGTCTCCCACATAAATTCATTGAAAGTAAGCACAGCCCAAAGACTGTCAATGAATTTAATGTCTGGACTCAAAGGTGCCAATTCGTGTGTGAAAATGATTCTTCATAATCCCTGCTCACCATTCTGTCACAATTTGACCCTAATGAATCTTAACATTTTCATCCAGGAATATGGCCATGATATAACTTAATCTTAAATAAAAGAAACCTCAACGAAAATAAAATAAATTATATTTTTAAAAAGATTTTTTATTTCAGCTAGTTGGAACATTTTCAATTAGTTTAACTTTGTGTACTAAAATAACTTAATAAATTAAAATAAATAAAAACTATATAAAAAAGACAAAAAACAAACAAAATTACTACCAATTATTAGTCATTAAAATACTTCTATTACTAAATAATTAAAATGAAAACAACGTAAATTTAAAATGTTAATAAAAACTATAAAAGTCTCTCAATGATACTGAAATAACACTGCTGTGCTGTACTGTACCTTGCTCACAAAGCAGGACATCAATATTGGGAGGAATGCTGAGACCTCTGTTAGCAATGTGCTTCAGGAGAGTGGTCTTCCCTTTCCTGATTCAAACAGGTACCAGGAATAAGGAAACAGGTTTTACAAGTGTGAAACTTCCAAACAAAATTTTAAGTGCAACATAGTAATGTGTCAAATTAAAACCATCAACCCACCCATTTGGTCCAACCAGACCGTATCGTCTCCCAGCAACAACCAGAAGGTCTGCGTTAACAAACAGCTCCTTACCGTGGGCTGAAATGCTGAATCTTTCTAACTATAACATAATGGAAATCATTTACTACACAGTACTAAGCATTTTCAAACGGCTGAGAGGAAAGTTTACAATTCATCCAACCTTGATGTCCGAGGCGTTTTCCAGCATGGCCTGTCGAGAGGACTGCTCAGCCTGAGAGACAGAGAAGTCTCCCTCCATGGCGTTCTGAGCACGCACACTAGCCACCTGACGCTCATACTCCATCTGCACAGCACAGGAAGAAGAAGTGTCTACAATCAGTGTTGCTACTGTTAACTAAAACTATTAAATATATTACTACTACTGTTAACTAAAACTATTAAATATAGACTATTTAACTATTAAACTATTCATTTTTTGTTCTTTGAAAGAAAAGCTGAAATAAAATTAATCTTAGATGCATAAAAGCATAAACATAACAAAAAAAACTTAAGTATTAGGTAGTAACTAAGTACTAAAGCTACTAAAAAAACGGTAGCACTTTATTTTACAGTCCTGTTCCCCATGTGCATACTATGTACTTATTATAGTAATTGCAATAACTGGGTAATAAGTAGGTACTAACCCTGAACCTTAAGTCATGTAGTTACATTATGTTATCCAGTACTTTCTTAGGTAAGTACACTTTAAGTACATGTAAGTTCACGTACTGTAAAATAAAGCGCAACCAAAAAAAAACCTAGTAGCATTACAACAATTGAGAGCAGTTTGTCCTATAATATATACAAATTAGAGTATTCAAAATTTGCATACGCTACCATTTTCTTTTTCTTCTTCTTCTCTTTTTTACTCATGTTAGCGAAAGGGTCGTCTTCTTGTTTTTCTTTGGCTTGCTCAGCCGCGAGCGCATCCTCTGCACTCTATGGTACAGGAAATAGGATAGTGGATGAATAAACACTTGGGGATTTCAAATATTAGGAATACAAAATAAAAAGAATATTATTGTACCATCATTATGTCATTGTCATCACTCTTTTCCTCCTCCTCTTCATCATCACTAGGAGGAGGGCGAGCAGGCTTCCCTTTCTGAAAACACACAAAACACTTTTCTCAGCAGCCATTACTCCAGTATTCGGAGTCACATGATCCTTCAGAAATCATTCTAATATTATCAATGTTGAAAACAGCTGTGGTGCTTAAAGGGTTAGTTCACCTAAAACTGAAATTTCTGTCATTAATTACTCATCCTCATGTCATTCCACATCAATATTTTTTTCAGGATTCTTTAATGATTAGAAGGTACAAATAAACACCATTTATTAGAAATAGAAGCCTGTTGTAACACTATAAACAGGTGTATTCAACTTTGGCTGTGGCTGGATTTAAACGATCTACAAGATTTGCTGCTTGCAGTCATGGAAGGAGTTGAAAACAGAGACGTGAAGTCGGATAATTTCTGCTTCCCGTAAGTGACACATGCGCTGTGTCATCATAGATGAAGTGGATTAGATGCAATATGTGTGAAATACACAAATACGTTTCAGATGTTTTCATGTTGCAAAAGACATACTTTTCATTAAATACTTTATGTACTGCTTTGATTCATTGCCTTTACGTACAAGAATAAAGTTTAACATAAGCCTGTACATTGGTTTTAAATACCAATAAAGTGGGGTCTATAGAACGCCAATTCATTTTTGGCCAGCTCCTGCGTCAGCATCATACGCATACGTTGTGCTGCTCACATGAACGGCGTCGGCCAATACTAAACAGGAGTTCTGACATAGAATCTGCACTGTTTACACTACGTCATCAGCATAAGGAGACTGACAGGGAAAAAAAGAAATTGCTGAATAAATTGGATGTTTTTATTTTGTTTTTGCGCAAAAAATTTATTCCTCGCTTCATAACATTAAGGTTGAACCACAATTGGTCACATGGACTAATGATGTCTTTACTACCTTTATGACGTTGCTGCCTGTGTGTGGTTCAGAAACCCTCAGATTTCATCAAAAATATCTTAATTTGTGTTCCAAAGATGAACAAAGGTCTTACGGCTTTGGGATGACATGAGGGTGAGTAATAAATGACAGAAAATTAATTTTTGGATGAACAAACAAGTCTTAAAAGTGTAAGTGCAAAAGACCTGCCACTTGATCTGTTACCCATGATGTATTTGTTTTCTTTTTCATTTTATTACTAACTTTAACTTTGATCTTTTTAATGCAGTTTACTTAACGTAACAATATTTGAAAGCTACATGCTGTTTTAATGTGTTAATCATAATGATTGATAGCATTAATAATTAACTAATTTAAGTTTTAAATTAGCTCAACTATGTTTTTACCATCACATTTGTTTAGTTCCTGTTTCTTTGGTTTCTGTGTAGGTTATCATTTGTTGCCATAATGATTTATGACTGATCAATTTAATGCATCCTTGCCGAATGAAACTTAATTTCTAAAAAAAAAAGATGCCATATATATATATATATACAGTACTGTGCAAAAGTTTTAGGCAGGTGTGAAAAAATGCTGTAAAGTAAGAATGCTTTCAAAAATAGACATGTTAATAGTTTATATTTATCAATTAACAAAATGCAAAGTGAGTGAACAGAAGAAAAATCTACATCAAATCAATATTTGGTGTGACCACCCTTTGCCTTCAAAACAGCATCAATTCTTCTAGGTACACTTGCACACAGTTTTTGAAGGAACTCGGCAGGTAGGTTGGCCCAAACATCTTGGAGAACTAACCACAGTTCCTCTGTGGATTTAGGCAGCCTCAGTTGCTTCTCTCTCTTCATGTAATCCCAGACAGACTCGATGATGTTGAGATCAGGGCTCTGTGGGGGCCATACCATCACTTCCAGGACTCCTTGTTCTTCTTTACACTGAAGATAGTTCTTAATGACTTTCGCTGTATGTTTGGGGTCGTTGTCATGCTGCAGAATAAATTTGGGGCCAATCAGATGCCTCCCTGATGGTATTGCATGATGGATAAGTATCTGCCTGTACTTCTCAGCATTGAGGATACCATTAATTCTGACCAAATCCCCAACTCCATTTGCAGAAATGCAGCCCCAAACTTGCAAGGAACCTCCACCATGCTTCACTGTTGCGTGCAGACACTCATTCGTGTACCGCTCTCCAGCCCTTCGGCGAACAAACTGCCTTCTGCTACAGCCAAATATTTCAAATTTTGACTCATCAGTCCAGAGCACCTGCTGCCATTTTTCTGCACCCCAGTTCCTGTGTTTTCGTGCATAGTTGAGTCGCTTGGCCTTGTTTCCACGTCGGAGGTATGGCTTTTTGGCCGCAAGTCTTCCATGAAGGCCACTTCTGACCAGACTTCTCCGGACAGTAGATGGGTGTACCAGGGTCCCACTGTTTTCTGCCAATTCTGAGCTAATGGCACTGCTCGACATCTTACGATTGCGAAGGGAAGTAAGCATGATGTGTCTTTCATCTGCTGCAGTAAGTTTCCTTGGCCGACCACTGCGTCTACGGTCCTCAACGTTGCCTGTTTCTTTGTGCTTCTTCAAAAGAGCTTGGACAGCACATCTGGAAACCCCTGTCTGCCTTGAAATTTCTGCCTGGGAGAGACCTTGCTGATGCAGTATAACTACCTTGTGTCTTGTTGCTGTGCTCAGTCTTGCCATGGTGTATGACTTTTGACAGTAAACTGTCTTCAGCAACCTCACCTTGTTAGCTGAGTTTGGCTGTTCCTCACCCAGTTTTATTCCTCCTACACAGCTGTTTCTGTTTCAGTTAATGATTGTGTTTCAACCTACATATTGAATTGATGATCATTAGCACCTGTTTGGTATAATTGTTTAATCATACACCTAACTATATGCCTACAAAATCCCTGACTTTGTGCAAGTTTACCTTGAAGAATTGATGCTGTTTTGAAGGTAAAGGGTGGTCACACCAAATATGGATTTGATTTAGATTTTTCTTCTGTTCACTCACTTTGCATTTTGTTAATTGATAAATATAATCTATTACCAAGTTTATTTTTGAAAGCATTCTTACTTTACAGCATTTTTTCACACCTGCCTAAAACTTTTGCACAGTACTGTATATATAAGGTTAATCTGACCTTTGGCTGTTCTTTCTTGCTTTTCTTCTGAGACTTCTCTTGTTCTTTCTCTTCAACTTTATCTTCCTCCTGCCAACATTAGCACATCCATTTGGTTAGAATTACTTACACCTTCACTGGCTTGTCAAAACAACACATTCATTAAAGAAAGAGACACCCAACCTTAGATGGTTTAGCAACAGCTTTCATGCCCTTTTTCCCTCCTTTCTTTTCATTCTCATCTTTTTTCTCCATCCCTTCATCTTTTTCATCCTCTGAAGCCTCCTGTGTTTAAGAAAAGAGTAAACCATAGATCCTAGACAAAATGTGTGATCAAAGCACCACACACCGAACAATATATTGTTAGTAAAGCAGATTGGAATGTACAAAAAAGGTTAGTTTCCATGATGAGTACACCACTGCTGTCATGTAGCAAACAACCCCCCAGGCAAAGAAGAAGATGTGAATTTTGAAGAAGGAAAAGAGGGAATAAGAATATAAAGAAGCTTAAGAAACGATCCCATGTACCCACCTTCATTATTTTAGGTTTAGGCTTATCTTTTTTCTTGCCCTTGGTTACCTTCCCAACTTCCTGAATCACATACATACATGCACAGAAACAGGCACACGTCCTTATAAATGTAGAAATATTCAATATGCAGCCTAATATGTTCTTCCCTTCCGTATCAAACAAATACAATGTAAATAAAATTATGTCAATCAGCCTCGCACAACACATAAAAACCCTGAAAAACAATGATGAGTGCCAAGCTCACATGATTCCATTAAGAAACTTCATTTTTGGGAAAAGGAATGAATGCAAAATGGAATGAATTCCCCTAGGAATGTCATGAGGCGAGAGAAAAGACATGAGGGATGGCTGGAGTGGGACTAAAAGATGAATCAACAGAATATTAGAAAGGATGAGTTATGTTGTGGGTGATGCATATGTATTATGGTTAGGGGTACATCAAATCTGACGATGCTATAAAAATAATACTATGAACAGTGACTGTATAGACAGCCACTGGTGACTATTAAAGGATTAGTTCACTTTAAAATTAAAATCACCCTCAAGCCATCCTATGTCTATATGACATAGATTCTTCTTTCTGATGAACACAATCGGAGTTATATCAATAAATATCCTGACGAATACCCAAATAGTGAACATCCAAGCTTTATAATGCCAGTGAACGGGACAATTGAGTATACATCATAAACGTAAACCACACGGCTCCGGGGGGTTAAAAAAAAAAAAAAAAAGAGACATAACATAAGCATTTTGAACTGCAAGAGGCATTACACTTTCTTCAAAAGTTTAATACAGAATGCAGTCTGGTGGAACCTATATATTTAACTTTATAACTCGTTAAATATGGATACTGAGCTTCATACTGATTGGTCCAATTCACTGCCATTATGAATCTTGGATGTGTCAGGATATTTATTAATATAACTCCGACTGTGTTCATCAGAAATAAGAAAGTCATATACACATAGGATGGCTTGTCGGTGAGTAAAGCGGGAGTAATTTTCATTTTAAAGTGAACTAATCCTTTAAGATAAAATGTAGATATCAAAACTAACAAATACTGATTTCTGTGCAATTTCTCCATACAAAATAAATGAATGAATAAAACATGAAAATGAAATCATTCTAAACCCTAATTTCTTTATTCTGTGAAATAATTTTGAGAAGTAGAAAATGTCTAGCAGAACAGTGTGACATTATACTCGTATAAATCTAGTTTAAACAGTTTTATGTGACTGTATCTGTACTTTTTTTTTTAAATGTGTCATTTAAAACTTAACTACTGAGGATAAAATACTAAAATAGTATACAAAAAATTCTGATATTTAAAAAAAACCATTATTGCATGAATATGAAATGAAATTGTGTGACACCAACACTGATTTTACTATTACAGCCACACAGACTCAATCTACAATGACTGACAATAACACACCTTAGAGCTCTTCTTGCTTTGGGGTTTTTCGTCATCATCATTATCATCTCCACCTTCTTCTTCATCATCATCACTTTGCCCCTGACTCAGAGCAGCAAATATGTTTCCACCCTGATAGTATGAGAGGAACAAAAAACAATTTGAGCGATGTGCTGCACCATCTAGATTAGTCCTGCCACTAGTGGACTCATAGAGACGCTGATGTCGTGAATCACATGACTTAAACTGCACTGTTATATACATGGTGCAGCAAGAGAAAATGTCCACTAAGTGCATCCCAGTGGAATGCCACAAAGTATATCAAAGCAACTCACTTTGTTTCTCTTTCCTCCTTTGACTGGAGCAACAACTGCAAAATAAAAATAAGCCAGATGTTAAACATGTGGTGTGACATGTGACAGTGGCACAAACAAAGTTTATGAAATTACCCTCTTCCTCATCTTCATCTTCATCACTGGCCTGGACTGAGAGTTTCTTGAGACGCTGCATGACCTCTGAATCTTCATCATCATCGTCATCATCTCCCGCTTTCCCTTTCCGTCTGTCTTTCTTTTTCTTCTGAGGCTAACAGCAAATGACAAGGAAATACAAAAACATATCATATTTGAGTGTGATTTCATTAAATATATTTTTACTCATTAGATGGTATTTTAAAACACTGGAGTTATATTAAAATAATGCACCTGTTTCCCTTGTGCCTCTTTCACAGGTGGCTGTTCCACCTCTGGTTTATTCTCTGATGCCAACTCCTCAAAAAACTGTAAAGATAATGATAAAATGCAGAAATATGCATAAACAATTCAGGTGAGAGAGTTATGTTTATTTAAAAAAAAAATTATTATTTTAATTGCATTTAGTGCTGCTAGTTTAGTTGATATTAAATGATTCATTATTAAATAATAAAATACTCCATTATACTGTATATAACGCATAAATAGATCAAAGTTATGAATGAAGACTTACACTCTTCTTCCCCTTCTTATCCTTCTTTCCTTTTTTGACAGGTTTGTCTGAACAAATAAAAATCATTATGGTAAGCACTTCTGTCAACATAAACACAATCACAAACACACCAGACAAAGCAGACTGGAATGAACATGAACAATATGCACACAGACAGCATATAACAATGCCACAGAAAGAATGTCACGTGTACAGGAATAAAAACAACTGCTGTCTCAAAAATAGTGAGCTGCCTAACTAGACAGCATTTTTGGGCACTATATGCAGTTAGGCACATTTGAACGCTCTTAAAAATGCTGTTTAGCACTACAGCTCACTAGGTTTTGAATCAAAATCACTATTTCATGGATATGAAAAGCGAATATGGTCTTAAATTATATCTGGCTGACAATATGATGTAATGACAGTGAAACATCAAACTCCGCGACAAAGCTAATGTGCTAAGCAAAATATAGCAGCAATATAATAAATAACAGCCACTTTATGTACATTAAAAACAGTGAAAGTAAGAAAAATGTCATTAAAAGCAGAGCTGTCATCACAGAAACTATTTCGATATAGTTGCATCATATTCATGCCGTTTTTACCAGGCTGTGTTATAACAGAACCCCAAAATCGTACCTGTTTGTTGCTCATCATCACCCTCCCACTCAGCCACTTCTTTTGATTTCTTTGGCATTTTTTCTGCTAAACCTTTTCTCTCACAAGGAATGAAAATAGAATATGTTAAACGTAACTCAGGGATGTCTCGCAGCTGACAATGAGCACGAGCACACTGTAGCTCACATCACATGCGGCCTATCCGCGCACTGCCACAGACGTGCAAACGCCGGGAGCTCGGTTTGCGACAGCGCCACAAACTCACGCAGGCCGCCAAAGGTATTACACTAGCGTTGCCTAAAATGGTTGATTTCAAAGGAAAAGTTTTCACAGCAGAAATTGTGCTGGTGTATTTAGGTCTTTATTCTAGAAAACTTTGTTTATTTTAAACTCTTAAAATAAACGCTTAAAAAATCAGCATGAAAAATTAATATAATTTAATATAAAATTTTATTTTAGTGTTCTTGTTACACTTTACATGTGCTTACCATGGTAGTAACAGTAAATTATGTATATGCAATTACAAACTACTAACCCCAAACCAAACCCTAACCCTTTAGCAAGTACATGTTAATTAATATTACTCAGAACTTATAATATAATATAATATAATTCTATAAATACATTTGAATACACAATTTTATTACTGTCCTGCCTTTCAGACTTTTATTTTGAAAAGAAAAAGCCGCCTAGTTTACGGTGGGCGTGAGTATCGTGCAGTACGTCGTTTCCACCACTGGATGCCGCTGTAACTGGCAGATTGCGCTTCTAGAAGGTGGTGGACGCATGCGCAGTACTCCAGACTGGCACTGGGCAAGGACATAAGGAGAGTGACATTTGTATAACGTTAAAAACAGATTCATATTCTTTCTAAATCACACAGAAGTTTGCTTGAGACAGACTTGGATACGCTCTCGCATCTCTGAACAGTGAGCTGACGCTCTAAAGCAGTTAATCTGATTCTCTGAGGACAGGTATGCATTTAATATTTACAAGCTGGACAGCTAATTGAGTGGCATGTATAAATACGAAGACTAACAAAATAACTATCATCTTTCCAACTCTGACAGGAACCATGATCCTTGATCACTTTAAGCAGAATCACTATCCTCTTTATTGTCGTTTTGGAAAGAATTCATTATACTTGTCAGATAGTGAGCTCTGGGTTGAAAGTGTTGATTTGTAAAGTGTGACCCAAGCGTGATGTTCACGTGTCAGGCTGTAAATACCTGCCAAACTGTAAATATAGTGTATTTAGCTAATACAAAACGGAAATACGAGGCTTTTTTTCATTTCAAACAGATGATTGAGCAATGTAACGTACTGAGCTCCCTCAATCATTTTTCATGATCATTTCTGTTAAGGTATTGAGATGCCTTTAGAAGGTATTTTTGGCTATCATAGGTGCCTGCTGCATATTTAGAGGCTCTAAAGTGCTGTTTAGGTTTTGTGAGACACTCTCATTCTGCTCAGCTTTTGCACCTTTCTGTCCCACGTTTGCTGCTGCCACTCATTGTAAAATACTTAGCTGCCTGCTCATACAGCATTCATCACAGAATCCTTAAAAAATGTATCATAGCTTCAACAAAAAATAAATAATAATAAGACTTTTTTTCTTTAGCAGCAAATCAGCATTTTAGAATGATTTCTGAAGAGTCATGTGACACTGCGGACTGGAGTAATGCTGAAAATTCAACTTTGCATCACAAGGAATTCATTCGAAAGTTTTTTTGTAATAGAAAACAGTTCATTTAATTTGTAGTAATATTTCACAATATCATTGTGTATTTTTGATCAAATACATGCAGCCTTAGTGAGAATAAAACACTTTTTTTTTTCAAGAACATTAGTCAATTTGACGAACCCACAACTTTTGAACAGAAGTAGTAGAGCAGTGTGAGTGAGACCATGGGTTAGATGACATTAAAATGTAGACCATGAATGCATTGTGAGTTGCTTTGATTAAACATATCTGCATGTAAATTCTTGTTAGTGTGATTTAAATGTCATATTTTTTCTGCCCTAGCAAGGTTTTGAAGGACTGAAGTTGCACTGTGAAGGAGTGAGTAACCAGAGGCGGCAGTGGATGGGAGAGTTCACTTTCCTCCTCTTTGAGTAGCTTGATGATGTCCTCTTTCTGAGACTCCATCGAGGTTGCCTCAGCACCCTGACTTGAATGGCTGTGTACAGAGGGGGTGTCTCTCTTTGGGTGGGGTGTGTCAGGAACCATGGTGGCAGGCAACCGATGACAAAACAGTGCTGGAATTTATGTCAGGTACACAAATGAAATTTGACAAACTTCTGTCCACCCAATTACCAAAAATGTAATATTGGTATTGGCTGCTGAAAATTCAACTTTGTTACATTTTAAATATATTAAAGTAGTCATGTGAGGCTGTTTTAAAAGTTCATTATTTATTATATATTATTGGGTGTAATAGAATAGATTAACACGCTTTAATGTAAAAAAAAAAAATATATATTATTTTGCTGTACATTATTGCAGCTCCTCTATTCCTAGTCTGTCTGAAATGTGCTGATTTCTACAAAGCCCCTCCTTCCGAAAAGCTCAGAGTGCTCTGATTAGCCAGCTGATCCAGTGCGTTGTGATTGGCCAAACATCTCAAGCGTGCGTCGGAAATATAAATGCCCTGTACCATAATCAGCTTCCAAGGCTTCTAAAGCATTTGTAAACACACAGTTAATGATAATGTTAAGCGGATTGATCGGAACCAATCTGTTAATAATGTCCAGCCGATTGATCGGAACCAATCTGTTAATAATGTCCAGCCGATTGATCGGAACCAATCTGTTAATAATGTCCAGCCGATTGATCGGAACCAAATGTGCAAACATGACTTTCACAGTGAACGTTTCACAGTCTTTGTATATAGCCAGTGTTGTACTCTTCCAGGTTCAGGAAGCTGTCCTCTGTAAAATATGATGTGCTCAAGCAAACTTTTGGGCTGTACTGTTCAGGAACAGCTTTATAAATAAATCTGAACCTCTGATTAAATTCCGTTCGCATTCCAAACACACAGCGTCTCTGCGATATGATGACAACACTTTAGTTCGAAAGCCTGAGGGCATTATGCTAATATTTCACATTGTGACATGAAAGTATGAGGAAGTAATATCTTCACTTGCATCGAGGCATTTTAGGCTGGTTTGGGTCAGTGTTCTCTTTTAATAAATGGCTTTGTGAGAGACTTTGTAAATTTGCAGATCATATACATTACACACTAAAGAAAAGGTGAAAAGCATCATATGACGCCTTAGAAAACAGTTCTTTCAATTGTTAATAATTGTTTAACTTCATTTTAATCGTAATACCACAATATTACTATTTTAATGTATTTTTGATCAAATAAATACAGACCTGGCAGCGTGTTATTACTTTTTATTTGATGGTTACACCACATGACATTTTTCGAGCAGTACATTGAAACTTTATTCTTAAATGCTATAAAAATGTTCAAAACATATGAAATCAATATGAATACAAAAAGTGCATTTCTAAAAACTTGGCACAAAATTCTGTATTTTTTTTAAACATTTTTTCTTTAAATAGCCATATTGGTCATTGACCCATGTGTGAATATCTTCTGTTAATCTCACTAATCTGTCTCACTACATTCTGTCTGATTTGCAGACAACCGAGTTTCACTTGAATGACAACTGCAGGACCCTGAGCAGTGCATCATGGGCCTTGGCTCCTCCAAACAGTCTACGTTACCTGTCTATTAAACCGCCATCCCTGTCCCATCCTTTCCACCATGCATGCCAGCCGAGCCGAGCGGCCAACCTAGAGGAGGAGGATTGGGAGGAGGCTGTCAGCTTGTGCGTCCTGCTCAAATCCAGTGAGAATGATGAGCAGCACACAGTGGTGGAAGTGCCATTTGTTGGGCCGGCTAAATTAAGCGAGCTCCTTGCCTTGGGACCCATCAGACCCTTTGACTTGCTTTTTCCTTTAACCACTGTTGATGGGAGCAGAGAGGATGATATTAGCATTACCAGAAAGGTAGGGACAGACATGGAGAGAGGTTCTTTCAGGAGTCTCTTTGAGACCGAGGGATGCCCTGCTCCATTTATGTTGGGATCTCGCTTCTATTGCTTTCACTGCCCCGGGATGAAGTCTGTCTCAGAGATTGGGGACAAATCAGGAAAGGAACTGGATGAGCAGAGCTTCTATCCAGCTCTCTATGTCACACATTGCAGCCATGCTGAGACTGAGAGAGTGGACAACAGCTCTAGCCAGAGAGACATGGAGAATGAGGAGAAACTGGCCCTTATGCATGAAAAGCTGAGGGTGGAGGTAAGATGAGGTTAAGGGTAATGAGATGAGCCACTTGTAGAAAAATGAATGGGAGAAATGATGATGCTCAATATGGAGGCCTATACAATATTTGGACTAGCCTGGAAAATATTTTTTTTTTCATTTAAGCTAAACAATTGAGTGTTTTTTTTTTTAGATTGTATTATTGATTTTAAATGTTATTGCAATATAATCTTGATTCATAGTTTAAGTTCCACGTTGTGTTTCAGCTGCCCAGTTTTTTTGTGAAAAATCATGATTACAGCATATACTCTGAAGATGTTGAGTTCATCAATGGTCTTCTGAACACTAAGACAAGGTAAAGAGTTTCTAGATGCATGTTATTCTAGATTTTAGGCCTCAGTCACTTACTATCTGTCACTTAACACACGTCACTTGTTGTTCAAACTCTGTTGGTTGTATACTGTTAATAAATGGCTGCGGTAAACTCTAAAAAATGATAATAACTTTTGTTAACAGCTTATTGGTCAACAAGACTTGATGTTTAAAACGCACAAAAAAAATCTTTTGTTTGCAAAATGTTTTTCTAAGCACATCAAAAAAAGTTACAATTGTTCCGTCAAGAAGTTCCAAACTTTTTTATTGTTTGTAAACATTTATAAGCATGTCAAGAAAAATTATACACTTTTGTTGCATCAAGATGTTTTGATTGTCTCAACTTTTTTCTTTTATGCTGGAAAACATTTTGCTTGTAAAACATTTTTTGCAAGCATGCCAAAAAACTTGTTTTGAAATACAAAATAAAAAAGCAATAATTTAATACTAAACAAATGGGTGGTTTTGTTTGCTAACTGACTGCTTTCGGCTTGTTAAAACAGCACTGCTTCTTTTTCTATGTCTGAAGGGGTCGTGTAGTGTACCAGCTGACTCTGACGGTTTGGCGATTGATGTGTTTGTGTTACTATGCGGATGCTCAGCTGGAAGTGCTGAAGCTGACCAAGCATTCAGAAGATGGCTCCATTAAAGCTCGCTGGAGAGTCAAAGGCCTGCCCTTCCACTCCATTCTGGTGTTCTTCTACAAGAAAGACAAGAGCCACCTCTACAGGTGAGTCATGCTGTGATAGCCGATCAAAACCCTGTGCTCATCTTTGTGTAACTTTATTTATCTTTTCAGAACATATGATGCATTCTCCACCTTCTATGTCGGCTCTGATGGACGAATACACCGCCATAAAGTTGAAAAGGTGAGGTAGACAGCAACGAATAAAGCGCCTGTCTATTCTAAAAGCTGAAAAAATTCTGCACAATCGAACATAATCAAAAGCAATGAAAACGTAGGGCGCAAGACTATAGACCAATTTTAACCCGGTAATGATTATTCAAAATGTCATAACTGGATCTTCCAGTGAGAAAGACAGACCTTTCTGGTGCTGTATTTAAACCAAACAGCTTTAAACATTAAAAAACAGTGTCAGTCTTGCTTTCAATTAGAATTACACTTCAATTTCTACTATAAAACAGCTCTCTGTGTTTGTTTTCACTCATGGACATCTAACCTCGACAGACTTAACAGACGAAATAAACCAGAGAAGATTTCCATGTCAAAGAGGGCAGAGCTCCACAACACACCTACCTATTACATATCGGCACAAACCAACGGCATTTCGAAGGTGTTTACCAGCCTAAGTGAACTTTTCCAGAAAGTTTGCTTTGGCAAGCTGCTTTGACCTCCCGAAAAGATTTTGATCAAAATGACGTCACACCAGTTCGTTCGTTGATTACGCTTGAAGTACATAGCGTTCTTTAAACCCAACCCCTGCAAGCTCGCATTTATCTGCCACCACTTAGAGTGCAACGCCCACATCTCAATATCCAATCAACAACTGACGCGTCGGACCCCACATTTTTGCACTCGGCTGTACATCACAATATGTAAAAAATCTGTCTCTACTTCCGTTTTATCATGACTTTATACCCAATTCATTTTATGATTCCAAAGGTTTCAAGGACTATATGTTTGGTAACGCTTTATTTTAATATCAAACCCCAATCAAACATGCCTGAACCAGCTAATCAAGGTTAACTCGCTAAACTCGACCTCCAGGAGCAGTGTTGCCCTAACAGTCTACTAATACTCTACTGAGAGTTAGTTGACATATAGCTGCAAAGTTACTTACAGTTAGTAGAATATCTGAAGTGGATTATTGTAATATAGAGTTTTTTTTTTTTTCTTTCAATAATAAGTCTTAATATTTAAAATAATTTAATAAAAAATAATTTCTTTCAATAATAAGTCAGTTTTTGGGAATGAGATAAATAAATATGAATTCAGTATACATAGTTTTTTGGCATTTTAATTTAGTTAGTTTATTTTAATAAATTAATATAATTAATGAATTAATTTATTATTATGTAATAAATGTGTGACAAGCAGGGCATGGCGAGAGCCGTGAGATGACGGCGCGAGGACGGTAGCGTGATTGCCGAGGAGCATCAACTGCGTACTGCAATGGTCTCGTATCTCTCACGGCTCTCAATTTTGTCACAAAATGGATTTAAATTAATAAATATTTATCTTGTGGACCCCCTTGGAAGTGTACCGAAGCCCTCTGGTTGAGAAACACTGCTTTATTGTGTCACGTCTGTTTAACCTTAATATTAACTTTACTGTTTTTCTTCGTTGGCAGGTTATGGAGGCTCGTCCCCCCTTGCTGCCCAAAGTGACCTCAGTGCTGGCCGGAGCTCTGGTGGCCCTGGGCATTCAGGAACACCGGCCCGCCCTCAACCTGCTCCCACTCCTGCTGTCTTCCCTCCGACAGACCCGAGCCTGAGCCAGGCGTATGGATGTGTATGCTCAGAAGAACTTGTTTGGTAGCACCATTAAAAAGACTGAAAAAGATGCAGCGCTGTATTGTGTGGGTTGAGTGAATGAGAAAATATTCGCAAGAACAAACCAAGTTAAAACTGTTCTCACTTGAAACAATCTTCTGTGTGCGCTCTTTCCATTATTTGAATAGCACCACCTGATATCCGTTACCTCTACACTCTGGTTTGCATTGTAACAGGTTTCAGATCCTAGCTAATACAAACTCCACTATAAGACAGGATAACCCACTAGCCAATCATTTGAGCCATCACTAACCAGGAGGTTAAAACGCACAACTCTTAACACATTTAATTGACTCATTACATTACTGTGTAGGTAAATTCAAGGCCATTTGTAAATACATTTAGGCAGCTCTGCTGAGACTGAGGCTGTATAGCTTTTAAGCACATGCCAGATAAAAGGGTTGAAGTCGACACATTGATAGTAATAAATCAGCAGTGGTGGTTGTCTAATAGAAATTGGTCACGGTTAGTTTTGACCAGCTTACATTGTAATAATTATATATTTTTTGTATTTATATATTCATTGGAGTTTTCATCTGTTGCATTGATTTAAATGTTGTAGAGAATGGTACCTGTTTGCATCCGTTTCATTTAGTAGCGGGATTCAATGAAAGTCTTCAGGGTTGCTACCGTTTTAATGACCTTTAAGGGAAAGTGATGCCAGGGACTGCCTTTTCAGGGTAGAGTTTAGTTGTTCTGGACTTGTTCTTGTTTGCCCCTACCTTTCTTATTTGCATCGCTTTTAATGCGCAAATCAAATTGTATAAGTTATCAAATTCCCTGCACAATAATATTGCCAAATTTACACTGGTCTTACTTAGAAAGCCATGCCGTCCATGTAAATTAAAAACACTCAAATTCGTTTCCATTCAAATATGTTCAGTAGTGTATTTGCAGATGCAAAACTCATTAAGCATAGAGTTTTGTGGACGCTAAATTTATCTTCAGGTTAATTGGTCGGTTCAAGTCCATTTTTCTTTCATTGGTTCAATATTTGATTTTCAGTGCATTTGATGTAATAACACACACTGTGTTATGTGTTTTAACAAAAATGTTTCCAATTGCTTTAACATCCTGTGGTAAAGACACTTTAATGGATTTCCTGTGTCACAAAGTAGTCAGAACACATCTTTCTCAAGTGCTTGCGCTTTTAAATGGACAGTAAAGCATGAAACGTTATCTCTGCAATCTGTGCAATTCAGTTTCAAAGGTTGAAACAGAACCATATAAACACGCCTGAGTCATTGTTTTGTGATTAGTTCTGCGCTAATTACCCAAAAACCTGGATATGTTGTATGACAAATAAAAATGCATACTGACGTTGAGATCTTTGGTCTATGTTTTTGTCTCATTCTGTTCCATTTAGATTATTTTCTAAATAAATTAGTTGCAAATAAAGGCATTTTTCATAAGGTAATTTTTTTAATATGGTGTAAAAAAATTTTTTCTTTTGTTATGGCACACTATCACCTTTCAAAAGTTTGGGGTCAGTAAGAAATTAATACTTTTCTTCAGCAAAGACGCATTAAATTGTTCAAAAATGCCAGTAAAGACTTGTACATTGTTAAAACATTTTAATAAATGTAGTTGTTTTGAACTTTCTATTCATTATAGAAGCCGAGTATCAAAACCTTATCACGGCTTTCACAAAAAAATGAAGCAACACAACCGTTATCAATATTGATAATATATTCTTATAAGGATCATGTGATGTAACGGCTGCTGAAATTCAGGTTTGCTATCACAAGAATAAATTACATTTTAAAATACATTAAAAAATAAACATTTTAAATTTTAATAATATAACTTTAACTAAATTTTTATTTAAATAAAAGGCAGTCTTGAGGAGCATGAATTATATTTAAGAAAATTATTTTATAAGTGTATTTTTGCAGCCATGTTAAAATCACTAATTTGAACATAATATCTCTTGATTTTAATGATAGTACAAATATTGCTCGAAAATTAATTTAATATGGGTAACAGGGTTACAAATTAAGCCTAAATTAAGTTGTTCAGTAGATGCCAAATTCAGGGACCAAATATTGGTTTGTAGTTCCGCTTCCCATAAACTGAAGAAAAACATTCGTTTGTTCTTTTTTTGTATCAGGGTTGAAAGCTTGAGATAAAATAAATAAAACAATATATGCAAAAAATTCTCCAAAAATATCTTACTTCCTAGATGTGACAATTTTATAGCTTTAAAGAAGTAATGCGACACTAATTTGTGCAAACTGAAACCACTTGAAAGTCACTGTGTTTGTATTAAAAACTAAACCATAGCAAAGGTGTTTCTTTAATATTAGTGACCAAACATATGGAGGCAGACACAGCTGTTTTTTTTTTTTTTTTTAAATAGAAGCAATTCTAGACTTGGACCATTTTATTCATAACACCCACATTCATGAACAACATGATGGAGCCAACAGGATGTTTTTGGCATGCAAAAAATAATTACAAGTAACAGCTCTACGGCATCAATATGACAAACACTTCCAGTCCTCAGTGACAAATGTGCAGTGCTGTACAACTAATCATGCTGCACCTTGTAAACATCCATCTTGGCATCCTCTTTATCTACACATTGAGCAAGTCAAGCTGGAATGAATTAGGGTTTCTTCATGTGTATGTGCCTAACGCAACTACTATTTATTGTCAATATTAAAACAACTTAGTACAACAATGTACAGCTAATTTACAATGGACATGAATCCCGTCAGAGTAAAACTGACTGACTGAAGAATGGTGACAATATACAAAGAATATAAGATGGACGCCATGTAGAAGGAAGAAAGTTTAGTTTCTTCTGCCTCTATGGCTGGTCTAGGTCACCAGCTCTATATTTAGTCACTATCCACACATTTGACTATGGCAGACATCTGAGTTATGTGTCAGTTACCGATTTCAAAACAACAGGGTTCCCTCAAGGCATGAGATGCTATTGGCTGTTCCCTTCAAGACGTCATGGTCATGACTGTGCGCTTGACAGATTACAAGACAGATGTGTAAGCAGAGCTGTCGGGTTAAGAGTCCTCCGAAAAAGCTCTGTGTGTGTTGGGAAAGCGCTGCTGGTTGTAGTCTGGATCATCACTCAGTCTTTTCTTTATATCACTCTTCACCTGGAAGACAATTAAGGATGAAAAGGGTTTCAAAAGGTTCAATTTAGAAAAGCAAGATCACAAAGAATCTGCATGGTCTGCATTCTGAAAGGTCTGAGAGGTTTCTTGCAAGATGTATTTGTAGCTTTAAAGTGCCCCATTACGCTTTTTTCAGATATTATCTTTCATGTAATGTGCTATTTAGCTGTTTGTTAATGTAAAACTGCCTGAAATGAGACTTCAGTAATTCAAGTCTCACTTCCTGTTAAAAACATACGTAGGTAACAAATCTGCATAATGCCAGCCTATGGTCTTCATTGGCTGCCCTTTGACCCACCCTCAAACACCATACTTGAAGCTGACGCCTGCAAGAGTTTGGCTTGTGTTGTCCACATGTAGAGGAGATGCAGTTTTCTGGGCTGCGAGAGGAAATCCACTTTGCATGCACTTCCAAAGGATGAGGACTGGGGCTCGAACTGATACGTTAAAACTATTATTGTTCATATCAGCGTCTAAACAAGTGCTGAGGAAGCCTGCAGAGCTGAAATTCTGATATGGTAGTAGACGTTTCGTTTCCAAACATGCGCTGTTAGCAGTAAACCAATCACAGACTGGGCCATCTGACCAATCAGAGCAGAGTAAGCTGGAGTTTAAAGAGACTGAATCTTTTATCAAATAGTTTCAGAAATTGTGAGGTAAGACTGCATTGAATATTATAAGAAAATTAAAGTGTTTTTTGTCCTTGGTTGCATGTAAACCTATTGTAGGTGACATTCAAACCAAATTAGAAACCTTTGAAATAGCATACACTTAAAGGGTTAGTTCAACCAAAGATGAAACTTCTGTCATTAATTACTCACCCTCATGCCGTTTCAAACTCACAAGACCCTCGTTCATCTTCGGAACACAAATAATATATTTTTGATGAAATCCAAGGTTTTTTTTTTATTATCTCACATTGAAGGCAATGGAATTTCCACCTTCAAGGTCCAGAGAAGTAGTAAAGACATCATTATAATAGTCAACGTGACTACAGTGGTTCAACCTTAATGCTACGAAAATACTTTCTGTGCACAAAACAAAACAATAATGGCTTTATTCAACAGTTTCTGCTCTACCCTGCGAGTCTCCTATGCAGTTGACAGTGAACGCAGTGCAGAGCTTCCGTGTTTACGATCGAACAACGGCTCAGAATTGGCAGACACTGTTCTCGTGATCACCACGACGCATTCGTGTGATGCTGACGCAGGAGCTGGTTAATAGTCGAAGTTCTGACGTAGAACCTGGAAGCTCTGCAATGTAATCTTCAATGTAAACTGCGTAGGAGAATTGAGTGGAAATTGTTGAATAAAGTCGTTATTTTGATTTGTTTTTGTGCACAAGAAGTATTCTCGTCACTTTATAACATTAGTTTGAACCACTGTAGTCACGTTGACTATTTTAACAATGTCTTTACTACTTTTCTGGACCCTGAATCAGGCAAATTCATTGCTTTCTATGGGAGATTTCTTTCTGGGATTTCGTCAAAAATATCTTAAATTTGTGTGCTGAAGATGAACGAAGGTCGTACGGGTTTGGAACGACATGAGGGTGAGTAATTAATGACAAATTTCATTTTTAGGTGAACTAACCCTTTAATAATGTGAACTAATTACGTGGAATTGTGGGAACTGAACCAGGAACATTTACAGCCATGTTTATTAATGTGCATTGCCCCAGTAAATAAACAAACTAAAAAAAAAAAACTACAAAAGTACATAATACTGATCCACACAGTGTCTCAGTTTAGTTTCTTACCTGTTGTGTGTATGCTTCCTGCAGCTCTGGTGCCTCCAGCTCCCCCTGTAGGCTGTCTGGGGCAGTAACAGGCCGTACCCCTGCTGTCCTGGCAGCTCGACTCACTGCTTCAGCTAATGAGAGGTGAGGACCCTCCCCTTGTGCGGTCTGTGAGTCACATGAATGTAAAGGAAGGATTTTTGATCAGTGCAATGCAATTGATGCAATGATTTGTTCCTTTTGCACTGGTGATCTATTGTAGTGAATGTAGTTGGTGTACAGACCTTCCTCCTCTTCGCTGGCATCCCGTGCAGATAAGCATCAGACAAAGGAGGCTGTGCTTTCATCTTCCTCTGTGTCAACATGTCATGTCTTATGATGGGTACCCACTCCTGATTAACACAAATATGAAAACATTCTCATTATTTTTTTATAGACCAAGGATAATAAATAGTTGAATTCTAATATTGGAAATTCAACCGTTATCGGCCATAACATGAAAAGAATTATTGGCATTAGCCAGATTTTTAATATCAGTGCTTCTCTATTTTTGCTCTGTTATCTTTGTCAGCCTTTTGTTGTACACAAGCATATAAATGTCCTCAAACTTTTGGCAGAGACACTGAATCTTAGTCAAGTAGAATCTTAGTAAACCGAGTCATACGGGTGGAACAGTTGCTGCCCATGGCTCCGCCTCTCCTGTTGACCCCTCCCTGTCTGTGGTTGCCATGGCTACCGCTCCTCGTAACTCTTCTAACGACGGCCTGCTGGGTGGTTCATCACCATCAGCAGTGTCTCCTGAGGATGCCATGACTTCCTCCGCAGTGGTGGCAGGAGCAGGAGAAAGACCTTCTTCCATCTGGAATATATAATTACATATTACTTAACAGAGTTTATAGTGCAGATCCACATCCAGATGTGTTCAAGGCCTATGACAGTCATTACATATGACATTACATAGGACAGTTGCATTTGATGCAGCTCACACCATGTGCGTTTAATTACATTTATAAAATACAATAATACACTACCGTTCAAAAGTTTGAGGTTGGTAAGATTTTTGTTAATGTTTTTGATGGTAAAGCTGAATTTTTAGCACACATTACTCCATTCTTCGTTGTCACATGAGCCGTGTGCTGATGAATATGCTGATTTGGAGCTCAAGTAACATTTCTTATTATTATCAATGTTTAAAACAGTTGACAGTCACTTCTGATCTATTTAATGTGTTCTTGTTGAAAAAAAAAACATTTAAATTTTTTTTTACTAATGCCAAACTTATTATGAGAAAATAGTACATGTATGTATATAAATAAGGTAAAGTTGCATAGACTTTCATGTTTTACTCGGCTCATTTGCAAATAATAATTTTCAGTGGCAATAAACCACTTATTCTCCTTCTGTTGAAACGTACCTCAACACTCATGTTATCGGACTGCTGGCTTGCCTGTGCACCTGACTCTGTTCTCTGAGACGACTCGCTCTATACATGAAAAAGATAATAGAAGCATATTCAGTTTTGTATTATGTGGCTCAGTTTGGGAGTGAATCCTGATGTGGAGGTGACTCTAAACCTGTTCCTGGAGGGCCACTATCCTGCAGAGTTTAGCTCCAACACCAATTAAAAACACCTGAATCAGCTAATCTAGGGCTGTGCCTAAAATCAGCCCCATACCCTTAAATAGGGCACTATTTGAGGGGACAGCCATTTGTAGACGTGTCCGAAACCATAGTGAACATTATCAAGTGCACTCATTCAATCCCACAATGCACCACAATAACCAGTGTACAACTGATGTGCACTCACTCAACGGCTAGCGAATACCCATAATGTACTGTGATGGTCATGCGAAAATAATTCCAGTGTCTCGCCAGAAGATGGCGCCCGCAGTTGAATCACCCATCCATTTTCCAAACCGCAGATCCAACGTGGGTACAGCATAATACCATATAGATACCATATATAAATTCATTTTTAATTGATTAAACTATTTAATTAAGGTTTATACAAGCTAGTTTCCATGACAGAGTTCAAGATAAATCTTTTCATTTCTACTAGAGCTCCCAGCTAAGTTTCAAATGATTATTACACAGCAAGCACAAACAGCCCTGTGTCCAAATTTACTCATTTCATTCACTCCTTCAAGCTGACTATATTTGTGGAGTAATGTAGGGAATATTGAATGAGGGTATAGGGTATATATTACTAGAAATTTCCTGGCATGTGTTTCGGAGCTTAAAATCTGCAGGATGTTGGCCTTCCAGGAGCAGAATTCAACACCTGATCTAAATAAATGACCTGTGTATAGATGACGTAATGTTGGATCTGGTCCTCAGTAACTGGGTTGTGCTCTAAAATCACATGCAGCCTCATGGTCATCATACTGGTCAACCAGTTCACCAGACTGGGGTTCACTTCTGCAGACATTCTCCTCTGAGACAGGAAAAAAAAACATGACAACGTCAAAAGATATGCATTCAATGCAATACCAAACCATCTTCATGAGGATGAATCAATGGATCTTACAATTCGGTGGTTGATGACAGTGGTTAAAGCTCTTTGCTCTCCTCGTAAGCAGTACAGATTGAGGGCCAAACACTCAAACAGACCCTGGGTGCACAGGTACAGCAAACGCTGGCCAAATGTGTTATCTGGAAACACATTAGAAACAGTGTTGTTATTCTTAGCTAAAACTATTAAATTGTTTACGTTAATTAAAATAAAGCTGAAATAAAACCTTACATACATATTAAAAACTGGGCTAAAAATAATAAACAATTAAAGAGGTCATGAACTGCATTTTTTAAAAATGTTAGCAAGATTTTACATCAAAAACATCCTAATTTAAAAGTACTAGTATTAGGCCATTTTCTATGCCGTTTTTGACACTCCCTCACGTAAACAGCATCGGCCAATACTGAACTAAACAGTGTAGGAGAATGACACAGAAGAGAAGATATTGTTGAAATATAAATATTAAGGTTGAAGTCACGTGGATTATTTTAATAATGTCTTTAGTACCTTGAAAGCGGAGGTTAAATTGCTGTCTATTGATGAGAATATAACTTTCAGATTTCATCAAAATGAGGGTGAGTAATGAAAGAATTTTCATTTTTGTGTGAATTAACACTTTAAGTTCTTGAAGTTACCACCATTATAGCTGACAGGATAACTTGCGGTGTTTCGTGTAAACGAATTATGCATGAATGCACCCACACTGTGGATCTTATATTCATCATTTTCAGTGAAGTGAAAGCAAAGTGAGTAGTCTCTCTCTTTCTGAAAACACAGCTTCGAACTGTGACTCGTTTAAAACGAATCTGCAGTAAAACAAATGAACAAATGGACAGTGTCTTACTGATGCGATCTGGAACTTGCATTCATGCTTAGGGATCAGAGGGAAGGCAATGCAAAAACTGTTTTTCTCCACAACTTGGCACTGCAAAATGTCTTGTAATCCTCAGAGGTATATCTATCATTTTTGTTGCTTGAGCAATCCTGCGTTTATATCTCTCTTGTATTTACTACTACATGAAATGCGCAAATGGGAGGGCGGTGCTAAAGAGGCAATGATGTATAAGTTGGCTTTGATCATCTTCTGCAGAGACTGTCTTTTGTCGCACTATGACATTATACTGAGGCAAAATCTAAAAATGAGTCATTTTGGGAGCTTGGTTTCAATAAAAGCCGTTTTTGGACTAATGAGGAAGTTTTGAGTTCTGAAAATCAAGATCAAGGAAATTGGATTTTTCTATTCGTGACCCCTTTTAAAGCTATACAGAAATATTAAAAATGATAAAACAAAAACTAATATTCAATAGTAAAATGAGTTACATATTGCCAAATGGGTGTCCATTTGTACTTTGTATCATATGCTTTGAATTTGAATTATTGATAAGATTGTCTCCAATTAGGAAAAAAAAATGGAATTAGAATGTTAGAGCCAGAGCCCTGGGAGAATGTTGGCTCTGTATTTGTGTGGTGTCACCTCTACAGCGCAGAATGTGAGTAGCCATGCGAGTGAACTGTTGTCTCAGGAAGGACATGTTGGTTTGGATAATGTCCACCCCCTCTCGAACAGTCACAGCGGACTGAAATAAATAAGATACAGGGACAGTTAGAGTGTGTCTGATGAATAAAATGTTACAGGATTAATCAGCAAGCAAGACTTACAAAACTCTCAGCAACATACTCCTCAAGTCCATTGATCAGATCCTCAGAGGCTCTCTAAATAACAGACAGAAATACCATCAGCATTTGCAACATGCAATCAATAAAAAAAGTGCTGTTTTTTTAAGTGTAAAGATCAGTATTACTCGTTTTGCGTAATTGTTAAGAAATCGTATTCAATTTCCTGGATCAGTTTTTTCAAAGTGTCCATTTCAATGAATCAAAACACTGAAAGAATTATGATGCATCATGACTCAAATGTTCAAGGAAGTCCCTATTAGGGGTGTGCAATATGTAGAGTTCAAGGACAATAATTTTTATAATAATAATTATTATTGTTTCAACAATGTGCAAGCTGACATTACCTAGTATGTCACTCGAGTGACACCACTGGTGTTTCGTATGAATCTGTTTGTTTATAATGAATCTTTTGAGTGAATAATTCAAATAACCCATTCATAAAAAATGCTCACTTGCAGCATTTCTGAATGAATCAGCCATTTTGAACAAATCTTTTGAATAAATAGGTGTGTTCAACTTGAAGTGGCACTGAGCAGACCGATCGCTGTATGACATCAAAGTACCGCGTGAGCGATTAGAGAGCAGACGGCTCTGTATGCTTTTGAATTGCTCTCATGGTACTTTGATGTCATGCACCAATTGGTCTGCACAGCGCCATTTCAAGTCAAACACCACCTCTGCAGTGCAAAAATGAATTTTGTTGACACTGGTTTCATTTGATTGCTAAACGCACTACAGTGTCTTATTATGCTAATTGAATTTATTGATTACATTTAAGAATTTGACAGGGCTAGAACAGCCAAGATAATAATTTTGGTCAATATTGCAAACCAGTAGTCCCCGTGTGACATTTCACTTGCTTTAAAATGTTGAGATGAAAAATTCTCTAGGTAAATACAGCTAAAAGTTTGAATGACACTGAACATACACGACGGTATGGGAGATCTTCATGTGAAACTGACGCAGTGAAGGTCACATATGATAGCAGAGTGAGCTCAGACTCACAGCTATGTTTGCATCATTGGGCTCTCGGCCCTGCAGATAGTGCTCAGTGAAGAACGCTGTGAGTTGGGGCTGGATGCGGCTCAGAGGCTGAGGATTACCATGTAGCAGCAGAACCATGTCCACCATTGAGAAACTCTGACAAACCAGAGACAGCAGATCTCCAAAGAACCCTACAAAAAAACAGACAGCAAGTCACAAATTGTGGCATTGTGCTGTACTTTGAGTTGCACTACAGGAACACAGAAACCCTTACCTACTGCATCTCCAGCTCCAGGTGTGAAGAGGTTGCTGGTCTGGGAAAGTCTCTGGATAAATTGGGCGATGCTCTCAGTATTGCCTTGGCCAGCCCCCAGAGAGCCCATCATGGTGGAAAGAACACCCTGCACGATGCCCGTGAAAAGCTCAGGGCTGAGTGTCTCTCCACCTCCACTGGGAGTCTGAGGGGCAGTAGTGGGGGCAGCTCCTGAAGGGGTAGGGGGTGTGGCTTGTGAGGGTGGAGGCTGCTGGTTTGGTGGAGGAAACACAGGCTGACCGGACTAGAAAGAAAATGGCATTCAAATGGACACATTTAGTAAAAGCAGACTGCAAAGACACAGAGAAAAGCCCGATATCTTAAAGAGCAGGGTGGCTGATACAAAGCAGATATACATTATTTAATTTAAAGATAGTAAAAACACATGCATAACAATTGCTGAAATTAAAATTATTCTACATATTTACTAAATTAGAAATAAATAAATTTGAAAATTATTATTAACTGTTTATTTAAAATAAACAGATTTATACCCAAGATGGCAACTTCTTGTTTCTGTAATTCTATTATAGTATTTTACACAAATAAAGAAATTAAAAATGAATAAAAAGGAAGTAAACTGTAACTAACAGTGCACTCAATAATCTGGTAAGTCTACTTTACATTTAGAATCATATTTTTTCAAATAAATACAATTTTATTTACAATACACAGCAAATCTGACATTAATACAACATAGCAGACAACTGGACATGTCAGCATAGTTTGAATCAAGGATTTAAAGTTTGTTGTTTATGTGTCCAGATAAACTCTCCTCTTCGCATGCAATTCACACGGAGTGACCATTCCACTGATTTCACATACTTTTATGGAGTCCAAAATTGCACACTTCAGAAGATCTCATGGTTGGATTTTCAAAATGTTTGCAAAGTGAAATGTTTATTAGATATTCAAAACCTTTTCTATTTAACAGTTCTGTCCAATATTTTATTAGACATAACTGTTCAACAGAGACAGTGGACTAATAAAAAAAGAGAATGAACTCCGATGCTCAAGTGTTGGTGTTCTCAGCTCTGTCAATAAAAAAGTCTGATGCATTGTCGTCAAAAAAAAAAAAAAAAAAAAAAAACACCTACCTGAATGAACTCAGACAAGCCCTGGATGAATGCAGGGACACCTGGAATAGTCACTGTAATGGAGGGAGCACCTCCGGATACCCCTCCACCAGCTCCCGTAACTCCTCCCAGGAGAGAGCCCAGAAGCTGAGCTAGGTTATCTCCTGGGCCGCTCTCTTGGGCCTGACCCACGGATGCTGTGCTGGTGGTATGGGTGGACGTCTGACCGGACGTATTGGCAGTGGATGGAGGAGCAGTGGAGGAGGAGAAAGAGGAGGAAGAGGTAGATGCAGAAGTAGAGAAAGAGAAGGACTGGGATGATGAAGTAGTGGACGTCTGGTCCCCTGACAATGGAAAACATAAGTTCATAAGCTGTGTGTTCCTTAAAACAGGACATGAATAGGTAAGCACAACTTACCTGTGTGCAATGGCATCAAAAGCTGCCCAACCAAACCACTGACCATCTGTGTAAGAGGAGAGGACATCATTGGATTGCCCTTGATTGAAGAATGAAAATGGAACTATGAGTTTTACGGCTCTCCAAAATACAATAACGCAGAACTCGACAATAAAGACTGCCTGATGGCCCTGGGCCAGCGTGAAAAGTCACGTTTCCACCAAATTTCCATCACAATCTAAAGCACCGTGAAATTTAACCCCGTGACATTGGACTGCGTGCAACTTTCCAGTTCCTGCTGGATTTCGTCCTCCACATATAAGCTTAATAAAGCCCGAACCTCATCGTCAGTCCATCAGTCATATTAAACACCGTTGTTGATTCGAATAGCAAACAACTCTTACTGCATGCACCGTAACAGACTTTTAAAAATGGTGGTTGAACACCATTGACCTGAATACTACTGTTTGACCAACCTAAAACAATTAAAGCACCATTTCATTTGTATTGTTCTGTTGTATTTCTTTGGGATATTGATTCTAATTTATTTATTTGTTCTTATTTTATTACTGACTGCTTACTTGTTTTTAATAATGTTTGAAAGTTATATTAGTTGGGTTTGTAGTTTTTGCTATGTTATTGAAATCGAGAATTTCACTGGTATCTAAAATTTTGGTATCTTCTTTATTATAATGCAAGGTTACATGGGTCAAAAACAGTGACCATTTTATTTTATTTATTCGTTTTTTGTGTTGGGGCCAAATGAACAGTTTGGAAGGGCAAGTAAAAATCTGAACTGGAAAAAACTGAAGTGGAAAAATAATTAGAATTGAGCCCTGTAATGTAACATAAGGGTTCATACTTGATTAGTCTGTTGTCCTGCTGAGGGAGGCACTGTTGCCCGCAGGTTGATGGTGGTCCCCCTGGTGCTCATGGGTTGGGGGACGCGTGGAGATAAGGTGGGGCGTGTGATGACCACCCTGGCTTGAGGTGGCAGAGGGGCCGGGCTTTCTCCACTCTGGGTACTTGTGCCAGTAGTGCTCTGCTGCTGCCCCTGGTGTCCAGCAGAGGCTGCAGTCGCCATGGCAACAGCCTGTTGGGAGATTTGATGCATGATGGCCTGCATGAACTCTGGCGGCAGACCTGGTACGTGGATGGGCGCCGTGGTGCCTTTAGAGAACAGATGCACAGGATTCAGTGAAGAGAGACTATTAACACGGCTGACAACTGAAACTGCTGTAAGTCTGATTTCTACACACAAGACTACAGACAGCTGACTAACAATAGCTGCTTTACTTCCCAATGCACAAATAGTGCTTAAATCACTGCTCAAACTGACATCATTTACTCACTCTCTTGTTGCTCCAAACCTCTATAACTTTCTTTCTTGCATGGAATACTAAAGGAGGACTTTTGAAGATTGTCCGGAGCAGTAATAACTAACATGCGATAACTATTGATAACAAAAACTATTAAAAAGAGTTTTCATTATTTGAAATAAGGCTAAAAAGTTATAAAATATAAATATTAGTTCAAAAAACTTAGGCGAAATATTATTGCCTTGGCAAATAGAAATAAAGAAAGCACAATTTGAAGCACTAAAAAAAATCAAAGCTAAATAGGATTTGAAATGAAATGAAAATAAAAACTGAAGTAATATAAAGGCTAATAGTAAATAATAATGACTGTAATAGTACATAAATAATATCAAAATAATACTGATCAGAGAGCTTTTACTTCTTCAAATGGAGCTCATTTGTGTGTTTGGAGCTCATAGAGCCCTGGTCCTGATTTTCTTTTGTTGTAAGGAGAACAAGTACTCTAGAAATATTTCCTGTTTTGTGTTCCATGGAAGAGGTAGATGAGTTTTAAACTAAATGAGCGCCAGCAAATGATGTGAACTTTGAGTGAACTATTCCTTTAAGATACATATCACATGTTAATGTTGGCACAGCTGGTTATTGACTACAGAGAGATGTGGAAACTAACCAGTCTCTCCAGCAGTGCTGGGGTTCTGCTGCCTTTGGCCCTGCGCTCCACTGTCTGAATCTGCTGCACAGAAATGCACAGATCAGTGGTTGGCAGTTACACTACAGCCACCCATTCCGGGTCTGAAAAAGTCCTTTTCTGAAATCAACAACTTTGAATGGAGAAGGATCTTCAGAAGTGTAGCAGACAAGGAATGGGCAGCACGACTAAAACACAGTGCTAAAAACACTGGGGTCTGATTGGGTGGGTTGGTTTGTTGACATACCGTCCAGGTTCATTTGCATCATGACCACTGGCTCCATGGTTTGGTGAGTGATTCTGATCACTCTTGGAGTCCCCTGACCGTGACCTGTCTGCTGACTGGCTCCATTCGGTGGAGGAGGAGGTGCCTGACCCTGTGGCTCTGATTGGTTGTTGGGCTGTGAGGGTTGGGCCTGACCCTCGTTTGTCTGTCTGCTGTTTGAAGTCATGGTCACAGTGGAGCCCAGGTTTACAGTGGAGGCCAGGTTCACCTGCAAGATGACATATTTTTGCAAGATTTGAGTGTTTGATACTAACGGTATGAATTATTATTTTTTTTTTTAACATATATAGTGTTAAGCTCACCGGAATGGGAATATGGGGCATTCCACTCTGCAGCACGACAGGGGAGGTGTAGTGAGACATTGGCCGCACCACATGCAAGTGGCGGGGAGGCTGAGCTGATAAATTGCATCGAAGGTCACTCAGAGCCACCAATGTGTTACCAAGGAGATGGAGTGACTCTCCAATCAAATTAAGAGTGCGCTGATCTTCCTCACGTTCTTGAGTCTGTCCAAGAAAGCAACAACGGAAAATGAACCCTGCCATATTTTTAAACACACATGACACTTATGTAGCAATAAACTATCTAGTGCATACATTGTTATTGTAGTCAGCAGAGCTGGCAGCTCCAAGGATGGAATGTGTTCTCTCCATGAAAGGACGGAGCCGTTCCTCCACCCTTCGCACCTCTGACAGAACCTCCACCAACTCTAAAGGGCTTGGGTGACTGTTGAGACAAAGAAAAATGTATTGGAGACATTTGATCCTTGACACAATCAGGAAATGGACACAAGATAATAAGTTAATTAATAGTTTGATTCAGCAAGGACGCATTAAGCAAGGATAAAAGTATCAGAAAAGACATTTATAATGTTACAAAAGATTTCTATTTCAAATAGAAAACTGTTTGAATGTTCAATTCAAAGAATCCTGAAAACAATGCATCACATTTTTCATAAGAACATTAAGCAGCACAACCGTTTTCAACATTTATAATAAGGAATTTTTCTTGGTTAGCATATTAGAATGATTTCTGAAGGATCATGTAACACTGAAGACTGATACTGAAGTTATGATGCTGAAAATTCAGCTTTGCTATCACAGGAATAAAATACATTTTAAAATAGAAATAGAACAGAAAAGTTATTTTAAATTATATTTCACAATATTACGTTTTTTTTTAATGAATTTTTGATCAAATACATGCAGCCTTGGTGAGCTAGAGAGACATTTAAAAAAAATAATAATAATTCGGACAGATGGTTACGACGCAAGGTAAGTTCAGGTTGAAATGTCATGTGGTGCGACTCTCTAAAAACAATGATATTTAGAAATGAATGATCATGATATTTTTAAATTATATTTAAAAACATTATTTTACTTCATGGTTACACCTCGTGACACTTTTAGAATCATTGAATTGAAATTTTTCTTGAAGGATTTTTTACATTAAAGGGTCCTTGATTATGATTTCACTTTTTTTAACTTTAGTTAGTGTGTAATGTTGCTGTCTGAAAGCAACATCTACAAAGTTACGGCGCTCAACGTTCAATGCAAAGAGAGATATTTTCTTTGACAGAAATTACTTTTTAAAGACTACAACAAATGGCTGGCAGAGAGTACAACGAGCTTCTTCCCGGGTTGGTAATATCACAAACCCTGAAATTTACATAAACTCTGCCCCTGAGAAGATGCAACAAAGGGGGTGAGGCCATGTTGGTCTGCTTTAGAGAAGAGGAAGAGTTGTTATAGTAGAGTGTTGTTGCCATGCCGTCATTTTACGCCAGACTGCTTCACAAATGAGGGTCAATTCAATGCTGGATTTGCACTAAAGATTAACATGACGGTACATGTTAGTCGTGAGTTAAATCAACTCCACAGCAACTACAAATTTATTCACTAACCATTCAAAAATGTCCAGTTGCATTCTAAAAGTTGTAACTTCTACCTGAGTCTCTCCATCAGTGTCCGACTGACTTTGAACACTGTAAGGCTGAACACTGTTACTGACAAACGTCATTATGGCTGCGTGAGATTCTCCAGCTTTTTTGTTGTTGAGCAACTGAAGCTTGAGCTGTTAAAGCCCCACTTTCTTCTGGAGAGGGGCAGGGAGCAGCAGCTCATTTGCATTTAAAGGGACACACACACAAAAAAGGTGTTTTTGCTCACACCCAAATAAAAGAAAATTTGATAAGCTATAATAAAAGATCTGTGGGGTATTTTGAGCTGAAACCTCAGACAGAGACTTATATTAGCACTTATTAGACTTATTATTTATCTTGTAAAACGGCCATTATAGGTCCCCTTCAAATGCTCGGAACATGTGTTTTTCCTTTTCTTTATCATGAACAATCTTTATTTGTCTTTGACCCTAATATTCTTCTCTTACTTTGGTCCAGAGTGAGTTGTTCCTTCCGTCTGTGAAGCAGAGGATGAGGAGGAGGGCGGAGGTGGGGAGCTGTCCATTGGTTGTGCTGAGAAAGATGATGGCTGAGGAAGTGGTGTCTCCTGCTGAGATGACAGTTGACTTGATTGACCCTGAAAATAAGCATCATCCTGAATCATTATTTATGTACAATTAAGAAATCCCATAAGATTGTTTTATTTGTTGGATGTAAATGTTTGTTCTGTACCTCAAGCCTGTGGATTAAAGCCTGAGTCTCTCGCAGCAAGCTTTCAGCTAGCTGGAGTCTCATCCTGGGCTCACTCTGCACTGATTGGTCCACGTTGATATGGACATCCACAGAGCCACTGCTCTGTGAGAGAGGAAATAAATGACTGTAGATGTGTCCAGAGATAACCTTTCGTTTTAAAACAATAGGCTGTGACAACACAAAGCACAAGTGCTTCTGAGACAAACATTCAGGAAATGCTGCTTATAATGTTCATTATGTAAATATATAAATAGGTGAAGTTAGGATGACTCACTCCAGTGCTGGTGCTCACTCTGACATTACGTCCCATTTCTCCAACACCAGCCAACATTTGCTGCACCGACATCTAAAGGGGTGAAGAAATGCACATATCCTTTGATAGAAGAATCTCTCATGTGTGTATTATAGTGGATGTCTGAGGTTAAGCGATCATGCTTGTCTCTTGACGCAAGGATAGCACTGTAACCTGTATATTCTGTGGGTCCATGATGTTCACAGGCAGGTTAAAAGTGCCCAGCATGACATAGTTGTTTGCATTACGGTCATGTGAAGTCCCTGGAAAAGTGGAGGACTGAGAGGAGGTGGATCCTCCATCTGTTGCACCTGAGGAGCCAGAAACTCCACCTCCTCCACCCCCGGACTGATTGCTCTGAGGAGGTGCTCGCTCCACAAGATGAATGACCTTCCCATCGACATCTGAAAAACAGCAAGGCTGTGATAGAAACATGCTTGATAGAAAATTATTTATCATTCATATCACACACACACACAGATATCACATACCGATTTAATTCTTAGGGCTGCGCGATTAAACTGATGATAATCATGACTATTTCGCTCAAAAATTATAATCACAATTATTAATCATGACTGTTCTTTTTACATTTGAGCATAATTACTGAACATGAGCATCAAGAGAACATAAACTCATACGCAGGGCTTACATAACCTCACCCAGTATCTTGACTTTTTATATTTATCATATGCATTAACACTCTCTACATTATGAAAACTGGTAAAACCTTAAACAGTGAAATTCCTAATATTAATTCTCACAATTCTAAATTATGTTCACATTTTTCTATTATAACAACAAAAAGACTTTGTATTGTTATACAGAGGCTACGCGAGTGCATTTAATAAGCGACCACAATGTCAATCACATTTTAAACAAATGCAATATCATGGACATGTAAAATTAAAAAAAAAAAGGATAAATAACCAGCAGATGATTATTCCTAATTAATTGAAAGAAGCAGAAATTATCACCACATTAATACAATTAATCATGCAGCCATTCTTTGTCCAATTTTGCTAATGAAAGTATTACATATAATATTATATATAAAAACTACTCTTACTATTCATGCCATAGAAAGATATGGTACAAACAATGAGAATAGTATGCTGCACCTGTTTATTACCTGAATGAATTGGTGTTTTGAACAAATTGCGTGAATGATTCAATGACTCGCTAATGAAAACAGACACCTGTGTAGAACGCACCAAAAACTGAGTAATAAAAATAGTGGAAAAAATATGCAAACGAGCGTGACTCACTGTATTCTGAGAGTGTTCTTTCATCCTGCAGCACTTTACCCTGGTAAATCAACCTCTGTTTATCCACCGGGATTTCAACGGAGGAAGCAATGTGCTCTTTAAACTGCTTCACTGTCCACTGAGAGAAAGTAAGAGAGGTGACAATCAGATGTGAACTTCAATGTAAATGATTTATCAGTAAAGTGTATTTATCAGCTTTGCAAAAGCGGTCTAGATTTATACTCTATAATTACAATTTGTGAACCAAGCTATTTGGGTTAAACATACAAAATAACCATAGTGCAAATGAATTCCTCTTATCATGACTGATAAACTAGAACACACACCTCTCCCCTGACAGTGAAGGTCCTGCTCTGGGAATCTAGAGTTTTCACGGTCACCTCTATGGCTCCTGGTTCCTCCATGACTTGATTCAAAGTTGCTTTAAAAAGACGAGAGGATAAAGAATGTTTCCAAATATAAATAAATATGACTAGGGTTTGTATTACAAATTAACTGCTTTGTAGCACATCATCTACACTGCTAGCGTTAAAATCCATTTAAATCAAAGAAGCTGACTATCAGTTTTACCCCGATGGCAGTGCAGAGTCGTTGATTATAATGCAGCGTTCTCACTTTGTCTCTATAGTAACGTCGGGCGCTACTAGTGCTGTAGATGCTAGCAGTACAGATGGGTGAAAAATAACGGATATATACAGCGTAACAGCAAAAGTAACCACACCTACTATTAAAACACACATATTTGTCACTAGTCATACATTATTGTTGCTGTTATACTAAACACCACTATTGTAATATGTACCAGGCTAACAACAGTTGTTAATCGGTTGTTAATTCCAAGGAAATAAAACTAACGCCAAATTTGAATAGCAGCAGAGCATGTCTGGGTTAGAAATGAAAAGGATTAAACGCCTTACTTTTAATGGATAACTGGTAGTTCGACGACTTAGAGTTATTAATGCTATTTTATCCCACACACCGGCTATAGGGACATGGCTAGCTAAGAAGCTAGCTAATCCCGAAACGGTGCTTAGCCAGGAAGTGATGTCATGTTGTCAAACTAAATTGCAATTTCAAAATAATGCTGCGTTCATAGCTGGTTTGCTAAATTGTAGTTATTTGTTGTTCGTTTATTATACAATGTGGTATATATATATATATATATATATATAGGTTTATGCATATAAAAATTACCACAAATATAAATAAATGAAAAATAAGAAATTAATTAAGAAATTATGTTATAGGTTACTCCTAAATGTTGACAAAATTAACCAAATTTAGTACTTACAAATTCCTCATGATCTGCAACCGACTGTCATAAAATGACAAAAAATAAAAAAATAAATAAAATAAATAATTTTAAAATAATAAAAAAATTTTATGAGATTAGTTTGAAAGGCAAAATTTTTAGGCAGTAATACATGGTTAAATGACTTACTAAGTGATAATTAAAATAATAATTAATAATTAATGTGTTCATCAGAAGTTGATTCGACATGCAATGTTGCAATGATGAGAAAGCGCTTCTTAAAAGTGAAATGATTTCTGTAAATCCAGTGTTCAAATGTTTTGTGGCCTCTCAATTTTCCATGTAATTATAGTGACCTTACTAGTGGCAGGTGAAATTGTGTCCAGTTTCACAAAACTAGAAGACTTTCTGAATGTACATAAGCGATATACATTTTTAGAAAGTAAAATTTAAACCATTACAAAGAACTATTATGGAGAATCAATAAATCATGAATGATTTACTGCCATTTTGTGAATAATATGTAACCATGTAATAATAAAAAAGTAATTATAGTCTGATTATGAGTATTTTAAATTACAAGTACTTAATTTTTGGAACCTGATTACATAATCCAGATTACATGCTGACATAAATTGAGATCATCATCTCTTATAAAAGGACAGATATTGCTGGTATATATTTTTTCATATACTTACTCTTAGCCCTCATTATAATTGGGGAGACACATGAGGAATAATAATTGCAATTAAGTAGTTTATTTTGAGAGAACCAAAGGAAATTATTTAAAACTGAAAGCCTTGCCAGCCAGTTGCTTTGTTGGTGGTCGAAGCTGACGTACAAATTGTAATGCCATTGGCTAATGTGCACACCTGTTGTTTTGATTTCAGCGAATCACAGTGGGTGAACGCAGACAGCTGGATTAATATTCATGAGCACAATAGCCTTACACGCATTAGCCTGACGCCACAGTCAATGAATATGCAATATACCCGAGTGAAGACGACGTGATCAAAAAGAGCATTTGTCCTTGACTGTTGTGAGTAGTGTTGTTCAACAGATAAATCATTTCTTTTTACACAGAAACAAATGACAAATAACATCTCACCATTACCAGTATATAATTAAAGTTTAACAGAATAATTAAAGTTCTGTGTATTATGACAAATAATACTATGCACTTTCATGCATAGATGGTTATGTGGTCACACTCTTACAAAGAGACTAGATTGAACTTACTGCATAACCGCAAACCAGTTTAGGCTGGTTGAAGCCATTTTTCAGCAGGGTTGTAATGAGTGAGATGTGGCAGGCAGGAAGAGACTGATGGCACAAAGCTCCTAGCTGCCTTAAAGGTTGAGTGTATCAATTTGTTGGGAAATTGCAAGTGAAAATGTGTGTCCCTGATGGAAAGTCTACATTTATACAATTCTCCCATCGCACTTCAGATGTGCTACAGCCCTGCTGCCATGACAACAGCATTTATATGACATCACCTCCCTAGAGTGACTCATACTGCACAGGTCTGCATAAAAAGTGAACCGTTTGTGTGCATGAGAATGAGAGAGAGAGAGAGAAAATGAGAGAAATGTATGAGTTTGTCTGACAGCATTTACCTAATCAGTAAGGAAGACAAACAACACACAGCCGGAGACGATTCAGTAGACATCCACATATTTAATTCTCTATGTAACAAAAATAATTACACGTCTTTGTTCAAGGAGCTTAACGATATTGAAAAAGTGAACAGAAACCAGACATTTAGAAATGCACAGCAACACGTACAGTACAGAAAGCGCATTGTATTGCACGACCGGACACAATTAATCTCTTTTCAGTCATTTTTTTGGGGGACATAATCAGAATCTGCACTGGATGGTTATACATGTTACCAACCTACATTACATTTTTCACGCTGTATAATAAATGTAAATGTAATCAAAATACATTTTCAATCAATTGGGTTAATAAAATTTAATTATATATCTCCAATTTTATGTTTTATAAAGTCTTTGGCACAGAATATCTCACATTGGACTTTAGCAGTGGCATGTATAGAGTCAGTTTAGTGGTGAATCAGCACATTGCACAACATCCACCAGGCCCATTTTGCACTTCCCATAATCATTACCCGTGACCATAACTGTGTTTATGTAATCTAATCACAGTGATCATCAGATGGTCAGATGGTGAAGATTTCATACCATACATTGAGTCGTGCTGGTACAGATCTGAACTGCGGTGGTGGACAAAATTCAATATCTTGAAAAGAATATGACTGTCCCTTGTGAAAAAGAAGTACACTTTAGAATACTTTATTGCTTATTACAGAAATAATACTTCAAAAGAATATACCTAAGTGTAAAGCAAATATAATGTTTTATATATGGACACTTATTTGCATTTTAATTGCAATTAAATGAAAATGTATTATAGTTTAAATTGATATGAAATGCATCTAGAGTGCTTTTTGACCAATTTAAGAATTTCTTCATATTGATTTATGTTTAAAGTATACTGCCCAAAGTACTGACAAGCACTAAACTTGTAAGAAACTTGTAATGCATGTATTTAAATATATTTGTAATCACACATTTGAAATGAAGTTGCAATTTAGTACATCAAGAATATATTAACTATTAATGTAACAAACTAGTTAAAGGAATAGTTCACACAAAAATGAAAATTCTGTCATCATTGACTCGTCCTCAAGTTGTTCCAAACCTGTATGAATTTCTTTCTTCAGCTGAACACAAAAGTATATATATTTTCAAGAATATGGGTAACAAAACAGATGATGGACCCCATTGACTTCCATAGTATAACATCAATGGGGCACATTCTTCAAAAATTGCCGAAGAAAGAAATTCATACAGGTTTGGAACAACTTGAAGGTGAGTAATGTGATGACAGAATTTTCATTCTTGGGTGAACTATCCCTTTAAATTACACATCCAGGTCAGTGTACTTCTTTAAAGCACAACAAAAGATTAAAACACAGTGATTTAAAAAGTACTTTAGAGTAAAACGTTTAATTTGACACTTCTTTTTCACAAGAGGTAGCACATTTAGCACAAGAAACCTACTTCGTGACCTAATAAGAAAGAGATTGCGCTTGCTGCTCAAGAGCAGAGATGTAAAACAGTGACAAAGGTGCGTGAATGTGACAGGAAATACATCCCACATGGATTTCACAAGATTGGGAGTAGTGTAGAAGCAGTTGTGCCAAAATATGAGTAAAGAAATTGCTTGAAAATGTAACATCACAAGATATGCTGCAAAATGAACCGCAGGATGAAAGTTATCTTTAAGTATAACTACTTTCACTATTGAAAAATAAGTCACTCAGATAAAGCCAAAATGATTATCTAAACATGAATTATCATTGCTATTGTGTGGCACAATGTCCCCGTAAGACATCCTTCCTATGATTTAGAAGTATATTGTGGTTTTGAGAGGAATTCTTGCTAAAATTCACAGATTTTATGGGTGGGACCTATATCACATTGGGGACTTAGTTGGACCCCTCTCACATCCCCCCCCCCCCCCCGACGGCACTGGTTCAGAGTGAAATCATATGCTGAACTCGCATGCTACTCTTACTACTTTTACCATATCTTTATATGGCCGAAATAGTGAGAGAGTAATATGCAAGTGTCTTCTGCTGAAGTTGATTAACATCTTTCACCACAGGGAGGCAGTCTAAAACTAAAGCTGTGTTGCCTCTACTCACTATGTAGTGCAACAGTATTCTCATGTTATTAAGTATAGCGCCATAGTAACATTGACAAGTACTACACATTCTGCGTCTGGTTTACATTTGTGTCCACTTATATTACAAGAGTAAAGAAAGGTAATTCAACATTGACAATATTCATACAATTAAAATCCTTTTGGCTGACACTTGCTAAGCTTGTGAAATAGGAGATGAACCAATGAAGACTGAACTAAACGAAAGCTCTCATGACAAGAACAGCTCACCAGCCATACCAGGTGACAACAAACACGACGGCGTAATACTCCTAGCACTGGCGTGAAGATCATAAGAAAGAATTAATACAAAGGTTGAGGCATTTGTGTTCTCTTACGTGAACTCACACTCACACACTGCGGCTTTCACACCTGATTGCAAAGAAGAAAATGCACACATTAGTTTCCCTCTTCAGACAGACCCACACACATAAGTACAGTAAAGTTTTTGTGTTAGCACACAAATCATTGCAGCTGTGTCAGATTATGAAAGCAGTTCTAAGGTAGAGAAACATTTACATGTACATATTAAGCATGTGTATAGGCATTATGTACAAAATGTCTTCATGTACATATATTGTCAGTTCTCTATCTAATAAACGCTACTCCTCATTTTCTGACATGATCCGTCACTAAATATCACCCTTTTACTCAGCCGTGGCTTTTTAGTTTTATCTCTGCCAATAACACGATTAGAAGATGGCTATGCTTCGTGATGGTGTCGTCAGATTATGGCAATGGTTTCAAACAGTATTACTCAAGTGGGTTAGAGCGCACCCGCAAATGAAGGCACCCGCAAATGTCAAAGGATTCAGTCCTGCCCAGAACTCTGTGCTTTCTACATTTCCCCTCTCTAATGCTCTTCCTCAGACACAAGCTGTAATCAGGCATGTTGCTGCTCTGACATTTTCAATATATATAAATATATATATATATATAAATCCACAGATTATATAATATTTAGTAGGGATGCACGGTATAAATATTTGGCTGATGCCAGTAAGCAAATAATTATTGTTATGGCCATTAAGAAGCCCTAAGAAGCCATGCATTATTTTTCATTTCTGCTTTCTTGTGATCTCGATACTGCTTCTGTAAATAAATGAACAATATATAAATTCAATTCTATTTTGTCTAAATAAATTAAAAATAAAACACTAAAATGAAAAGTTTAAAATGCTATTATAAATAGTATTTTTAATTATTAACTTTGAGTGAGTGTTGGATGACAGCAAAGATGTAAAAACTAGGTAAAAGAGCACGCACAATTAAATATCCAAATACAAGGCGAATATACATACAATATAAACAAATAAATTAATAAAAAGGTAACACTTTACAATAAGGTTCATTAGTTAAACATTATTTGATATATAAACTAACCATGATTATTTACTAATCTTCGTAAATGTTAGTTAATAAAAATACAGTTGTTCATTGTTTGTTCTTGTTAGTTCACAGAGCATTAGCTAATCTCAAAAAGATTTTAATAATGTATTAGTAAAGGTTGAAATTAACATGAACAAAGATTAATAAATGCTCTGTAAGTGCAGTTTATTGTTAGTTCATGTTAACTAGTGAAGTTATTAAACGTAATTTCGGGAGGAGTATGCCCATCTAATCTTCCAATTAATACAAAGGTATAAAACCAGCATCTTGCCTCCTTCCTGTTGTTAGTTCTTTCGGCATCCCTCCTCCTCCCCTTCTCCTCCTTTTTTGAACAATTTTGTCTGTTACAGGGGGGTAATCGGAGCTCAAGTAGAATATTCTCTCTGAGCCCCTCAATAGCAGACAGCAAGCCAAATATGTTTACCACTTACGCTAAAGATTATATGGGCACATGAACTCCTGAAAAGAACCTTATTGTAAAGTGTTACCTAAAAATCTAATGTCAGAAGATAGTTAGCATAGTACCGACATATCGTGCATCCCTAATGTATATTTTCATTCTTTCCCTTTTGCATCCTTATCTTGGATTAAAATGCATTAAATTATTTATTTATATTATTCAATTAAATTGTTTAAATTCCTGAAAAAAATGGATGCCTCTTTTGGCTCAAAAGCGACTTTTCTGAGGAAAGAAATGTATTGTATTAATGATTCGATCTTTCGAACTTTATGACTCTCTCTAAGGGCTGGAAAGCAGACAGAATGTGTAACAAGTGATACAGGATTGAACAAATTCTCTCTTGCATTACTTTCACTAATAATTCCAAATGGCCATAATCACTTCCAAGATTACCATGCAGTCTAACTTCTGTTCAACTGTATATACATCTTCTCTCTATTTAGCATCTATTACCTACATCTCTCAAGAAGTCTGTACATGGTTCTCCTCCCCTCCCTACACCCCCAGCCCCCTTCACTCATCTTCCTCCTCTCCTTCCTTACTTCTGCATATCACATTGCAGTAAAAGAACAATGGAGGGGTCGCTCTTGGCCGCCTCTTTGAACTCCTCCAGCGTGATCTCATCGTTGTGGTCCTTGTCCATCTTGCTGAAGATTTTGTCCACACGCTGCTGTGGGGTCAGCCCGTCCTCGTTCATACGCATCATGATCACCGTTCCGACCATCTTGTAGATTGCCTGGACATCAGAGACATCCCGAATCGACAGGGTGAACACACCTCTAAAGCAAACACATAATTGAGTATGTGAAGCAAAGCCTTCTCTGAATCCCTCACCTCAATGATCTCCAGCATCTCCATACGTGTGATCTTGCCATCTCCGTCCAGGTCATACATGTTGAAGGCCCAGTTGAGTTTCTGCTCAAAACTTCCCCTGGAGGTGATGGACAGTGCACAGATGAACTCCCTGAAGTCAATGGTACCATCACCGTTTTTGTCAAACGTCCGAAAGGCATGCTGAGCGAATTTTGAAGCATCGCCGTAGGGGAAGAACTGAAAGACACAAAACAGAAATGGCAAATGACTTTTTAGTACTCTTTGTAGTAACTCAACTCAATAAACTTATTTAAAGGAGTAGTTCACCTTAAAATGAAAATTCTTTCACCATAAACCCAATAAAGTGTTCTGTATTGAATTTGTTACACAGATTTCTAAGGTTTCTTAATTCTCAATCAAACTTTGCTGAAAAACCTGTTGTACTACATGCCTTCTGTCATCTGATAGTTTATACTTTTTTTTAGGAAGTAAAAGGCCTTTCGGTAATTATAAAACATCCACATTCAGGCGGTGGTTAACATGTGAAATCTTTAATGATTGTTCTAAGGTAAACATATGAATAACTTAATATTGTTAGTAATATTCCAAGATGAACACTTACTGGACTGAAGCAGCTTCAGTTTACTTGATTATCCATTCATAATTTTTTAGAATGGAAATTAGACATCTTTCAATCATTGTATTGCATTGCATTATATGTTTTTCCACCACTATGAAAATTAATGAAATGAAAACTTCATCTATTCGAATTTAGATTACAGACTATGAGAATTTCGTCTCATTTTTTGGCCATATAAATATCAGCAGCAGCACCAAATTGCAAATTGTTGCTCAGTTTGGGCATCTGAAAAAAATTTAGTGTTTTTTTTACAGCTCCATGTTCTCCTGTCTCATACTATATGTGACCCTGGACCTCAATTTTAAATAGATTAAATATATATATATATATAAGCCAGATGTATCAAATATGATTTACAACAAAAAAACACAAATGCAAACTTCATACTGGTTTGGAACAGCATCAGTGCGAGTAAATCATCAATGACAGAATTTTTGTATTTGGGTGATCTACTCCTTTAAAAAGAGGTGAGATTATTTTTCATTATGCTTGTAATTTCTATTAAGCACCTTGAGGTCATATAGATAAAGTAAGTATATCTTCTGTGTAAAGCATTGCTTTGGGTGAATAGACAACCTTCACCTTGACATAGAGTTGCTGGAACTCTTCCAAATTGAGGATGCCAGTTGGACAGTCCTTCAGAAATCCCTTATACCACTGCTTCAGCTCAGCTTCATTGAACTCTGTACTCTTGGTCAAGTCATCTAGCACCTCAGGAGCAAGCTTGCTGTTGTGTTTCCCCATCTTTTTACACCTCTCTGTGGATAAGGTGGGAAAAGAGCCATAAAATACATCCATGCTTTATAGATTGTCAGCAGCAATCAAAAACAGAAATGTATTGTGAACGGTAAGTCTCTAAGTCTAATGCGAAGAGTAATGTAATGCAACTGCATCTGTGAACCGCACCATTCAGATGGCAACATTTTTATTACGTCTGCTTCAAGCAAGATTTAATCATTAACAAAAAGAATAATCAATAATGAAGACTAGACTCTGTTAACTAAAATGATGTTTCATGGTCTAATTTAAAAAAATTCCCAAATTGAGTTCCCATTCATTTTCTCCAAAGAGAAATTTTTAACGATATAGTACAAAGCACTCACGAAGACAGACCTACTATTGAGCTACGGGTTTATTTTTGAAAAATCCAGCATAAACCAGCATGAATTCCATGTTGGTCCTGGCTGGTGTATGCTGGTTAGAGCTGGTATAGTGGTAATATAGGTAATAGCCAAGTAAAACTGAGCTGGTGTTGCTGGTCCAACAGCACTTCCACTTCCCATTCTGGGGTCCAGCAAACCAGCAACCCATGCTGGTCCCAGCATGCAAAATATACCTTATTCTGCTGACCAGCAATACTGGATTTTCAACAGGGAGTCAGTGCTATTTCATCATTTTTGAAAATTTGAAAATGTTTAAAATTCAGAAGAAAAACTACATTACCCATGAACCCTAAAGAGAAAGATCCACTTCAAACTATATATACACTATCAAAAGAAAATAATATTTTCATAACCAAGTACAAAACGGGCAGTCACTGTTGCTCTTTATTATAGACCTTATGCGCCAGAGAAACAAGAGCGCCGCCATCTTTATGATATTGTCTTTGAATGTAGGTTTTTAAGATAGCTCTGTATATTTCTATAACATCGCTGTCAAAGAATAATTAGCTGGTGAAGTGGATTTACTTATTGTAGAGTTAATGAAAGTTATCATTTTAATGTTTAAAGCAGATGTCTAAACAAATGTCAGTAGATCAGGAAGATTTTAAAATGAGCATATCATTCATAAATAAGATCGCTGTTGAAATACAAACTGGAAGACAAAAGTCAGCGAGCGCAGCATCTGATGACATGTAGAAAAATCAATCACTTGTTGCATAAGGGATGAAAACTAAATGATACAAAGATACACATAATATAACAACTATTTTGAATGAGTGAAACTAAAAAATTTGAATTCATCATTTAAAACAAAATAAAAATGAGTATTTTTTTTTTTCAATAGTAATACTGATGTTTCCATCTCTCTATTTGTAGCTGTTGTATTTGTATTCTTTTGGGGTTTTACACTTTGTCATGACATTATGGCTTATCTGCCTGTAGCAGAATTCAAGATATATTAAACCAAATCCAAATTGCCCCGGGCCTTGAAAATGGATATATTTGGGTGCTCAAATGACAAATGAGGCACTGTGTTAATGAGTCATTATCTCCGCTCTCGGATTATTAAAGTTCATTAAATATTGAACAGGTCTAAATAGTTGACGAGGGGCACATGATGACGGAATACAGCAGCAGCTTTGCAGAGGAACTCATCTGAGACATTCTGCGACCCGGTCGCCCACAGCGCTATTTTCTCCTCTGACGGCAGGTCATTTTAGTGGGATCATGATGACTAATCAGAGGTGAGCATTCATCTCCTCTCTCTCTCTCTCACTCTCATTTTCTCTTGCTCTATTTCACTCCCTCTCTGTCAATGACCTTTTTTGGAATTCTGTGGTCTGGCGGTTTTGCTAATCTTGGCATCTTTCTGATTAGTTAACATTAGACAGGGGAGTTTAATTAAAGATCTAAGTGGTTAATGAACAGTATGGCTGACAACATTCGCCTCAAGGCTCTAGAAAGCTGATTCTTCTGGGCTGGTGAAACAATACTATTGTTTTCAATCAGAAAGGCTTCCATCAAACTCTGCAGGCACTGCAGCCCACAAGCCAACCTTTGTTAACTCGTTTGTAATGAGTGACTGCTCAAAGAGCCGACGCGCAAGAGGAAACAAAATCTGCCAATCATTACTCCAGAACCCTCCATGAAACTGCAAAGGAAATGAAGAGCGACTCAAATTGGAAAGCAACGTTTGTTTATGAAAGTTAATCTACACCCATATTGCTTTGGAAGCTGTGAGAGAGTTGCCTGGGAGTTGTAATAGCAATAAGTTTAACACACATTTTTTTTTGCCACAGACGTCATAATATCCTTCAAGCAGGATTCATATCTCATTTTATTAGAAGGTTCAGATACACACTAAACCTTTTTTTCAGGCACTATGTATAAAGACACAGCTGAAACAAGTTTGTTGTTTAAGCCAAACATATACACTATAAGACTAAAATCTTGTTGTTTGTTGTAAAACTTTTTATTTTTTATATATTTAACTACTCTAGGCCCATATTATATCCAACTAGCAACATCTGTCCGTCTTAGTATTATAGTATGCGCACTTGTGAGACACACTGTGACAAATGTCAATCATTGCGGAAAAAAAATCACCTTCATTAAAAGAAAAAAGCTAAATTTACTGTTTTGTCCAAATCAGTAGGGCTGGTTAAAAATATTGATTTTTGTAATTAATTACAATCCTCATTTGAACTATCCCAATATTGATTTTTGAAATAACGAGATCGATCTTTACACTATATTTTCAGTGGCTGCGTGAAAATGTATTTGCATCACTTCCTGTTCTACATCTGTCAATGTGTTCAGCTAAACTCACTCACTAAACTGTGTTGTCAGGACCCTGTTGTTAATTTTTAAAATGAATATGGACTGTTTTTTATATTTCCGGGCTTCTAAGGGAAAGTCGTCATAGTTGTCAAACTTCTGTAGTGGTGAATGGAGATGACAACAAATATTTTTAATTTTTAACAAATTTTAATTTTCTCCAATAGCAAAAGAACAAAAAATGATAGCGTTTCCCATGACTTTTCAAAAGAGGAACAAAAAGAGAGATTGATTACAGCAGTCAGAAGAGAGAATGATGGGAAATTTTGCACTTTTAGCAAACACTTACACAGCAGTGTTCATTTGTTTTTTGTAATTTACTGGGTAATATAAATAGCATATAACAATTTTTAAAAATGTTATTTTATTTTATAAAATAAAAATAAGATTTGTGATTCTGATAACTGTGGAAATGCATCATCAGTCTGTGAAAAGATGTAATTTCATAATGTAATTTAGGTTCTTGTATCCATGTTTCCTGCATCGCTTTTCAGCAACAAAATTATACATTGACAAATGACGCTTTAGAGGCAGCTAATTCAAAAAGAAGAGTTACTTGTTACACTGCCTTGTATACATCATAAGAGAGAGAATATTTTGCATATGCAAGCACAATGGACATAATAACTGAAATATACCCAAATGAATCTATTTGAATCAAAACTCAAAAGTAACTGAATCAAACCGAGAACTTGTGAAGCAGTATTGAATCAAATCAGGAAATCTGCACTTAATTCCTAGCCCTACAAATCAAAAATGATGTTTGATGACATTGGTCATATCGCTAAGTGTGTGAGTTTGATTTGCAATGCATTCTGGGACCGTACCTAGAGTCAGAGCGGGAAAAGATCTTGTAAAGATTTTGTAACCAACATCACAGAAAAAAACAGATTCTGTCAGTCTTTAAATGTTCGCAGGACACATTTTGTAGTGCACCCTTGACCTATTCCTCTTTACTCCTGACATGTCTACAATTCAATATAGATCAAAAGATCAGATCTCTCATTCAACTTCTACGTGCCTATAGACTGAACACGTAATATGCATGCGCATGACATCACCATTTTCACAAATTCGCATTTCGTAGTTTCCAAGTGGACGATAATGGTATCGTTAAAAAAAAAACTGCACTTTTTTACAAAAGTTTGCATTTTCAGGCCCCTGAAACGGCGTTGTTGTAAAACTGAACAGCCAAAATGCATAAAGTGTTTCGTTTTTAGTTGAAAATGGTGTTGTGTAAGACATAGGAAGAACAAGGGCCGACAACGGCAATGCCAATTGCAGATTATCAGACATATTTGCAGAAGCGCTGCTTTGTTTACAGTTTGTGTGCAGTGCTAGTTCTGGTTTCCCTTTTATGAATGACAATAAAGACTACTGCCACCTACAGGTATGGAAAGGTATTTACTCTCACGCAGGTGCAGAACGCGCATGCTAGTTTATGAGTTCACACTTACAAATAATCAGATAGTATAAAAAATATGCGTATTTGGCGTGCTGTCCAAGCCTCTAAGCTTGCGTATAAGATTTGTCCCACCATATCTCTGGTTAGGATAGTAAACAGGTGAGTGTGAGGAGAAGGGGTTATGGAGGGGTTATGCAGAAAACTGCTATTAGGCCTTATCTCTTGCTGATTAGTCAGGCAATTTGAATGTGTTCCTCCAGAACTTTGTTAATAAAACATCATTTTGCTGTCGTCTGTTTGGGGTGTTCAAGTGCAGCTTTTTGGCCCAGACGCAACACAGTTGGCTTTCGTCGCCACTAGTTCTTTGACGTTGGCTTGGGAGAGTGCGTTGAGGGAGTTTTAAGAGGGGGAGGGACCAACTGTGTTTGGTGTTCAAGGTAAGGTTGGACAGAGCAGCCCCATCCTGAACCTCCAACTAGGCCAAATTTAATGCCTGTCAGGAGAGCAAATGCATGTTGCAGAAATCAGGCCTTCCAAAAGCACCTCAGTCGATAAGAAATATGGGCAGACAGTCTTAAAATTAATGAAAAAAATACAAAGTACACCAAAAAAACTTTTAATCTTTGGCTTGAGTTCAGAAATAATAGTTTAATTATGTCTTCTTTTTCCAGTTGTTGGCTGTGGAATATAATCTCTCCTGAGTTTCTGTCTGATGAGTCAGTTCCTGCTTCATTTGCCACCCAAGAGGACGTTTCTGCTTATCAACGAATGGTTGCTTTTTTGTGGCTCCTATAGGATTATGACGGCTGCTTGGGGATTAGTCTGGCAGTGCTGAGGGAAGAATTGTGGGAGACATTGTAAAGGTGTTGCTGTCACTATGCCATTTCTCTTTCCTTCGAGCAAAATTGATGCTTATCTGTGAGGATTTGCAGATTAATGCTTCATGTTTTAAGTTGCTTGAACCACATGCAACTGCTCTAGAGGCCGCTGGCTTGTCAGTGAAAAAAGAACTACTGAAGGGCAGTCAGAAAGGTCTAAATGGTTAGCTACAGGCTCCCAAACAGGTAGATTGCTCTGATAACTTTGTAGCATCTTCTCTTTCAGAGCAAACCTTAAAGGATTAGTTCACTTTCAAATGAAAATTACCCTAAACTTTACTCACCCTCAAGCCAGGTGTACATGACTTTCTTCTTGATGAACACAATCGGGAGATTTATTAATTAATATCATGACGCATCCGAGCTTAATAATGACAGTGAGCAGGATAAATGAACTGAAGAAAGTGCCTCCATCCACATCCATCCATCATAAACATATGGTGATAAACACATAAAGCACACGTCTCCGGGGGGTTAATAAAGGCCTTCTGAAGGCGATGCATTTGTGAAAGAAAAATATCCATATTTATGAAGTAAAAAGATCTAGCTTCTGCCATACCACCTTCCATATTCAAATTCCAAAAAAAAAAAAACCCAAAAGGAACTGTTGTTGGGTCAGTTAAGTTATTTCTGTAAGTTGAATAGGGAAGGCATGGACGGCAAGCTTTTTGAACTGCAAGAGTTTTACACTTTCTTTGTAAGTAGAATACGGAAGGCAATCTGGGCTTTAAACTCCTTTAAAGAATATCAAAACAGTTCATTGGAAGTACAATGATATGCATAAGCTATATACTGGAGATGAGTAGACAAAATGGAAAGTGTCTTTTACATGCTGTAACTGGTCATCTTTTCTTATTCATTTTTTTACTATTTAATGTTTATATAATGTTTGTGAAAAGAAAAATTTTTAAAAGCATAAAATATTAGTCTCAATTAAAATGGCATGTACAATTAAAGGTGTAGTAAGTGATCTGGGAAACGATAACATTGAAAGCATATGATTCCACACTACCTGCAAATCGCTGTCCAAAGCCACGCCTCCTCCAAAACACATGAACGCACACACACACAGCTCGGCAAAGCGTCACAATAAATTACAATCATAACATACATAAACAACTTAGAGAGCTTACACCTGACTGCTGCAGATTCAGTTTGGTCAGACTGAACAGCTCCTGCTAGAATGTCACGGGTCTCTTAATTACGGTAGTTCTGGAGTGAACACATGCAGCATAAGCTCGTTGTTTTGAAAGCAACTGTAAAAGGTGGCTGCTGTTTGTTTGCTCCATAGCATGATTTGATGATGTATGCTGCCAGCGCAAACAGGGTGCGTGAGGGTATGTAAAAACATACGTTGACAGGCAGGTAGCACATCGTATTATTTCATTCGGTCAGAATATAATGTTTGAATTTTCATTCTATGGTCCTACACCTTCCACAGACTATATATATTTATAAAAAATACATTTAGACCATATAACATAGTGATTGCGGATATGAGGAGAGTTTCAACCAGCATAACAAAAATGTTTCTGTAGAGCATCACCCATTGCACCCTTAAGGCTGCATGATTAATCAAAATAAAACCGATATAGTGATATGGCTTAATGCGTTTATCAAATGTGAGCCACCCTTGTTTGCAGCATCTCAGAGTTTTGTGAAAGAGAATGCAAAGTTTCTCAGGGGAACTCAAAACATTAACATATTTTTCCTTCCATCTCATTTATTTTCAATCACCATATCCCTTTAGGAGCTTTGTGGTTCAAAGTAAATGCTGCTCCACACAAACTATAACTCACTGCAAACCTGGATTTTTTTTTAGCTCATTTTAAATCTAAATCACAATTTTCATCAGAAATATCGCAATTTGATTGTAGAATTAGAAAAATATTGCATTAAATAATTTTAGATGGAAAATGCATGAATAAGCGTAAGCAGCATGTCAAGCTGCATTTCTGCTTTTCTATAAACTTAAAGTCAACATAAAAAAGGCATACACATCACATTACATGTCAGTAATGTCATGAATTGATGAGTGAAACATATAAATAACACATAAAAAAACCCACTAAAATATATATACATTTTTTTTTGAAAATGTACAATGGGAATTGATTTTGCTGGGAACCAAGATGACATGTGGAGGCTGAAGGTCAAAATTTCTCAATGTATCCCAACGGTAATTTCAAATCTGACATTATTTGCTATTATTATTATCATTATACTTAAATTACATTAACCATAATAACCATAACTTTACAAAGACTGCATTACTTTCGGCCTTTTGGCTACTGGTTAACATTATTTTCCACACCCTTGGTTGAGAGGTGACTTTAGCCAAAAAGGAATAATGTTAATGTTTAATGTCATCTTAATGTTTTTTTTTTTTTTTTTTTTTTTTCTAGAATAACTTTCACAATAAGACAAGGTGCATGTATTAAGAAAGTAATCAAAACCTATTTTGACTTCTTGACTACATAGACTTGTGATGAGACCAAAAGGTTACACACATTAATTCTGCTTCATGAGCTTTAAGTTATTTTTATTTATTTTTTACGTCACATAGCTGTTACCTTGAAACAGTCGAGCTGCGGCCATGAAACAGCTCCTTGTTTCATGGCCTCTCCTATCACTTTCTCTCTTTCATCAGTTCTCCATTGTCACTCAGATTGATCGATAGACAGTGATTGCCTGTGTGGTCACTGCTGATGTCTTTGATATTCCAGCCACATCAGTCTGTGTGTGTTCCTTTTAAGAACCACCAAATGAGATGAGAACCCTGGGAGCCGAGATGTGCTGGACACTGGGGCATTGGCAGTGGATTAATTCCGCCACAGTGCACATGCATTGACACATGCGCATGCCACATACGCACACAAATGCACACACGTACAAAGACATACAGGTCTGGCACTTAAATGGACCCCAGGTGGGAAAAATGATTTTTTTTTTTCCAGGCTTAGACATTGTACTGGCAACGGTCAAAGATTGAATGAGAAAAGAAGAGATGACTCAATTTGAGTCTCTTACAGACTTTATTCACCCCTGTGACCCTCTGCAAACTCATTCAAGATTGACATGGCAGAAGGAACTGAGAGATGTAAGAATAGTGTAGAGATTTTTAGATTTAGAAACACACAGTACAACCAGTCAAATGTTTGGAATAAATGGAAAAGGCTATTTTATGTCTTTGATAAGTCATTACGCTCACCAAAGCTGCATTTATTTCATTCAAAATAAAGTAGAAAAAAGTAATACAATTTAATATATTTGAGTAAAATGTAATTTATTCCTGTGATGGCAAAGCATCATTACTCCATTCTCCAGTGTCACATGATCCTTCAGAAATCATTCTTATATGCTGATTTGCTGCTCAATTATTAATAAAAGGTTCTTATTATCAATGTTGAAAACAGGTTTTGCTGATTAATATTTTTGTCATAATAAATGTCTTTACTATCACTTTTGATCAATTTAATGTATTCCACCTAAATAAAAGTATTAATTTCTTTTTTTTAACTCTTACCCTAAACTTTAGAATGGTAGTCAGTTTCATCATTGATGATAATAAGAAATGTTTCCTGAGCAACGCTATCTCACGACAAATTCGTATGTATTTTGCGAGGTGACTAATTCGTACAACCTCACTTGTTCGAATTCATACGATTTGTCTAAACCCCAGTGACGGGTAGGTTTAGGGGCAAGGGTAGAGGTAGGTCATTCGTACGAATTTATACGAATTTGGCAACTCGTAAAATATGCACGGCATATCAGAATATTAGAATGACTTCTGTAGGTTCACGTGACACAGAAGACTGGAAAATTCCGCCTTGTTCAGCCAGGAATAAATTACATTTTAAAATATATTCAAACACAAAACAGTTCTGTTTATGTAATAATATTATATTAATATTTCACAATATTTCTTTTCTTTATATTATATTTTGATAAAATAAATGCAGCCCTGGTGAGACGAATAAGAGACTTCTTTCATTTCTTCTTTCATCAAAACATTAAAACAATCTTAATTATTCCACATTTTTGAGGTAACAACAGACAACTAGTCTCACCAGCTAAATATTCCCAGTGACCGGTCTGGCAGCGCTGGTTCACCTGCTAGCATTATCCAGCATTAATCTGGTAAATTGTGTTCTATGTTGGTCTTTGTTTTGTTGAGGGTGTCCACCCATTCTAGGCACCATTGTCTTCCATCATTGCCTTTAACACTCTCTCTCTTAACTCCCTGTGACAGTTCAATGTAACAGGGGCCATGAACCTAGCAGAGACAGAAACTGGGTTTCATCTGCATAGTTAGACATAATAGATCAAATGCAATGAAGTTGCTGTCATTTAAACAAATGGAGCTCTAAACGAACGTTCGGGAGGAGCATGTTCATCTAATCCTGTCAATCACATCGCAAGGATAAATGGTTGCTTTCTACAGTCCTGTAATAATTCTTGTGGTATCGTTCCACCATAATCCCTTTTTCTTTGTATTATTTATACTTTTTCAAATTAAAAATGACCTTTATTGCTTTCAAGACATCAAAAAAATTATGAAATGCATATTAGGTTAGGTTGATATATTTATAGATTGTTAAAACTTGAAAACATGTTTTTAGACAACCTATATGGTTAAAAACTAAAATAAAAAATCTGAAGAAAGACTAACATTTAAAGGTGAAACAGGACATGCATATGCACTAGCACTCAAACACTCATTAGATTGAGCGTCACTGACCTGAATAGGGAGGGTGTTTTTAGTACCCTGTAAGGATGCTAGCCTTTTCACAACAATGTTCCGGCCCTTTTATGCTGGACAAAAGTGTCATGTTACAAGTGTGCTTTATCAAAACCTTGGGATGATACCACTGGTGAATAATTGGTTGTCCTGGTAACAGACCAGGAAGCTTTCACAACCTTTGTCTTACAAAATTCAACTGGTTAGAAGCTATGCCATGGATGGATCCTCTCTTTGGCATATTTTCGCTCTTTCTTAATATGAAACAGTGAAATCAGTTCATCTTAAAGTTGGATAGTGATGATTTGATTTACTATTTTCTATTCAAGGTTGCAATTTTAAATGAGCCATTTCAGTTAACAAGATTCATTTACTTTTAGTTAACTCGACAAAAATAACTAAAGAATCATTTCCACCATCAGGCCAAATCGTTCTCGTTGATTAACCATTCCATTCCATGCCAATCCGGCCCAGTCGGTACAGATACAGTTTACATTTCCAGTGTGGGGCTGGTAACAGAGCTCTATTAGAATATAATCCAATGCATAAGTCATTGCCTTGGTAACACAAGAGTTTACAGGCGATATCAGATGTAAATAGTGGCCGATATATGGATGATGATCAGATATTTTTTTTAATGTTATTATTAACTTGAGTTAACTTCGCTCAGCTAGAGAGAAACTGGAAGCCAGGCAAAAGACAAGCGACCAATCCTGAGTGGCTGCATCACTACACGGTTAGCCAACCGTGCTGAGAATTCCAGGACAAGGACGGCTTGTAACCGTGTCGAGGTCAAGTGGAAATTTAACTAGAACCCTTCCTAACCTTTATTAGAACGTATTCAGGATGACAATGGAAAAGCGGCTTTAGATGCAAACAGGAACAAAAAAAGCCTAAGACCACAGTAAAAATTGGAATTAAAATTTAAAGGGGACATAAAAAAAACATCATGACATCATGAAAATCTTTTTTTTCCGTGTTTAAGTGCTATAATCGGATCCCCGGTGCATCTACCGACCCAGAAAACATGAAAAACGACAACCCAGTAACTTTGTTTTGGTAAGTCTTTCTCTGCAAGCATCTGAAAAAATGAGCCACTCAGATTTCGGTTCCCTGGTGACATAGGAAAGGGATCTTATTATAATATTAGCGCTCCTTAATCTGCACGTTTTCAACCACGGCGCCGCCATTTTGTTTTCGCAAGCGAGGCAAATCTGCAGATGAAGAATATGTAAATATCTTTAAGTAATGCAATGTGTTTCTTCAGTTCAGGCAGCTCCACTTTCCGTGTGTTTTCCCGACTTCGGTTTGAACAATATAAGGCTGAACACCATTTTGGATGTATGAGATTCTCTAGCTTTGTTGTTTTTGAGCAGGTGAAGCACGAGCTGTTAAAGCTCCGTCCTCTTCTGGAAAGCGAAATTTGAAAAGCAATAATAAATGATCTGTTGGGTATTTTGAGTTGAAGCTTCACAGACACATTCTGGGGCCACCAGAGACTTATTTTACATCTTATGAAATATATACGTATCTATCATCTGTGGAAGGCATAGGACCATAAAATGTTCATCCAATAATTGTCCTTTACAGCTCCTCCGGAACCGAAACAACAAGCTTATGCAGCGTTCACACCTTAACTACCGTAATTTGTAAGAGATAGAGACCACAAACTCAGTTTGTGACTCAAATTAATACATTTCCATGGCAATACTATCAACACTTTCCATGGCAACACTATCACTATCTGAAATGAATCTGCAGCAGTTAGGTGATACAGGTCAGAGCTCTTTAAGTTGTTTATGTTCATTATTATTGTAATGTTATGTGCTTTGAGACATGAGGTAGTTTAACACCATCTCTTGTGACACTTCTGTTTGCTCCCTGCTGTAAGCGTTCAAGTGTTTTGAAGGATGCGTGGTTTTGGAGACGCTCTGAAGAGAGGGTGGGATTTTAACTAACTTGCTATTGCTAATCTCTCCGAAAATTACCTACTCTACCTTCAAATATAAGTTAGATACATCTTTACTTAACTTTTCACTCGAAGGAACATTAAATTTTTTATAATATTAACATATAGCAAATTGAAAAGAAAATTTAAGATCTAAACTGGAAATATTATGATCCTTCTCTCAGTCTACGAAAGTTTTATGGATGTATACGTCACTCCTGAACCTTTTTATGCCACCTTCTCTTGACTGCTGTTCAATTACAGGTGAGTCATAAAATTCTCCACTGACTCATGTGGCATAACAACCAATAGTGGGCATAAATAATGCAGCTGTTTGGAGATATGCGCGCTAAAGGTCAACCATGCTTATCTGGAGTCAAGGGGCACATCCAAAACTGTCAGTCATCATCATCATCATATGCCAAAGAAGCTTTTGTGAGCAAAAGAGCCAACATAAAGGAGATTCTTCAATTATACATGAGCAGATCAGTGGGGAAAAATATATAGTCCCTTTATTTTCCCCTGTCTCTGTCAGTGACAACAAATCTCTCTGTCCCTGACTGTACTTTTTCCTCACAACCACTAATGCACAACACTCACACACACAGGGCATAGTGGCAGATGGTTCAGGGCAGTAATTTAAGATAGCTGCTGTAGGCAAAGGGTTGCTGTGTCCCTTGTGGGGTATATGGGGCAACGAGAAACAAATCTCTTAGCAACTGTAGGACTGTAGCTATGCTCTTGAGGTTCGAAACTAAACTTAGGATCCTCTAAAAGGATGCAATCAAATGCCTAAACAGCAAGAATGACTTTTGTAAATGCTTCTTGATTGTTAAAGAAGCTATTTTGAAAATATTTGTGTTTGTTTGTTTTATCTTTTGTCTATATATGAAAGCCAGTGTTCTGGACCCCATTCATTTTCACTGTATGGACAGATACAGTTAATTATCAAATTATCTTGTTTTATGTTCTACAGAAGAAATTCATACCGGTTGAGAACAACATAAGGCCGAGTAAATTAATCCTCTGTTTTTGGTGATCTATCACCATACCTTTTCATTTCAGACAAATGCTTCATCTCTGGTACAGTTTCAAAACTCATTACTGCCTCAAAATGATGTGCCAAGATATCAAATTCTGCAATCAGGTTCAGAGATTTCAATATGAATATTTCTAATATATATTTAAAAAAATCCTCATTCATTTTATTTTAGCTCTTTACGATGTCAAAAACTAATTTCAGGAGAAACATCTCAGACAAAGTTGATACTTAAATGAGAATACCATCTCCTGAGCTATAGAGCAACTCCCGAGCAATAACATTCTTCTCTGGGATAAACAGCTATGTTTACTGGCTCTAAGCGAGTCCCATTGCATCGGGTTAAATTAGACGCTTTGGTGTTTCTATAGTGATGTTTCCCCGCTCCAGTGTTGAAGAAACATATTCTCTTCTCTCAGGAGGAGAGGGCAACCCAATGAAGGTCACTGCACCTGCTCTCCATCTCTCAAAATATTGTATGTACTAAGTACTGTCATTTGTATCTGCTAATGCAACACTGGTGTGGCTGACAGCGGGAAATACAAAGTAGCATAATCCTGTATTTTGGGGAACCTAACAGCACTCTATAGTTCCACTCCACAAAATAATACACAATAAAACTCCCTAATGCTTCCTCAAAATTCAACTGTATTCCATTCTGTATTTGAAGTAATTCTGTGAGTTAATGAGTTAAAAAAACGTTAATAATAAAATCAATATAATACCAATTATTTCTAAGGAAATATTGCTAATATCGCTAATAATATGGGTTACGGTGCATTCACACATGGTGTTGGCGTTAACATTTCTCATTTACTCTGAATTGGTGATGTCATTGCTCATGGCAGAAGTTGAGAAACTTTTCAAGCACCAACGCAGGTGTCAGCCAATCAGATCACCTTATGCATAGCCAATTACATTCATGCAACACCAGAAAGTAATGTGACTGGCTGTTGGCACTATGACGGTCGTGTCAGGACTGAGCTTCACACACACCCTCCGTCAACCGTCAACGCTGACGCCCGGTGTGAATGCATCGTTAGTGATTTTAAAAAAACCCTTAGACTTAGCAAATTTTAACATGTAAACTCAGCGCCTTTTGTGCTACAAACATGAATAATATCTCACTCATGTGGCCTGTTGAGGAGAGGAGTGCTATTACCTTTCTAAGCATTTAGACCAGGGGTGTCTAATTCTGCTCCTGGAGGGCCACTACCCTGCAGAGTTTAGCTCCAACCTCAATTAAACACACCTGAACCAGCTAATGAAGGTCTTCCTTGGCATACTAAACGCTTCCAGACAGGTGTGTAGAGGCAAGTTGGAGCCAAAATCTGCTGGACAGTGGACTCCAAGGACGAAGTTTGGACACCCCAGATTTGCTTCAGAAAAATCTGTTATTAAATCTGATAAAAATTGATCAATATACAGTATAAATTTGAAGCAATTCAGTTCATTTTCTTATAGTATTGAAAATAAATATCAAATTGAGATACAAGAGATGGTTGTCAGAAGATAATCTAACCAGCTAAACAAAATATTATAAAATCATTATGGTTTGTGGTTTAGATTTAAAGCTTCTGCTGTACAAAACGGTTTCTGCTGTTTTGAGTACAAAACAACAACATTGTAAACTGTTTTTCAATAAGCGTATGCCATCCGTCTCTGTTAGGCAGAACAAAATATTGTACCATTAAACGGCTGTTCCAGATGCTGGAATAATAACTTGAGCACAATCAGTATTTAGTATTCAGAACGGCATGTCACACAGGTGCACAGTTTTTCTGTGTTCATTTTATTGTGCTGCATTTGATTTAAGTGGCTTGGCAGGCGGTATTTGAACTGTGCCCTCTCAAGGATGGCACTTGGGGGGAAAATAAATAGGATTATGAAATGTGGTGACCAGTCTGGGCAGTCAATTTAATGCAAAGCAATGACTCTAAAAGAAGTGCACTACACGGGTGAATAAAAATTGTTTGCATTTTCCTGTGAAAAAAAAAAAAATGCAAATCAATTGTAAAAATCAAAATTTATCATTCAGGAGGTGCAAATGTATATGTTGTATTTTATGTATATGCTTGTTTTCTATTGTCAGTTCAATGTAAAATCAATTAGTGTTCAAATCAATAAGCTGGAAACATACAAGCAGTCAGACGCTAAATGATGTTCTGCTCCATACTATCTATAGATTAGATTCACATTCAATGCCAACACTAGGTTTGCCAACTGTCAGTCCTACTTGTGAAAATCAGCCTTATCATGGTTTGTATTTTATATCCTGCCTTATCTCTATGCTGTACCATGTTGGGTAAGCGCATTGAACAATTTGTTTCTAACACCCCGGGGCGTCATCCGATAACTCCAGCTGCTAAATGTATCTGACAGCATCCCCCCGTTATGACACTGTATTTGCCTCTCATTCAAATTCAGAACAGGAAGCAGAGCAAAGAACAACAACAACAACAACGCCAGCAAAAAAAGATTAACAGAAAGGAAACAAGCCAGAGCGCTTCTGTTTGACATGACAAACATGCACAATATTAACAGGATCCTATCTGAGAGGCGAACAATACACAATCGTCGTCATTCGTTCTTCCATGCAGGCATTCCCATGTTTTTCCATGTCGAGCTGCCCAGAGGCCATTAGATCGGTCCCGCCAAAAAGCTGACAACTGTGTGTGGCGTTCATAGCATAGCCATTTTAAATCTGCCATCCATCTCCATGAAAACCAGAGCATGTGACACGGGTAATCAGTCAGTCGGCCATGCGTGTGAGCGCATTGCGATATTGTCCCCAATGCTCTTGTTGGGGACAAAATCAAGGGGACGGTCGAATGTGTATGTGCTGACCCTATGACCCGTCTACAGTCTACTACTATCTTTAAGTTCATTTAAAAAATCATCTTCAAACCTAAAGAAGACTACTGTACCATATCTGATACACAAATATATAAATCTTCTACATGACTTTTGTCATCTAAGTACCGATCGCGATACCAAGTCAGCACTGAAATTTTAGAAATGTGATGCTTTGAACGCTGTTACGTGGATTCGTAAACACCTCTGATTCGCCATTTTGTTCACACCCTCATCAGATATGTCTATGATTGGCTACAATGATCAAAAGCCCTTTTAGTATAATTATAAAAATGTCCCTCTACAGGTTGTGCTACATTTGTTATTTTGCTGTGAAATCTTGACTTATTTAAGAATAACTTTCACATTTTAAGTAATATTTAAAGAGGAAAACTTAGTTAAAGCAACTGTGGTTTACTTGATTATTCATATATATATATATATATATAGATATTATTTTTTTTTTTTTTTTTTTTTTTGAAAAATGCATTTGGATATATATATATATATATATATATATATATATATATATAATTTTTTTTTTTAATTAATTAATTTATTTTTTTTAGAAAAAATGTTAAATTGTGAATGTTAAATATGATACATGTCTATCTCTCAATCATCACTGTATTGTATGTTTTGCCCCTCACAGTTAAAATTATTTATTTTTGCTCAGTTTGGGCCTCTGAATTAAATTGAGGTGCCCACCCCCCTCTTCATGAGTATGAGCACCATATTCTCCTATATCATACTATATGAGTTATAATAGCCTGCATCAAATATGACACTCTGATGTATCAAAGCATATGCAAACTTTTCTTTAGATTTGATTTTTATATTTTGTCTAAAGGTTTCATTTAAAAAAAAAAAAGAAGATTTTTCTGACTAATTCATATATCAGGCTTTACAGGATTAAAGGACAAAGCTGCTGCCACAACAGCACAACTTTTCAGAGCTTTCAAACTAAACATATTACAATCGTCCTGCACTTCAGCAATTGAAGTGTGTCATGGTCAGACAAAGTAATGAGGCCGTGGACCTCCACTCTTCTCATCATTAAACCATCCCACATCTCTCCAGCTCCATGGTTTGTTTCATCTGAGCATACATAATCACTTCTGCATCCATTCATTATTTGAGCTTAATGAGCAGTGGCCGTGAGGCATACTGAGCTCATTGAGGCTTCACGGCCACTCGCAGGCCCGTCCAAATGGCCGCAAACAGACGTGGTGCCAACAAGCCGATGCTCTCACAACTCGCTGCTGATCATTTTAGTGACAGTTCAATGGTGAGCACTTGGTGACCAGTGAACGGAGCAGTCAATTATTTATTTAACTTCAGTTTATATGTAGACTGTTTTCAAATGTAAGATCAAGAGTTGCACAAGCACACATTCACAAAGAAAGAAATGGAACAGACATGGGATGTGTTTAAAAAAAAAGCAAGCTGCGTACCTGGACAGCATCTTTGGTGCCTGCAGGATTTTTATTGTTAAATAAAACCATTAAAAAGTACATTTACATTTAGCAGACGCTTTTATCCAAAGCGACTTATAAGGGGAGCAATTAGGGGTTAGGTGCCTTGCTCAAGGGCACCTTAGTCATGGTATCAAAGGTGGAGAGAGTGCTGTTCATTCACAATCCCCTGCCGGCGTTGGAATCGAACCAGCAACCTTCAGGTTACAAGCCCGTCTCCCTCACCATTAGGCCACGACTACACAAAGTAACATTTTCTTTACTTGAAATAAAATGAAATATAATACCTAGTTGCTAAGGCATCATTTATCATTTTCTTTTAGTTTACCTGGATGTACTAAAATAGCTAAAACTGAAATAAACACTAATAAGAACTATACAGACATTTAAAAAAAAAACTAATTAGAATGACAAAAAATGACTAAAACTTTACACAAATTTAAAATAAAAACAGAAAATATAAAAATTTAAACTAATTCAAAGTATCAATAAAAACTATAATAATATATCAGTGATAAAGATGGATCTGAATTAAATATTTTGACTGTTGTGATCCCAAATCAGACTTATGACCTGTAACTCTGCCTGAGTATCGGGTGAATGTTCACTGTTGGCCAGAGGAGAACTGGCCCCCCGACTAAGTCTGGTTTCTCCCAAGGTTTTTTTCTCCATTTTGTTGGAGTTTTGGTTCCTTGCCACTGTTGCCTTTGGCTTGCTTGGTTGGGGACACTTGCTTGATATTCAGCAGTGTTTTTGATATGCCTGCATTGGCGCCATTGTATGCGAACTGAGCTGACCCGGACGATTACATCACTGTTTTCTCCAGAGCTGATATACATAAATTAACTAGACTAATAGCTATTGATCTTTCAATAGTGTGGAATGAATCAATGCAAATATATATAATAAGCTGGACAATGACACTGTTTTCTTTGGGAAAAAAATATTTGCCAATTATTAATGTAAAGCTGCTTTGCCACAATTTGCATTGAAAAAAGCGCTATGCAAGTAAAGGTGACTTGACTTGACTTGACATAAAATAACACTATGCCTGAAAATTTCTAGTCTGCAGTATGATGACAAAAAAACACTGCATGAGCTTGTGATGCCTTAACAATTCTGAATGCGCCAATGATGCCAAAAATGTGGCATGTGCCAGTGCCTATGATGCTCAAAAATGCTGCACACATCCATGATGCTCAAAAAATGATCCATGAAATATCCCTAAAATATGCTGTTCGTATGACGTACGCAAGTGTATAAAATCAAAAACGCTGCCCAACGTAAGCATTCAAAAAAGCTGCAAGCACATATGATGTCCAAAAAAGGTCTACTCACTTATGAATGATGGCTACAAATTCTGTAATGCCCAAAAATAAGCTATAAAATATGCACATATGATGTGATGTTTAAAAATGTTGCATGCCCATAATGCAAAAACAATGCTGCCCTATTAAACCATCCAAAAATTAGGCAGGCATGATTCCCAAAACTGTTGTAAGAACCTATAATGCCCCCCAAAAATGCTCTATGCATCTGATGCCCAAAAATACTGCAGTTCCCTATGATGCCCAAAATGCTGCTGGAGGCATATTTGATGCCCAAAATGCTGTCCACAAATACTGTCTAGGAAGGCAGCACACTAGGTTTGGAGACACAGCCATGTTGTCCCACTGATACATGCGTGGCGCAGCGCAGACACAACACTGACTCACATCCACGCATTCATGAACTTTTCTGGCACCGAGCTATTGATAAACAGACCTTAACGCCTCGGCATTATGTCAATAGCAAGAACAAATAAATGCAGCAGACCAAGACATTATATAAACCAAAAGCTAACTTAACATAATTATTTGAATATAAGGGCAGACTAACAACAGACTTAGTGGCTTAAAAAAGCATGTATAAATTTGTATCTATGACAGCACAAGATATCAGTGCAGGAGTAAGAATTAACAACATGATATTTATTAAAAGTTGTAATGGCATATTCTTGAAAAACATGTCTCTTTATAGCAAACGGAAATATTAATGTTTTTTAGTTTGTAGGTTCATTTTTCACTTATAGTGTCACTAAATGAAATGCTGTATGTTGTGTTCAGCGAACCTTGAAGGAGCAATGCGCACATTATGAAATGATTTGAAATGACAAAGAAGTAAATAACTATTTCAATACAGATACAATATTACTCACCCAAATATCGTCAGAGAAGTATCCGGTCTTTTATTTATCGCTCAAAGTGACTTGTGCTCTCGCGGTTGGAGGAGTAAACTGTACTTCAGCAGAAAAACGCCACCTATTTGTTTCTTCCCTATGAGGAGGATGAATGGAGCGGTTTCGTTTCCCTTGCCAACACATTTGCATAAGGACCGCCTAATCTGTCCTCTCATTGGCCAATATCAGAGATTAGAGCGACTGTCAAAAAGTGTTCGTTTTTAATTGGATAATATCAACTGTCAGTCTAAAAAACAGCTAGTTGCCGCATACCTTACAAACTAGCGCTTGTTGCACCTTCCTGCGGGCATCACTGCATGCCAACAGAGGAAATGTGCATGTTTATCTGAACTCGAGCAGGTGCTTTAATCATTTGCATTACACTTGTATAAGTATACAGGTAAAAAATAATTATCTATCTATCTATCTATCTATCTATCTATCTATCTATCTATCTATCTATCTATCTATCTATCTATCTATCTATCTATCTATCTATCTATCTATCTATCTGACTGACTGTCTAGCAGTGGGCATAAGTAATCTGGCCAATATTATTGAAGTTTTTCTACATTGCTTTGGCTCATTTTTTAATACAGTTTAAACATTTTCTAAACTATAAGTGCACGACTGTTTAATGGGAAATGACTATTCTACTGCATCTCACACAAAACATTCATTTCATGCTTCAAAGCTAGTTATTGTGTCAGTACAATGCCTACTGACCAATGCTAGAAAAATGAAATGTGTGTGTGTGTGTGTGTGTGTGTGGGCGGATATCCCCTACGTTATGGGGACCAAATGTCCCCACAGGTATAGTAATACTAGTAAATTTTGATCTTGTGGGGACATTTTTTTTGGTCCCCAAGAGGAAACAAGCTTATAAATCATACAGAATTATCTTTTTTGAAAATCTAAAATAACATTTTCTGTGATGGGTAGGTTTAGCAGTAGGGGTAGTGTAGGGGGACATATACAGTTTGTACAGTATAAAAACCATTACGCCTATGGAATATCCCCATAAAAAATGAAAACACAACATGTGTGTGTGTGTGTGTGTGTGTGTGTACTGGTTAAAAATTGGAGTCAACCCAGGAAATGTATCAAAATACAAATTTTGACACTGCTTATACGAAAATTTCAGTTTTGACTAGATGAATACTATTATATCACACTAAGCTTGATACAGATTTCAAAAGTAAGAAAACATTTACTGGGAAAGTTCATGTAGTACACAGAAAAAGAATTATACACATTTCTATACAGAACATATGTTTTTAGTAATGTGTTACGTATAAACAGAAAATTCACTTCTGCATGTCAATATTTTCACATTTTTAAATATAAAGTCATAAAATAAACATTTGCAGACATTTAGTAGACATCACAAACATTTCATATCATGTATTTATAAATATGCATGCATGTCTGACAGATTTTGATAACTGAATGGAAAATTTTGATTCTAAATGGAGAATCAGTTTGGAGAAACAATTGCTTGATTGGAAAAGTAGTTTTCTTCTGTGACACAACATTGCAGTGTTTTGTCTTTAATTTTCCCCTTGCGTCTTTTTGTACGGTCTTGTCCTGTCCTTCCTCTGCATCACAGTGCCTTTGGATCACCTTGGCCATTTAGCATCACATCAGGAAGGGTGTAATTGTTTGCTGGACTCACCTTCACGCATATTCTGGGTCAGACTTAAAGAACATTAGCAGACATGTCATGCATGTCCCTCTCTGTGTCCTCCCACTCCAGAATCTCTCACAGATGAGGAAATAGGGCACCCATCACTTTACAGGGAGGTGCCAGTATGAAATGATGTTCGGAGAAGAAAGCAGCAGGTATCTTGTTTACAGCCTATGCAGTTTCCCAGAGATGGGCAGCATTTGGTCAACAGTTGGTTCTCACTGTGGGCTGCTGTCACAGTCAATTGCAAGTGTGTTGTTTTGCCCTGCCATCCACCCTGCTGTTGCACACATGCTATTCTAGAAGTTGATCAGACCACATAATGATACTGTGAAATCTCACTGTGATGTCAAGACCTTTTGTGGAATCTTCTCTGGAGTGGAAATTTTGGGTATATTTTCCCCTGCTGAAAAATCCATTACTGGTCACCAGCATAAGGTATGTTTTGCATGTTGGGACCAGCATGAGATGCTGGTTTGCTGGAACCGAGCATGAATGGGAAGCGTGAGTGCCTGTGGACCAGCTACACCAGCTCAGTTTTGCTTGAGAACAGCACAATACTATAGCTTTAACCAGCATACACTCATAAAAATAAAGGTTCCAAAAGGGTTTTTCGCAGCAATGCCATAAAATCATTTATGGTCCCCCAAAGAACCTTTCAGTGAACATTTCTTAAAGTACCCATTTTTTCTTATGAGTGAAGAACATTTTAATCGTCTAAACAACCCTTTTCCACTATAAAGAGCCATTTGAGCAATGGAAAATTCCATTGATGTTGAACTGTCTTCATGGAACCATCAATGCGAATAAAGAACCTTTATTTTTAAGAGCTTGGACCAACATGGAATTCATGTTGGTTTATGCTGGATTTTTCACAAATGTTCACAGTAGATAAATGGTTGGATTGAGGGTTCAATTCAATGCAACATGTGCCCTTTTCAGATGATGTCATCTATACTCTTGTGAAAAAGAAATGTGCTTAATTGTATCGAATAAGTACTTGTAGATAATGAAGTAAATGATCACTAAGGAGAGTTCACTTTCATGACTGTTTCTTAACACATTTAAGTACACTTTTAAAAAATGCACTTTGTAATAATGTCAAATTAGTTTTACTTTACAGTTGATTTAAGTAAATATTATTTTTAAGTAGTATGTCAGAATCACAAGTTCCACTAATTGCATTTGATATATATTTAAACTATAATAATTGCAAATGACATGCAATTAAGTGTCCAAAACATTACATTAAGTCTGCATGAGTATATTATTATTTCTGTAATAAGTACTCTTTTTAAAAGTATGCTAAAGTGTACTTTTCATAAGGGTGGGCCACACAGACTGGCGTTTAAAGGTAACCAATAGTTATCTAAATATTGTTTTAGGCTACTTTAGTAAGTAATGTAGACTTTCTAAAACTGTGCCAGCAGTAATTTGATGCCAGTTCCAGTTTGTAATGTTCATATAATCCTTGAGTGATGGTAAACAGATTTGACTTGCTGTCCAAGAGGGCTCAAGCTTGAGACTCGACCCGAGCACTAAAGTCCTGCCGCACTACTTTATAAATGAAGTTAGTAATGAACGGACAGAAATAAGGCATGAGATGAGGTTGTGGAGGGATGCCAGAAGAACTGTCACGGTATTGGGTAAGCAGCTGTTTATATCCTCTTACGTAATGATTGACAGAATTAGATGAACCAGCTCCTCCAGAGCAGCAATAAGTTTATGGCAATAATGGCCAATGATGATAAATTTAAAAAAGGAAGCATTAAAGGGATTGTTCACCCAAAATATGAAAATTCTGCCATCAATTACTCACCTTCAAGTTGTTCCAAACCTTCAAGACTTTTGTTCATCTTTGGAAGACAAATGAAGATCTTTTAGATTAAATCTGAGCCAGTTCTGTACCCTCCATAGACAGCTATACACAACTTCCACTTAGACACTTCAAAAAGTTCATAAAGAGATCGTTAAACTAATCCAAATGAATTGAGCTGTTTAGTCCAAATTTTCTGATACGATCGCTTTATATGATGAACAGATTGAACATAGGCTTTTATTCACATGCTGTAAACATTCATCAACTCTCACATCAGATATGGTAAATGGAAGCTCAAGCATGTTCGCTTGACGTGCGAGAACCAATGAGGTTCATTCTTGTGTGTTAAGCAGCACATTTGAGATTTCGCAAGAGGTTTGTTCTCGTGCGTCAAGCAGCCATCCAATGTTCCAATGTTTATATGAATAAAAGTTTAAATTAAATACTCAAAAACGCTCGAGGGTCTTAAAATCGACCTTTATGGCTCCACAATCAACTGGAAACTTCATGAAATGGCTTTTATATTCCTGATAAAATTCACTGACTACTTTCCTTCATTCAATATCAATTTCACTCAAAAATGTTATATTATAGGTAAAATAACTTGCCGATGTTGTCTAATGTAAAGTCATGTCTAGTTTTGTCCCAGTGTCCCAAGGTGCTGCCGTTCATGGAAATGCTGTAAACACTGTAATGTAAACGTCTGGTAATACATCATTCCCAAACCTATAGCAGATTGCCACCTCAGCTTTGTTTTTCCACACACAGCCCCATTTAATCTTCATCCATTATTTGGCATGATGGAAAAAAACAGTTTAACAGTTTAAACGACCTTTCCGCTTGTCTCAAAGGGCGTCCTCCCCAGCTTCCCTCCCTCCATCTCTCTGCCAACAGCCCACCATTGTAGGGAAAACAAATTAATTAGAGTCTGAAGAGCTGGAATCTTTGTAGCCAGCTAATCAACAGTGGTAATAATTAAGCAAAGAAGGGACAGCATGTGCATTTAGAGAGGGAGGACGTGGCTTGATCAATGGGAAAGGTATCATGGAGCTACAGAGCATCCAATCAGGCTAGTGTGGCGCTGTCGCAGAATTACCTGACCTCAATTCCCCTTCCCCACACACCCTGACCTTTAAAGCAGAACGACATTTTATTTCTTTTTTATATCAGAGGCCTTTTAATCAAGTTAGGGCAAATGTCTGCCTCTGACACTCTTTGCTGAGGTCATGATTTGCCATTTTGTTTATCCTGTGACAGAAAGGTTAGCTCAAAAATGAATCTGCATGATGATGGTTAAAGAGGCTCACTCAGGATCACAGACAATCAGGTAAGAAATATATTGAAAATCTTCTTGTGACAAACATACAAGTAGAAAGTGGATTTGTACATTTTCCGAGAAATTTGTGAGTGATGTTAGCCTGTGCAGGGCTTGCTGCCACAATACTAAGTGTTGCTCTGAGTGGATTTTATCATGTTGCTATGTGGTTGCTAGGGTGTTCTCTGTAGCTTAAGTTTATGTAATAAATTGTCACTGTCAGTTGCAGAAAAGAGGTGAGATTGGCAGGATCTAATCGTAGGCAACAATAGTTTATTTAACTTAATCTCAGAAAGCAATGCACAAAAAAAGGAAACAGGAAAAGGAAACAGAAAAGGAAACAGGAATGCACAATATATCTGCAATATATCAGTTATCAGTCAGATATTACAAATTACAAACATTGCATTAAATATTACATAATTATTAAATAAATATTGTTTTACACAATATTAGATATTTATATTTGTGCATTAATTTGAATATGAAAATAATTATCTTCTTAACTTTATCAAGCAGAATTTTTATATAAGTCTTGATTTTCTTGATTCTCCATGCAAACGCGTTCTCCTTGGCTCTGGCTAGAGAGATTTATAAAGTTCACTGTTGGAGGTGGATGTCTGCAACCTGTAAGATGTCTGTCTGATGATAATATGTGTTACCAGGGGCATATATGCCAAAACCCATGACCTGACGAACAAGCACTGAGAATCTGTGCTGACATGCAGAGTTAACAAGTCTTTTAGTCATCTCAAGCATCTCTCAAGGTATCTAAGAAAAGACCTGACGTCTGAGTCACTGAGGTTAATGGCCTGAGGTCTTGCTGAGGCCCTTCCGTTGTTAACAAGAAAAAATCTCAATGACTCACAAAGTATCAGTCTAGTTCTGATGAATGAAAAAAGCAGAGGAACCTGAGGTAGAAAAGGTGTGTAGTCCAAACAGTTTGCTCTTCTGTTAACATTTGCCTCCGTCAGTGTGATCCAAGGACACAGAAGCAGTTCTTCTCAGCTTGTCATGTAGACAGACAGTCTCCGGCAGTGACATTGATGTTTGATGTTTTAGTGGCCGTTGGCTCATTTGTCGCACGTCCAGTGCACATCTGCCATCAGCAGTCTACATCCTGACACAAAGCATATCTCAGATGTTTGACTCTGAAGAACAGCCTCTGAACACACACATCCATTAGGGTTATTTTAGCTCATGCACATTACTTTTTGTTAGTATGTCTGGATAAGAGCATCAGCTAAAAGCTTTAAACGTAAATGTTTACCTACACCATTATGGCAAAATTTTTGTGCTAAACTGAGAGTTTATTCATGAATAGAGAGTAAGAATAGATGAAAAGCAACTAAATCATCTAAATGCTGATGTTTATACTGAATGCTTGATGTTTATTCACTATATAAATCATTAGATACTGTTACCATGTGTGCTCATTGTTCAAAGTTTAGATTAGGTTAGGTTTTATTTATGCTGTTAGTTCTATAAATAGGTGGTCTTGTGGTTATAACTGCATGAAAACCTTTTCCGTCTTCATTCTGTTGGCTTGGAAAATAAAATAAAATAAAACAAACAGCTAAGCTATACTGTATTTTAATAATTAAAAAGTGTCACATCAGCATATAAAGGTTTTTATACAACAGTTCAAGTTATTTATTTATTGCAGAATATTTTTGCACCACCCATGGAAATAGATCCAAAGCAAAGTAGAATTAACTGCTTTCCAAGCAACACAATTTCAGAGTCAGTGTTTTAAAACAAATTGGTTGATTGAATGATTCAATGACTCACTCACAAATATATTAATTTGTTTCATTCCTGGATGAATCAGTATTTTGGAGCCAATTGGCTGAAATGAATTATCCAATGATTAATTTGCAAAGTCAGTCACTTGTTGACCTGATTTGGGCATATTCGTGTAGCAGCACTACTGCAGGTTGTGGGTTTTAATGTAAACAAATGATCTGACATCCTTGTCAGTCTTCCTTCCGCTTTACCTCGACCCCTCCTTTCCTCACCACCTCTTCATTCACCTGTCACACACTCACACATTCTGCCTCCCTGGATGCAGCAGTCCTGACCTAGTTTCTATAGCAACCGCACAGGTCCTCCAGGGCAAAGAAAAGGCCTGTGACAACCACCTTGCAGGTTCCCTCTCTTCTTTTATCTGCAGAGAGGCTGGTGAGAATAAAGAGGGAGGGATGGAAAGAGAGAAAAAACAAAACAAAACAAAGACTAATCTAATATATTAATGTCTATTTTCCATCATATACATTTTAATATAATTATCCTTTCGCTTTCTCATATATATGCCTATCTCTCCTTTTCTCATGCCAGCTCTATGAGGTCCCAAGCATCTGATCTCTATTCACCCTTTACATCCACTGTCAAGTGGAATATGTCTTATTCTTGTTCTTTCTGTACAAAAATAAATCACTTTTTAATCTCTCACCTTAACTTACATAAAGTACTTTACAATTAATAGTTAGACAGACAGACAGACAGACAGACAGATAGACAGATAGATAGATAGATAGATCCATAGATAGATAGATAGATAGATAGATAGATAGATAGATAGATAGATAGATAGATAGATAGATAGATCCCGCTCAGCAGCGATATAAGAATTTACCAACAGTGTACCAAGGAGGGACAAACAACAAACTGTCAACATGTTGTTGGAGCAGTGAAAGAAGGTCATCTGGTCCAATGAGTCCCGTTTTCTTTTGGACAGCCATTTACCTGGAGAAGTGATGGCACCAGGATGCACTGAGGGACGACAACAAGTTGGTGGAGGGAGTGCTCCTCTAGGCAATGTTCTGCTGGGAAACACTGGGAAACCTAAGCATTGTTGCAGACCAGGTGCACCCCTTCATGACAATGGTGTTCCCTGGTGGAAGTGGCTCTTTCAGAAGGATAAAGCACCCTGCTAAACTGCACACATTGTTAAGGAATGGTTTGAGGAACATGATGAAGAGTTCAAGGTGTTGCCCTGGCCTCCAAATTCCCCAGATCTCAATCCAGTTGAGCATCTTTGGGATGGGCTGGACCAACAAGTTTGGTCCACGGCGGATAAATCAGCTTCATACCTTGGCAGGTCGGTGCTGTTTTGGCAACACCCGAAGGGCTGACAGCATAATAGGCAGGTGGTCATAATTAAATGATCTGGGTATTTCTGTTTATTTTCTGTTCCATATACAATATTAATTCCATTATGTATCATTATAAAATCAAAAAGGCCTGATTTTCCTGATGTTGTGCAGTGCAAATCTGCTTGACTGAGCGGTCTTTGCAATGTGGTCTTTGAAAGTCAGTTGGTCATCAAAGATTACTCCAAGATTTTTGGCTGAATTTGATGGGGTAATTGATGATGTACCACTGGGTGGTGAAATTGTGCTATAGAGTTGGCTTGGCAGGGAAGACAAGAAGCTTAGTCTTTGCCAGGTTGAGCTGCAGGTGATGTTCTTTCATCCATGCCGAGATGTCAACCAGACAGCTTGAGATTTGTGCAGCTACTGTGGAATCATCTGGTTGGAATGAAAGGTAGAGCTGTGTGTCATCAGCATAGCAATGGTCGGAGAAACCATGTGCCTGTATCATGGGCCCCATGATGTAGTGTATATGGAGAATTTGAGAGGTCTAAGAACTGAACCCTGATGAACCCCAGTGATCAGTTGATGAGCTTTGGGTACATCCCCTCTCCAGCAACACAGAAAGACCTACCTGTGAGATAGGATTTAAACCAGTGAAGTGGAGTACCTCTGATGTCAACTGATATATCAAGTATTACCATCTGATACCATTATCTGACCATGGTATACTACCCTAGTGCTTTTTGTAAGGGATATAGCTGCAAAAAAGATTGATAAAATTATTCAGTTGTTATTTTAAACTTTGAAAACACATTTCACATGACAAAAAAGTACCGTGGTGGTAAAATAATATCAGTTATGTTACAATAATAGTGTCAATAATAGTGTCAGATGGTAATACCATGATGCATAATAATTATCATATTCATAAACAATGGTATTTGCATCATATTCTGAAGAACTTCAAAGAACACCACAATATTGCGGTGGTACTTGTCTAACAGACATGGTATCACCATGGTACCACAATGTCTTAGTGATTGCAGAAACAAAATAAACTACAGGAGGGGTTCCATCATCCTTCTAGAGGCGCTACAGGTGTTTTCAACATTGCCCCAATAACAGGTGGTGTGTGTCTCTGTATTTTTTGTGCGCATGTGTGTAGATTTGCACACAGGCCAGCTGGCTTCGAGCAGGCCTGACCACAGGCTGACCATGTTTGTGTGTCCGTGTTGTGAGGAGGAAGGGAAGGTGCCTCAGATTAACACTTCAAAGGCACAAGAGCCCAGTGTGGAGATTAAAGCGCAGCATGTATCAAAGCCCCTCAGGTGGCCAACAACACACAGGTGTCCCCACACAACAGCGTTTGTGTGTGTGTGTGTGTTTGTGGTAGAAGGAGTACAGTATTGATAATGTGGACAAATGATTACGAAATGTAGGATTATGAGAGGAAATGAGGATTGCTGATAAAAATGAGGATGCTTATTGTTATTAATCCTTGGACGGGTGTATTCCACACAAACATGTCTGGGAACTTTTGCTTCAAAATAATAATAATGATAATAATAACAATGAAGAGAAAATTCTATTACATTTGATCCCAAAATGTATTCAAATAAACCATAAGAAATTATGTTTTGCATAAATATAATTGAGACAAATATATATATATATATATAAGAAATATACTGTAATTATTTTAGAACTTGCAATGTGACATTTTACGTCCATTAAGCACCTTTTCCCCCAGACTATATTCTATGTAATGCTTATCATATTTAATGTTATTACACTGTCATTTCTACTTTTTTTTTTGTGTATATTTAATTTTTATTTTAGTTCTTTTTAGCACATATATTTACGCTCTGTTCAAACATTTAGGGTCAGTAAGTAAGGAGAAATAAGTACTTTTATTTAGCAACACTGTAAAAAAATTCTCTTTTGTCAAATCAATTTAAATAATTAATGTCATTCAGATAACATAATACTTTGAGTTTCTGTTGATTACACCAATTGCTTTCATTGCATTAACTCAAATGTATAATGTCAATGAACTCAAAATTTTAGGACAAGCAAGTAATTTACTTTAAGTTAAACCAAGAATTCTTTCTTTTTTTTTTTTTACAGTGAAGGATGCATTTAATTTATCAAAAGTTGCAGTGACTAAACACTTTTACATATGAAAAATTGTTTCATTAAAATTTTGTTCTTTTAAACTTTCTTAATAATGAATCCGGAAAACAGAACAAAGTTTTTCCCATATTAAGCAGCACAACTGTTTTCAACAGTGATAATAATATGAAATGTTTCTTAACGATCAAATCAGCATATTAGAATGATTTCTGAAGGATCATGTGACACTGAAGATTGAAGTAGCCAAATGGAATACATTTTAAAATAGGCTATATTCAAACTGAAAGCAGTTGTTTTAAACAGTAATAATATTTCACAATATTACTGTGTTTACTGTATTTTTGATCAAATAAATGCAAGAGACTTCGTTCAAAAACATTAAAAATCATACTGACCCCAATGTTGAACGGTAAGATGTGAAACATTATTTAATCAATACAAAAATCGTACAATTTGCAGAGTTCATCACATTTATCAAAGACGAGACAAATAACTTTCATTGTTGCATTAACCTCCAGTGTAATGCTGTAATGCCCTTTATCACTATCCGGATTACTTCACTAACTTGTTTTGAACAGACATTTATCCAGAGGGACTTTTTCCAGAGAACACTAATTACAGATGCAAGGTTAAGTGCACTGATCTAAATGATGTAAGAACACATAATAACTCTAATCTATCTCATGAAGAGCTCACATCTTCTCACCCTTATCCAACTCTTAACCTTTAAAGACCACCCCATACACCTGATCGATGTGAAGTAGGCTTACACCAAGAGGAATATGTGGCATATATATGTGATGTACCGAGCGGATGTCACAACGCATCCAGACGCACAAGCCTTCCTGAGGATGTGACTCAACCGCCGAACATCCATTAATTACACAAGCTCTCTCCTCTTTTAGAGGAATGTATGCTTGGAAACACACACACCAGCACCTCTGGAGTGAACGACGCTCAATAGGCTTTATCCTGAAAGTCACATGAACAAACAGGAAAACAGGTCTCATCACATCCGCTTGTCGAAGAAAGTGTTAACAGCAGCAGTAGATGGAGATATCTATGAACTTTAAAAGTAGTGTAATATTGTTGGTGTTTTATTCGATTTAAATATATAAATGTTACTGAAAACAAGTTTAGATATCAATCTGCATATGCGATGGACATCGGTTATACTCATCTTTGCTCACGCAGTAAAATGGCTCTATATTTAACGAAGCACATGCAAAAGACCTGAACCAGCAACTTATTTTACAAAACACGGAAGTTTTACTGCGCATAACTCCCATAATACCTGTCAAAAGTATATTTTCTGGGAAGCCCGTTGTTACTCTTTGTCTAAAACAAGGCAGCAGCTAAACGACAGGGAGATTTGTGGGTGGAGTTGTCAGGGTTAGGCTACACTGTAGTTTTGACCCCACTTCACAAAGCTGCGATGTGACCGGGACCATCCACATGAGAGAATTTTTATCCAATATCCGGATCAATAATACTCAGCTATTGATCGACAAACCACAGGGGTGGGAGTATAGAGGGATGAAGGGAGAGCGGTAAAAAATAGAAACAGACAGACATAAAAAGAGGAGGGTGAGGGAAAAAAGAGACAAAAGAGACCTGAGAGGACAGATGGTATGGAAGGAAGAGAAATGTCTTGTATTACTGATGCTCACTGGTCCTATTTATAGACTGAATGGTCAAGTGTGTTGGAGTGACTGATGATGTGTAGAGGAAGAAAAGAGCCCAAATCAACCAGAATCAACCAGTACACTTGAGTGAACAATGCACAGTTCTCAACAACAACAACAACACACACACACACACACACACACACGTTGTGTTTATGTGTTTTGTGGGGACTTTCCATAGGCGTAATGGTTTTTATACTGTACAAACTGTACATTCTATCCTCCCCCCCCCACCCCTAAACTTAACCCTCACAGAAAATGTTCTGCTAGTTTAGATTTTCAAAAAAGATAATTCTGTATGATTTATAAGCTTGTTTCCTGGTGGAAATAAAAGTTCCAATAAAAGGTCCCCACAATGTCAAGATTTACTGGTTTTACTTACGTTGTGGGGACATTTGGTCCCCGCAATGTAAGGAAAACAAGTACACACACACACACACACACTTAGTTGTATGTGGTTTGAGGGGATTCTCCATAGGCGTAATGGTTTTTATACTGTACATTCATCCAGCTACATCCATTCAAGTAAATTCTATACAACTGTATATTCCATCCCCTAAACCTATCCATCACAGAAACCTTTCTGCATTTTACACTACAAAAAAACATTCTGTATGATTTATAAGCTGTTTTCCTAATAAGGACTAAAATATCAAGTGTTTGTGTGCTGACGTGCACAGGTACAGTCTGGCAATTTGTGGGGATATTTTTGTCATACCTGAACTGCGCACAAACACACACACACACACACACACACACACATTGTAGTCTATTTCTAACAGGCTGTACCTGCGCTTGTCATCACACACACACTGTCCAAATAAATAAGTAAATGAGGAAGAAGAAAAAATATGCACAGGGAACTTTAATTGATTTCTGTTGTTATATTTAACAAACGGTGTGAATGTGTAAATGTTATTTGAATATTCGAGTAAATGTTTACTCATGTGGTTTTAGTTTTACAGTGGTTTTAGTTTTACCTGTTTGTGTTTGTTCACTCTGAGTTTATTGTTACTGATCAAATATTCACTATATGGTGTTGAAACCTGGACTCTGACCAGAGCCTGACGGACTTGTTCTCAAGCCACTTCTTGGTTGTCTTTGCAATTTGGGCAGGAGCATTGTCTTGTTAAAAAATAACGTCTGATATTCCTCTTTAGAAAGCAACTTTTCATTTGCAGAAGCAAGTCATTCTGTAATATTCTAATGTACTCCAAAGCATTAAATGACTTTTCACAGTGAAGTAGTTCACCAATAGCAGCAGCTAAAAAGGCACAATGACACCTCTTCCTACATACTTCACTGAGGTCGAGATGCATTTATCATTATATTTCTCACCAGATTTTCGAAGACACGGCTCTGGAGCATCTCTGTGTTTCATTGGGATTCATCACTCCACACAAGTCTGCTTAACCACTCTGAATCAATCTGCCAATATTCTGCCAAAAACTTTTCTGAGATGGCAGTGACTTGTTAATTAGTGCATTTTTAAAAAAATTAACTTTATATATAGTATATATATATATATATATATTAGTGCTGACAAACAATTAATCGCATCATTAATCGTATGTGTGTGTACTGTGAATATTTATTATGTAGGCCTATATATAAATACACACACATATTAAACACATTATCTAATGTCTATTATAATAATTAATGTGCAAGCTACTGTTTAATTACTGTTTAAAGTTTAATGATGCATACTGAGATCAATTTGATAACCAAAGGAACAGGTTTGGGAACACAACTTCTAAGATAAAATCTATTCCAATGAAAACAAACACTACAAACGTACCAGTGGGCTGTAATATTCCTGGGAAGTCAAAAGTTAGTGCAGCTGGATATGCAAAACAAAGGGTTATATAAATGAAAAAGTAACTGTACCTGTGAATATGCTGAGAGACAGACAAGCATGTGTCTTCTGTACTGTCTCCTGTCCCACATTTGAGGGTAAAATCCTACTCTAAATGGACATAATACAACCATGAGTGGGTGTTGAAGCATAGTCACACCTGCATGGCAAGCCGTTTTGACTTTTATTCATTTTCAGGATATGAACTTGTGATATCAACAATTACATTTTCACTTAAAATATTAATTATTGATATCAGGAATTAGATTTCCACTAGTAACAATGACATTTTTTGATATCAAGAATTACATTTCCACTAGTAACAACGTTAATTCTTGATATCAACAATTCAATTTCCACCAGTAAAAACTATAATTCTTAATATCAACAATTCAATTTTTACTAGTGAAATCTCGCCATAGGCTGCCATTCAAATTCAATTGTTGATATCAAGAATTAATTTCTTACTAGTTGAAATTCCAGTTTCACATATCAGGAATACAATTCTTACTAGTGAAAATGCAAATTTATGATATCAACAATTACAAAAATGTTCATTTCTGAAATCATGAATGTGATTCTAACTAGTAAGAAAGCCGTTTTAGATATCAAAAATGATATTGATATCAGGAATTCATTTTCAGATATTAGAAATGAATATTTTTACTAGTAGAAATTCAATTGTTGATATCATTTGCACTAGTAACAAAGTAATTGTTGATAACAGAAATTTGCATTTTCACTAGTAAGAATTGTATTCCTAATATGTGAAACTGGAATTTCAACTAGTAAGAAATTAATTCTTGATATCAACAATTGAATTTGAATGGCAGCCTATGGTGAGATTTCACTAGTAAAAATTGAATTGTTGATATTAAGAATTATAGTTTAAACTAGTGGAAATTGAATTCATGATATCAAAAATTGCCATTGTCAGGAATTAACATTTTACATTAAAATTTTACATTTTAACTAGTGAAAATGTAATTGTTGATTACAATTACAAGTTCATATCCTGAAAATAAAAGTCAAAACGGCTTGCCATACACCTGTGTGTTTCTGCTCCACTGATTCCATATGAAGTTCACTGTCATGCGTGTGCTTATGTGTCAGATCAGCTCGGCATGAACAATGTAGGATTAGTGATATTCTACCCATGATGATTACATCATCATTATTATCATGCTTAGAGATGATAGACAATGTCCGTCTTCAGAGTGATGGAGAGTCTTTCCGCAAAACACTTTGGCCTCAGTGACTGAAGGTTGCCATAGCAACAGGATACTAGCTATGTGGCTTCATTAAGCATGACACAGAAGCCTGTGGGCAAACATGCGAGACACAATCATACTCACACACACATTCTTATTGAGTTTATGTATTAACCATATGAAATGACATTCTAGCAGACAAATAGATAAACACAGCTTTACTCGGTCTCCGCTGCTTGAGAATATACTGGAAACATTAGATTGTTATGCTTAATTGTCTTGTTTCAGTCACTTCAAAATGCGTTAGTAAATTAGATCATTTGAAAAGACTGCCATCCAGTGGAACACGCCAGTATAAATCACACATTATGTAGCCTCCCTCCGCTAACTAAAAATACTTCAGAAATACAGGCACTATAAAGAACATACTTGAAACTACTCAACATATGCATATTTGTGTGTATTTGGTTCCCACATATGTTGGTACAAATGTATTTTTTTGGCTCATGATCAAAAACGGGAACAGAGAAAGATGTCATATTTGATGCTGAACACTAGAGGGAGCTAAAGATCAGTTGTTAATATCAGTTTAGGCGCTCATTGGGTTAATTAGAATGAAATCAAGCATAACGTTTAACAGGATGTGCAAATAGACAAGCAAAAAGCAAAAAAATAAATAAAGTAAAGTGAGTAAATACATTAGATTATAAGAAACAGATTGAAACAATCAGTGGCGTACGTAGTATAATTGTGAAATATTAATCATGGGAAATAGGATTACTATATTATATTCAGAATTGGTGCAACATGATATTTGATACAATTATATGCGAATGAAACTTGCCATCAGACTTAAAGTGGCGTGTCTTCATGTTGCAAGATTTAATATGTAAACACAAATTAGATTTGAGATCTGCATACAGGGCAAAATTAGTTATGAATGTCCCAAATTTTCATTCGTTTGTTACACAATGCACTCTCTTATGCTCACCAAGGTTGATTTTATTTGATCAAAAATACATCAAAAGATATTGAAATATTATTAATTTAAATAACGCTTACTTACATTTTAATATATTTTAAAGGGTTGATTAAGCCATAAATGAAATTTCTGTCATTAATTTCTCACACTCATATCATTCCAAAACTGTAAGACAAATTTGAAACACAAATTAAGATATTTTTAGATGAAATCCAAGAGGGTTTTTTTATGCTCGATAGAAAGCAATTACCACATTCAAGGTCCAGAAAAGTAGCAAAAAAAAAGTTGTTACAAAATTTAACGTGATTACAGTGGCTGAACCTTAACGTTATGAAACGATTAGGATACTTTTGTGCACAAAAACAAAACATATTTTGTCTATTACCTGTCAGTCTTGTTCGTAGTTGACGCAGTGAACGCAGTTCAGCGCTTCCACGTTTTTGTCCGAAAGACGGCTCAGTATTGGTTGAATTTGGTCATTTCGTTGCTTGCTATTGAGGATAAAAAAAACTTTTTTGAAACTTCCATAAAAATGATTCCATAAAAAATATTTTTATTTGTGTTCCGAAGTCTTGCGAGTTTGGAACGACATGAGGGTGAGTTTATGACAGAAATTTCATTCATTCCTATGACGGCAAAGCTGAATTTTCATGATACAGTTTTTAAGTATTATTTAACAGCTTTTATAAGTTTTTTTTTTTTTTTTTTTACTGGATTTTACTGTCAGTTTTGAACACAAACACACACACACAAACACACAATAAATATATATGTCAAAACTGACAGTAAAATCCACAATAATATATATATATATATATGTGTGAGAGTGTGTGTGTGTGTGTGTGTGTGAGAGAGAGAGATATAGACATATAGACAGAAAGACACCAAGACACCTTGGTTACAACATTTTTAAAAATCTTTAGTCTCAGTATTAATTCATTCAACCCTGAATGGACATCACTATAGTGCACACAACAGTCTACTGGCCCTGATGGCTTGAATCGGCAGCTGCGCTGAACTATGAGTGTTTTGTGAGAGCTAAAACTCACACGCTGATTGATTGTGGTGAGTACTGAATGTTCATAAAGTGTGGGCTCAGGGCGTGGGCCGTGCACAGAACAAACCAGCTCAATAAGGCTTGTGCACTACACCACAGTTGCCTTGGTGATAACACTATGTGACGTCTGTGTAGAAGAGAAAGGAAGAGTATGTTTGGAGTGAATGCGCCACGTGGAGAAGCTCAGAATGAAAGGGAGCGAGGGATGGTGCCATGACTGATACCCGGTAGGAGGAGGCTGGCCGTGGCAAAGAGGGCAGCTGTCTTACAACCCTCCCTCCCTCCCCGGCTGGAGCTCAGGGCCCGGCGCACAGACACACAGATGGAGCGCTGCCAGCAAAAGAGTGTGTCTCTGTAATAAGTGTCTTCAAACACTATCAGTGAAAAGCAGACTGTGGATTATTAGTAGTTTGTGTGTGTGTGTGTGAGGTTTGGTCTCATTCCAGGCCTTCTCCATCTCCGAGCAGACCTCTTTGCCCCAGAATAACATGCCTTCAGGAGCTGCTTGCTTCAGCTCTGTGAATCACTGAGTATGTCACTCTCTGGTCATCTGTGTCTTTCTTTTCCCTCCTCTCCATCGGGTCTCCATATGGAGCATTGTGAGTGGGGGCTCGGGCTGCACCCCTTCATTTCTCACACACGCTCATATTCAAATTCACAGCCTCAGGGGTGTCAGATCGCTGTTAGGGCACCACAGCAGATAATAATAGAATAATAAGCCTCTGAAGAGGGTTAAACGCAGATGCCTTCATGAGACACTGAGACATGTTAGCAGAGCGAAAACAGCACATGACAGCAGGGACAAAGACACAGGATTTGTAGGCCTCTGAACAATGTGTACAATATAGCAAATCAGGCTCTCTCAAATTCAAATTCACATATAAAGTTTTTTTTTTAAATGCTTTGCTTGAGAAATATTAATAAATGCCATATGTTATATGTTCAAAACGCTAAATGAAATTAAATGAAAAAATAAAATAAATAATAAAAGTAATTATAAACAACGATTACTTTTTTTTACGTTGTTACGTTTAGACATTTATATATAATTTTAACTTTTTAAAGCTGTTGTACATAAAACACTATTTTAAAATAAAATAAAATATCACAATGTAAAAAAGTGGGAAATGATCCACAGTTGTAGTGGATGTAGTTGTAGTATAAAGAGTTTTAAAAAAAAGTATTGAGAAATGGGTCCTAGTGATTCTACTTTATTCAAAAAATTTCTTCTCTACCCTGTCATTCACATGAACAGCTTTGGCCAACACTGAGCCGGCATTATGACATGAACACAGAAGCGCTGCACTGTGTCAACTTCGTAGGAGACTGACAGGGTAGAGAAGAAATTGTTGAATAATTGAATAGTTTTTTTTGTTTTGTTTTTGCGCACAAAAAGTATTCTCATTGCTCCATAACATTATGGTTGAACCACTGTAGTCACGTTGACTATTTTTATGATGTTTTTAATACTTCTCTGGATCTAGAATGTGGTAATTTAATTGCTTTTTATGGGAGATAAAAAAAAAAACACTTGGATTTCATCAAAAATATCTTAATTTGTGTTCTGAAGATGAACAAAGGTCTTACGGGTTTGAAACGCCATAAGGGTGAGCAATTAATGACAGAAATTTCATTTTGAGTGGATGAACTATAACCCTTTAATACTTATTGAGGCCATTGTACAGTATATACACTATCAGGAACAAATGTGCAAAAATTGTACCTTTAAAGGTACAGCTTGCCATTGGGGCAATGTCCTCAAAAGGACAAATTTGTACCTTATCAACCCCTAAAAAGTGCATATTAGTAATTTACTACTACTTACTTACTACTATTGATTTTTAGGGGAGCATTTGAGGCTACTGCCTCAGTGACAAGCTGTTGAACACCTAAAGGTAATATTTTTGCACATTTTTTGAAATACCGGTAAATAAATAGTCACAAGATGTGAAAGTCAGTGAACATCTCTCACTCTCTTTTCCTCGTCCCACACCTTTCTCCAGTGAGGACAGATGTCCTGAGAAAAGAAAGAAGACAGCTGAGAGATTCTTAATGGACGGAGTCACTAACAACAACCAGAGATTAAAGACTGAAGTGACTGAAGAGAGTGATGAAACAGATAAGATAAACTAAACAAGTGAAAAGGAAACAAGCTGGTCAAATAAGAGTAGTGAGGTAAAGAAAAGACAGTATTGATCTGAACAAGCCATAAAAAGCCTTTCCGTTCCTCCACTCTCATCCTCCTTCCTTTATTCACTGACCGACTGCTTGAGGGTCAGGAGGGCACATTACACTTGGCTTTTAAGCACTGACCTTTAAGAATCTTATCCCCCTCTTTCAGATCAGACCAGCGGTGTGTGTATATGTATATCAACTCTACATCTGTTTTACGCAGTCAGGCATAATTAACTTGATGGATATTAATGATCATATTATTAGGACCCATTTAATGGAAGCTGAATTTAGTGCTGTGTGTGATATTAGTAGAGATAATTACAGTCAAGCTGTCCGTGCAGATGAGAGAAAGAGGAAAGAGACTTAAAAAAAAAGACAAAGAAGATCTCTTTAATATCTCAATTGTGTCTCGTTCTGCTGTAGAAATGGACCCTAGTAATCTCATATGTCCATCTAGAGTGTCAGAAGAGATCATAGTAAGTCTGCGCTCAAATAGAAAACATTATCTGACAGACAAATAATCTAATCTATGTATATTATATTATATTTCTGAATACTGACTGGTTTAGCAGTGACATCTAATAAAACTTCTCTCAGATCAGCATGTAAAATCTTAAATTAATGACATTTGTGATCCTCAGACTCTTCCTATTCTGTTTTTTTAATGTTTTAATTTTAATGTGATTCTTAAGAAAAGTGGAAACTGGGATTTTCCAGATTTAGAAATTTCTTGTAAATTCACTATAAAAAGGAAGTTAAAAGTATACTCAAAATAGTGAGATATTTTCAAACAATTAAAGTGAAAATGCTTTAAAACTAGACAATGGAGCATTCTTTACTTAAAAACGGGGGAGCAGAGGATAAGTTCCTCTAATTGAAGAATTCCATTTTTACTTCCCCTTAGAAGAAGCATCTGAGAAAAGCTCATATTTAAATGAAACATACTTTAACTACATAGTAGTACAATTTTTCCTCTGAGAACTGAGGACTTCACAAAGGCTTTAAACTTCTATTTGAGTGTGTTTTTGCATGTCTGTGTGTTTTCTCATTACGGTTGAACACACTTAATGGAGAGAGACTTAGAAGACAGAGAGTGTGCAATCTTCCTGGTATCATTTCTCAGTTTCTCGTTTTATCCTCTGTGCTTTTATACCTCTCTGTACCCATCATTCCATCCTCAGATCTGCTAGAGAGATGAATCTAATGTGCTTCAAATGGGTATGTTTTTGCGAAGCAACATCAAACACAAGATTCTCATAGCTTGCAGCTGTATAAAAGACCTCCCACAGTCATCATGACTCGAGTTTTTCATAGGCCGGGCCGATTCTAGCACGGCAGGGGAAAGCCATTTTTCCCCAGAGGGAAGTGAATGTGAAAAAAAGAGATTGTGGGCACTGTGCTGACAAACACACAGTGCTTCGCTCACACACACAAACTGCGTCATAGAACTCCAGATAAAGTTATTTTCATAATGTCATACTCAGATAAAAAATAGATAGGAGTTTATAGATAGGATTGCAGACCCCCTAAAATAGAGAAAAATTAATTAGACATAATCAAACATACACTGATAATATAATGTTAAATCCATGTACACCCACATGAAACAGGACTTCAGTCAACACAGTAGTGGAGTTTAATTGAAAGAGTCAGTGTTTTTGAACAAACAGACTAAGTGAATGATTCAATGATTCACCCATAAAGAAAGTGGCTATAAGTAACTGCATGACTGAATAAAAAGTATGTTCTATATAGCATAATTCATGTCTGTAGCTTGAATGTAAACTGAACATACATTCGTCATGCAGTCATGTGACCTACAACATCAGTTGCATTGCTTCACTTCCATTCACAGTGGCCCCATGGGATAGTAAAGATGTGCACTTTGGAATCTTGCTGGAAGCACTATCTCACGACCAATTCGTATGTATTTTACGAGGTGGCTAATTTGCGCAAATTTGTACGACCTCACTCATACGAATTCATACAATTTGTCTAAACCCCGTGATGGGAAGGTTTATGGGTGGGGTTAGGGGTAGGTCATTTGCATGAATTCATACGATTTTGGCAACTCATAAAATATGTATGATTTAGCAAAAAACATACTAATTAGTATGAGTGAGGTTGTACGAATTAGCAACCTCGTAAAATACATATAAATTGCCATGAGATCGGGTTGGTTTGCCATCTCGTTTTTGCCTACTGTTTAATTAATTTGGACATAGTCTTTCACATACTTTATTTGCCTACGATATAGTAGACAAGTAACCATATTCGGATGCAGTTAGTCACTTGATTTGTTCCTGATTAAATCAGTGTTTTTGAATGAATCAATGGCTACTCATAAAGAGTCTCTCAATGCCATATACTGATATAACAATTTAGTTTGTAGAAAGAGTAAAAAAAAATACCCACCACTAAAACACAGACTGGATATATATATTTGGGGTGTAACGGTAACATGACGGTTTGGTACATACTTCGGTTTTGAAATCACGGTTCGGTATGGGTTTGGTACAGCAGGGGGGAGAAAACTAAACATAAAATTACCCTGCGCGCCCCCTTCTGAATTGGAGTGTGGATCGCCTGTGACTGACTGTATTCGTCATGCAACTACATGCACCGAACCGTGATGTCCATACCATTCGGGATGAATACATGTACCTTTACACACACACACACACACACACACACATATATATATATATATATATATATATAGTTGAAGTAAAACCCAAAATTTTTTAATAGATGAGCAGATTGTTGTTGACCCAGTGCTCCAGTTAACAGTACAGTTGAGGTCAGGCCTGTCTCTAATCACAACAGTGATGAAGTGGGGCACAACTGAGTTTGTTTCCATATGGGAGCAGCTGCTTTTCCTAAACTCACCATGGGCCTTTTCCAGTCAGTTAACTAACAAACATTCACACACATGGGCACACACGCAAATACACTCCAACAATTACATTCATCCATGCATATATTCATTCATACACATGTGCATGCATTCAAACAATCAGATCATGTGTACTATAGAAACAAAAATCATCTAACCTATCTCATCTTCCTTCAAGCAAGGTTTTGCAGATGTGACCAATGAAGCACATCCACACAAGGCTGAATACACACACAGCATTTCTTTGCCAGTGTAAATGTGTAGGCGGCACATTTCCATTGTTAGACTGTATTTTACTCTCTCTAGAGAGAGAAAGAGCATACACATAAATTGTTTACACACAGAGCAATGTCTCACAATTCAGAAAAGTGTCCCTTATTATTCTCTCTGTCTTCATTTACCTCCCTTTAACTTCATCTTCCCACCTCTCATTTATGTTGTGTCAAGGTGCATATTTTTATAACAGGAGCTCCAGTGATGATCAGAGGCTTTCTGCATTTGAAACAGTTCAGTACGTGGGTGCCCAACCCTGTGGCAGCTATAGCTGGTATGATGTATGAAAGCATACTATGAGTCACTGTACAAATGTCTGTCTCCCCCTCTTTTTCCACGCGTGGGAATGAAAACGTGCCAGCTCCTACTGCGAACATCCGTCACATTTCTCCTATGACAGATATGATTGGTGATTGTAAGAAACCAAAATACTCACTGTTGAAGAAAGATCTTTCCTTAATCAATAGTTCACACACATTACTACAGTTTTACATTTTATGAAGATGCCATTGATAGGTGGTTGCCAGGTTGTTGCTATGTGATCTGATTGGATGTTGCTGCATTGTTAGGTGGTTGCTGTGGTATTCTGTGTGGTAACTAGGGCATTGCTAGGCAATTATTATGACGTACTGCAGTACTATTGTAGGTTGTTGCTAGGTGATTGCTAGGATGTTCCGTATGGTTATTAGGTGTTTGGTATTGGTATGTCTGGGTGATATGAAGAATATTAATTAGTAATAATGAGGATAATAGTGAAGTTTGCCTTGACACGCATCACTAACTAAAGACCCCCATGACACTCAACTAATACTTCTCAAGTACTGTCAATAATCCCCACTTTCTTCATGAGAGTATGACTATGCCTCTTACAGGCAATTCCTGAAGGTAACTCAAGGCTTATCTCCAAATGCTCCATTATTCCAATCCTCTGACATTTCTTCCCTGAGACTGGTCTCCCTAGAGTGTCTCGCTGAAATCCAGGACTCTTACTGGAGGCTCGATGCAAGCCCAGAAAGATGTGGGTAAATTTGGAGAGCCCACAGGTTAATAGAGATTAGTAGAGCAGATGTTTTGTCAAGATAAGGAACTCCCAGGTCTCCACAGTCCCACCCCTCCTCACACACACACATAGACATTTGTGAGCCGAACCAAGGAGATAATACACATTAATAGAGTTAGTTGAGGTTTAACTCCCAGACCTCCTCCGGCTGCCTCCCTCATGGAACCTGTGACTAAACAGATTTGCATCTGTAGTGCATCATTATAGCTGAGATCCCCCAGAGCTCTGGTTCTTTTACCTCACCACAATAAAATCACCCAACACATTCTCATTCAGTTCAGTTCAGGATTACACACAAACCAACTTGCACAAACAAGCTTCCATTTTACAACTGCCCACAATCAAACAATTGGCAAGAAAGTAAAAACCAGCAAATGCCGTCATACCCACAGCGCCAATTCACTCTCAGTCTCAACAAAGTTCCTTATATTCTCCTCTCATCCATACAGTAACAAATATGAGAAAATCTTGTTCTTCATCAGAGCTAATACTGTCAGAGATATATATTTACATTCCCAAATGGTGCTCTAAAGTTCTCAATCTCAAGGCATTTCATAACTATTTTACATTTTGGCGAATTGGTGGCTAATTCATATGAATTCGTACAACCTGCTTATGCCACATCAACCTTCATGTTTACTTTTAAATAATCGTACATTTTTGGACTATTGACATCTTACAAATTCATAAGAAATCGTCACCCTGTGACGTACATTTTTTACAGTACTAACCTGATCTCACAGAAAAGCATTAACTTAACCTTAGTATAGCTTTGGTAGCACATCCTGATACTATTTGTCACGATCAGATGTGTCCAAGATATTTATGGACTCTAAACTGAATCCCTGTTTCTTGACAGATGACTGCATGATTGAGCTGACAAATAAAATCTGATTCAGTGTTTTAAGTTTCCACTTATCTTATTGACATTGAACATGTCACTCTGTCACTCATGTTGCATAGAATTACCTTGAACAAGATTCATATCTTGAATATATCCCTCTGATTATATAGTAAATGGTTTGGTATGGCATGTTATTTTTTTTAAATTTTTTTTTTTTAGCACAGAAAAAGTTAATTCAGGAATATGTCAAATATGATACAAAAGTAGTCCACAACCCCTAACTCTGGCTTGTCAGTTATCATAGCCTTCTTATAGCAATTACTGAACTCTATTCTCAGACAGAGAGGATTAAGAATGTGTAAGCATGAGATAAACACATTAATACACTTTGCAATGCTTACAAGCCTTAACTGTAGACAAACTCTCACACAAAGACTCAGCAGCAGTCTGAGTTGCTGTGGGTAGACTAGAGATGATATTGGTGGAGTAACATTAATCCCAGCTGTATTCTCACAGGTCGGCTCCAGTACAGTCAATACAATGAGAAAACTCAATACCTCTAAACTGCATTCAGCAGAATCTACTACAGGAAAATTAAATACACTATTCAAAGGTCAGTCTCAATAAGTGCTTACAAGAATTAACTGTCAAATAAAGGGTAACAAAAGGTTCTTTGGTTCATCAAACATAACTTAATAATAACTGTAGTAATAAATGACATCATTTTCATTTTTGGGTGAACTAACTTTAAACTCAACACAAAATGCATAATTGCATTACTTATGATCTTAACAAATACACTCACCTAAAGGATTATTAGGAACACCATACTGATACTGTGTTTGACCCCCCTTCAGAACTGCCTTAATTCTACGTGGCATTGATTCAACAAGGTGCTGAAAGCATTCTTTAGAAATGTTGGCCCATATTGATAGGATAGCATCTTGCAGTTGATGGAGATTTGTGGGAAGCACATCCAGGGCATGAAGCTCCCGTTCCACCACATCCCAAAGATGCTCTATTGGGTTGAGATCTGGTGACTGTGGGGGCCATTTTAGTACAGTGAACTCATTGTCATGTTCAAGAAACCAATGTGAAATGAATCGAGCTTTGTGACATGGTGCATTATCCTGTTGGAAGTAGCCATCAGAGGATGGGTATATGGTGGTCATAAAGGGATGGACATGGTCAGAAACAATGCTCAGGTAGGCCGTGGCATTTAAACGATGCCCATTGGCACTAAGGGGCCTAAAGTGTGCCAAGAAAACACCCCATTACCATTACCAACACACCATTACACCACCACCACCAGCCTGCACAGTGGTAACAAGGCATGATGGATCCATGTTCTCATTCTGTTTACGCCAAATTCTGACTCTACCATCTGAATGTCTCAACAGAAATCGAGACTCATCAGACCAGGCAACATTTTTCCAGTCTTCAACTGTCCAATTTTGGTGAGCTTGTGCAAATTGTAGGCTCTTTTTCCTATTTGTAGTGGAGATGAGTGGTACCCGGTGGGGTCTTCTGCTGTTGTAGTCCATCCGCCTCAAGGTTGTGCGTGTTGTGGCTTCACAAATGCTTTGCTGCACACCTCGGTTGTAACGAGTGGTTATTTCAGTCAAAGTTGCTCTTCTATCAGCTTGAATCAGTCGTCTCCTCTGACCTCTAGCATCAACAAGGCATTTTCACCCACAGGACTGCCGCATACTGGATGTTTTTCCCTTTTCACACCATTCTTTGTAAACCCTAGAAATGGTCGTGCGTGAAAATCCCAGTAACTGAGCAGATTGTGAAATACTCAGACCGGCCCGTCTGGAACCAACAACCATGCCACGCTCAAAATTGCTTAAATCACCTTTCTTTCCCATTCTGACATTCAGTTTGGAGTTCAGGAGATTGTCTTGACCAGGACCACACCCCTAAATGCATTGAAGCAACTGCTATGTGATTGGTTGATTAGAAAATTGCATTAATGAGAAATTGAACAGGTGTTCCTAATAATCCTTTAGGTGAGTGTATGTTTACTTTAGAAAGGTAAAGTTGGAAAATCTCAGTTTCTTTTAATTAAATAATTATGAGGGAACATAGATATCCACAAAATGAATGTCTGTTATGTGGAAATAAAATAGTTAGTTATTTCCTCCAGTGTCAGATATTGCTTGAGTCCGTGCTTCAAAGTATGTTCATGGAATTTTTTTTCCTCTATTCTGATAACTTAATAGATATTCAAGAATCCCAAGGCCATCACTAACGCATGAACAATAGCTAAACTGCTGCTTGCCTTAGCAAAGCCTGCTACTAAAATTAACACAGAAACTGAGTAAACATCATAGAAACTGAGAAAAGTTTATGGTCATGGCTAATCATTTAGCCACACTATTAGTGTCCGTTATGTGCGACATAATTCTGTTGAAATAAAATAGTTATTTGGCCAGATTATTACTAAAAAACATTTGAAGTTGTAATGTTTTTATACATTTTCTAAATGGTTAAAGGGATAGTTCACTCCTAAATTTAAACTTTATCATCATTTAGCTACTCACCCTCATGTAATTTCAAACTGTATGCTTTTTTTCTTCTGTCAAACACTATAAAAGTTTCAAAGAATAATTGCACTGCTCTTTTCCAGACAATGAAACTGGATAGGGACCGGAGACAAGGAACTGTCAAATTCATAAAAGGACAAAATAACACAAAAGACACGATAAAAGCATCATAAAAGAGACCAAAAAACCCTATGTGCATTAATTTCCAAGTAATCTGAATTCATAAGATTGTTTTTGGTGCTCTGAAAATCTTGCCTTCATTTCAGATATTCTGCTATAAATAATCACGTGGGTTTATAATGAAATAAATAATGACAGGATTTTCATTTTTGGTTGAACAACATTTAAGAATTGTTTGAAAATGTATTTGCGCAAAACAAAATGCTGTGTCATACCCTGAACTCCTCCATATTGGTGCTCTATGTAAGGCTGAAATGTGTGAATGATGTGAAGGTCTGTCGTTTTTGATCTGTGAGCGTGTGGCATCTGAGAGAAGATTCTGTCAGCACTCAGGTGTTACAATGAGGGCAGCCCTCATTATCCGCACTAATGTGTGTCTGATCTCAGCAGTGTTGCGTGGGAAGAGGTAACCGGTACAGTGAAGTCTAATTTGATATGGTCAATCTGTCACAACAAAATGTACTGTGCTGTGCTGGCACACAGGCATTCATCCACCTGTAAAAGCACGTGGCACACACAAAGATAAAGACACACATATGCAAATACTGTTTTAAACATTTGCCCTTGGAACAGTCTAATTATAATAACATATTTGGAACAAATACCTATGTGAGAATGTGAGTATACTGATTGCCTCAGGTGCAATTGGCAATATGTCTGATTTTGCTCACAGTGATTTTGCCAAGTAAGACAAAATATGTTGATCCTGGAACAACATTCCTGTCCGTAACCCTGTCCCTACCCTTAAACCTAACCCTATCCATAAATTATCCCTAACATCAGAGGGAATAATAATGATGTAGAAGCACCTAACCCTGTTTGTAAGTCTACACTTGACATAAACTGTAAACTTGCCTCTCAAATCTGATTGGTTGATTGGAATGTTGTTCCAGGATCAACAAAGATGTTGATCTAGGAACATATTCAGGTTCTACTAAATTCCACATTTCAACATGTACACATTCTATGCATGTCCACATTTACCCAACCTGAACATGGCTAATGCTCTTTATTAGTGCCATGGATCATTGAGTCAATATATGTGAACATAATGCAATCATTACGTTAATTTGAACAATAGAAATTAAAAAGTTTTAAACAGGAAGTGATTAATTTAGAAAAGCGTGCATATGAATGCATTCGAGAACTAGGTTGCTAGGTTGATGTTCTGGTTGGTAGCTAAGGCATTTATAGAGTGTTATCTGATGGTTGCTAGAGTGATTGGGCAGTTGCTAGGGCATTTATAGGGCGTTATTAGATGATTGCTATTGCATTGCTAGGTTATTTTTAGTGGTTGCCGAAGTGTTGCTAGATAGCTGCTCGGCTGTTCTGCGTGATTGCTAAGGCATTTTTAGAGTGTTCCATGTGATAGCAAGGCAGTTGTTGGGGAGTTCTGGCTTGTTGCTAGGTAATTGCTAGAGCATGTATTTGGTGTTGCTAGATGGTTGCTACTGTAGGGTGTTTCGGCTAGTTGCTAGGACATATATAGGGCATTGGTAGATGGTTGCTATGGGTGTTCTGGGCAGTTGTTATGGTGTACTAGGTGGTTGCTATGGTGTTGCTAGGCAGTTGCTATGTTTTTTAAGGTATTTTTAAGGGTGTTCTAAGCTGTTCCGTAAGTGTCAGATATTGCTTGAGTCCATCCTTCAAAGTATTTTCATGGAATTTTTTTCCTCTATTCTGATAACTTAATAGATATTCATGAATCCTAAGGCTATCACTAATGCATTTAACAATAGCTAAACTGATGCTTGCCTTAGCAAAGCCTGCTACTAAAATTAACATAGAAACTGAGAAAACCTCATTGAAACCGAGAAAAGTTTATGGTCATGGCTAATCCTTTAGCCACACTATTAGTGTCCTTCCTGTTTCACTTATTCAGACTAGAGCTCTGTCTGTACTAGATGTTTTTCTGCTCTCATAGGGAACATCAAGGCGCTGTCCTTTCAGAACCATTGATTCCCTCCCTACTTCTGCTCATTCTCTCTCTCCACAGAGCAGCGGTCCCCCTGCCTGCCGCTAAGAGCTGGTACGGCCCCTTCTCCCGCTCTTTCTCAATGCATTTTGCCCTTATATGGAGAGAGTGAGAGCAGTGAGAGGGATGAGCAAGAGTGTAGCTGGACCGTACTATCTGCTCACATTTTAAGGGGGTGTTCAGAGGAGCTGTGAAAGAGTAAGGGGAGGTGGAGGGGGTAAGTGATGGAGATAGTGTGAATAACGCCACCTCTTTGAGTGGCCCCGAATAAAAGGACAAAAATAGGTTTAGGAGCAGGGAGGGAGAGTGAGGGATGTGATTAATATGCCTATGGATTTCTCAGTGGGATGATAGCATGTTACAGCATGTTTGTGAGGGTTATTTTCAGATGACTGTGGCGTCAGTCTTGCACTGAGTATCATTCATTGAGTGGGATCATTTGAAGACTTTTCTTTGTGTTTCTCACCACCCCCACAAAAGCACAAACCAAATGTCATTGCAGGCGTCATAGATAAAATACATCACATAGGGACAGGTGACGACTTAAAGGTATCACACAAAAGCTCTCGGCATGGATAAAACCAGAAGAATCCAAGGTCACAAAACCCTGCATCAATCAAACATGATGTCAGTTTTCAGGTATAGAGATCTGTTGATAATGCCGGTAGAATGCTAGCAATGATTTCACATGCATTTAAAGCCTTAAAGTGAGCTTTAGCGTCTTATGTTGGCTGGACGTTTATAGACTACTTTATTTTTGTCCACAGTTGTAGGCAACTGTATGGGGTGACACAATCGACCCCAAAAATAATAGACTTAGAATGAATTATGGATGGCTCAGCTTTGAACTGCATGAAAATGTTGCTCAAATATAAATATTTCAGCAAATAGAGGTTGGGCCTTACTGTTCCTAACTAACCTAAAAGCCACCCTCCTTCGATGAATAGGATGGCTGACATGCGATGATGGTGTGTTGGTAACTAGCTTTCAACAAGCTTTACCTGAAATACCCTAACTGTTGACAAGCTAGAATTTGCTGGTGAACATCTTGTCAATCCAGGTCCACCAGCACCAGACCAGCAAAATCCAGGAAATCCCCTAAAAGATTTACTTAAAGGCATATTTCTCCCACCCAAAAAAGATAATTCTGTCATCATTTACTTACCCTCATATCATTCCAAATCCTTATGTCTCTCGCTTATCTTCAAAACACAAATGTCACAAAAGTAATTCTTAATGAAACCTGAGAAATTTCTTCACTGCCACTGAAAGTCCATTTCACCAAAAACTTTGAAAAAGATTGTAAAAGAAATCTAGATGAATCGAGTGGTTTAATTCAAGTCTTATGAAGAGACACGATCACTTTATATGACGAATTTTTATGTTTTGAAGATGAACCTAAGTTTGGAACACCATTAGGATGAGTTTTTGGTTGAATTAATCCTTTAAGAACTATGGAATCTTGTTTCCACCACAGAATAAAAAAATAAAAATGATAACTGTGAGTTTTCACATTCTTACTTTTTTCTCAGAATTGCGTCACAGTTGTGAGTTATAAAATCAGAATTGTGGGATATAATTTTGCAATTGTGTGTTATAAAGTCAGAATTGCAAGTTATAAACTTGCAATTGTTAGAAAAAGTCATAATTGGGAGATAAAAACTCACAATTGCCATAAAAAACGCCAGAATTGCAAGTTTATATCTCCCAATTCTGACTTTCTCGCAATTGTGAGTTTATATCCCACAACTCTGACTTCGTATCTTGCAATTGCAAGATGTAAACTCACAATTGTGAGAAAAAAAGTCAGAATTGTGTCACAAAAAGTTGCAATAATCGTTTGCATTTTTTATTCTGTGGCAGAAATAAGCTTCCATAAAGAACAAAGTTGTGTTATTCAATAAAAAGTAGCACTCCAAGGAACAAAGTAGGATTTAAAATGTAAAAAGCATTAAAGTCATGGCTTACAGAGATGCAAAAAACCACATACTGACGTACCGCTTAAAAACCCCTTCAAAGTTGTGTTATTATTCTGTGATTAAATGGCATAAAGGGAAATCTGTATTACAATACTATCAAGAAATGTCAGTTGTCTGCTGCTTAGCCCTACTGTCCACCTACAAATGTACAGTTCCACCCATTAAAAACCCACTGAACTTATGGCTTCAAAATGAGTTTGCTTAATTTAAGTAGCGGCCTACACAGAACATTTCAGCAATTGTTTTTCATTGCATTTTGGAATTGAACCATTAGCATTAAGAGTTAAAGGATAATAACGGCATCAGTTTTGGCCTGATGGTGGCTGCTTGTACTGTTCAGTGTTGGAATGGTGAATGCCAGAGCGCTATGATTTCATGCAAAGGTCAAACTTGACTAAATGCTAATTAGCATGAGTCATCACATTCACAGACCTGAATGCATTATGCTACGTATGTAAACGCTGCAGGTTGTACTTCCACATTCATTACCATCAACAACCTCAAATTACAAGCAGAGAATTATTTTTGAACTGTCAGGCATTAGAAAAGGATTCCAAACTAATTTGTTTCATGCAGCCAAATGAATCTTGTAATCTGGTTCCCTCTTTATATTGACAAAGCCATGCATACTCTCCCACACATACTCAATGAATACATCTCAATGTATGTTTATATCACATGCAGTACATCATTTCACAGTATGGTTGGAGTTCAAGAATACAGCTGTTCACTTGGATTCAACATGTCTGGCGATGTTTACCAAACCAACACTAACAAGCCGGCTGGCAAACAACCGACTTCACTAGAGCAGTTTCACCCTCCATAGGAAGATTTAGGTCACTGGGCTAATATTCGCATAATAAACAGAAGAGGAAGAGGAGTTTACTGAATGAGGGGGTGTTGAAGGGAACAGTTACTTCAGTTATGAAGGCATGATGCAATAGTAAATAGTTGGATTGTAATGTGCTGTCAACCTAAGAAATAAGGTATTATTCTGAAACCTTTAAGATTTTTTTTTATTTTATACTGCATGACATTTTCAGGTTTTGAGTTATATGTGATATAATAGACTGTGGGTGTCAATAATTCAGCTGATGAAACATGGAAAATACACTACTGTTCAAACGACTGAGGCCAGTAATTTCTCTTTTAAGAAAAAGAAATGAATATCTTTATTCAGCAAGGATTATTAAATTGATTGAAAGTGACAGTAAAAACATATCTAATGTTACAAAAGATTCCTATTTTGAATAAAAGCTGTTCTTTTGAACTTTCTATTCATCAAAGAATAATATATTACAAAAATATTAAGCAGCGCAACTGTTTTCAACATAATAATAATTATAAGAAATGTTTCTTGAGCAGAAAATCAGCATATTAGAATGATTTCTGAAGGATCATGTGACATTCAAGACTGGAGTAATGATGCTTAAATATCAGCTTTGTCATCACTGGAATTAAATATGTTAAAAGATAAAAATTATTAATCTACATTAATTATTAAAATTAAATATGAAATATTCAATATTAAAATGAAAAAAGCACAAGAAACCTTACCTAAAACAATCTTTACAGTCAATAAAAGAAAACTTGGATTTTGAAAATTGTGACCTGATGACATATTATGTTAAATTAAATATAGCATAAATTCTAAATAAAGTGCATTATCTAAAAATAACAGAAAAAAAAAACAATCTCCAGTTATGTCATTAATAAGCAACCCAAAACAAAAAACTCATGTGCTTATTTGTTAAAGATATATTACATAAGAATATTTTGATCCTGCCTTGTCACAGCTTGTTTTTATAAAGCCCATTTTTCATTTCCTATCATTCACAGGCATTATTGTCTCACCTTCAAAGTCATAAAAAAACATAAAAGAGCGGAAATAAAGATATGAGAGTACGGTCGCTCTGTTCAGGAAATTGTCAGGTGAAATCTCGCCACTCGTTTTTTTAATGACACAATAACATTTCCCCACACACCACCTCAGCACATCTCTGTCACCTGGCAATAAGCAGGTCTGTTTATGTCAGCAGCAGGAAGAGACTGCTGATTTGGCACCACTGTTCATATTGTATTAGCAGTGCTAATAAAAGTGGTAGAACATGCAAAAAAAAAATCTCATGGATTCACATTGAAGAAGGGATCAGAGTCATATCTACAGACCAGAATATCACAGAGGATGCAGAACCTGATTTCACTAAGTGCAACATGCTCCTGGATCAACATTCCAATCAGATTTACAGTTTTAGTTTACAGTTTAAATCAAGATTAAGCTTACATCCATGGTTAGATGCTTCTATCAGTGTTATTCATCTATCATTTCCCTCTGATTTTAGGGATAAGTTATAGGTAGGGTTGGGTTTAAGGGTAGGGATATGGTTAGGACTAAATTTTCAAACAGGAATGTTGTTCCAGGATCAACAAAATATGTTGACCCAGGAACGCGCCGAACTCTACAAAATTAGGACATGCCACAGAGGTTAGACAATAGGCATAACAGCCTAGCAACTCCCCACAACAACCATGTAAAACACCATAGCAACACCCTAGCAACCTCTCAGAATACCCTAGAATCAGGTATCTTTTGCACATGCATCTAAAGTAAATCATGAACACATTTTAAAAATTAAGCATTAGTATCTAAATTAGCTGTGAATTCAAAGTCAGATCACAACCAGGAATTCAAATCTAAATAAAAGTTTCGGCTTAACAAACTGTGACAAGAGTAATGCACATTTACACAGAAAAAATTTGCAAGTCTGAAAGTGAAACCTCACAACATCCTTTTATTGAAGAGAGCAGCCTGACAGGAAGGCTTATATCTATAATTAGATATACATTTGTCTGACTCTTTTTTTAAGGCACTACCATTACTGGTGGAAACTCACGCTGGGGCTAAACATGTCTAAAAGCATTTTCACACTCATACACAATACACTCCTCCACACACTCTTGTTCTTCTCAATTTCAACAAAACATTTTGTTGTACTTTTACAAGCATGATTCATCCACTGACGTCTCAAAATATATGTTTGGTCTCATGACAGACCTTGAACATTTTGATGAACTGAGGGGAACTGTTATGAGAAAAGGAAAAACAGTTTTGTTTCTTTTAGTCTGTTAGCCTTGACCTTTTTGTCAGCCAAACCCATTTGACATAAGTATTAAAGGATTAGTTCACTTTAAAATGAAAATAAAAAGGTTTACTCACCCTCAAGCCATCCTAGGTGTATTTGACTTTCTTTCTGATGAACACAATCGGAGTTATGTTAATAAATATCCTGATGCATCCAAGCTTTATAATGACAGTGAACGGGACCAATGAGTATGAAGCTCAAGAAAGTGTATCCATCCATTATAAACGTACTCCACACAGCTCCAGGGGGTTAATAAAGGCCTTCTGAAGCGAAGCGATGCGTTTTTGTAAGAAAAATATCCTTATTTAACACGGTATTCAAATTATGAAAAAAGCACCATTGTTAAATATGTTTTTTTTTTTGTTTTTTTTTGACAAAAATGCATCGTTATGTTTCAGAAGGACTTTGTTAACCCCCCGGAGCCGTGTGCAGTACGTTTATGATGGATGGATGCAGCCACTTTCTTGAGCTTCATTCTTGTTGGTCCCATTCCCTGCCATTATAAAGCTTGGATGCGTCAGGATATTTATTGATATAACTCAGATTGTGTTCATCAGAAAGAAGAAAGTCAAGTAGACCTAGGATGCCTTGAGGGTGAGTAAATCTTGGGGTAATTTTCATTTTAAAGTGAACTAATCCTTTAACTTGTTGTACCCCCATGAGGTTTTAAGTTAATATTTCAATAATTTAACGAAACATTTCCATGTTCACAGTTCTCTGATGTTGATTAATGGTCTCATGACATATGCAGATAAACAAATATAATATTTTATCTATTTTAGTAAGCTTGTATTTATTGTTTTTATTTGAATATGATTTAATTAATTACTTAATTGTATTATTCGCTTATCATCAACTCTGATCAACACTTTGTGATAGTGTATTCAAATTGATAACATTTTTAAAATATACACTTTTCTTTCAGTAAAATGGACTAAAAATGTCGCTGACTCATCCTGCAGTTAGGAACATATCCAAATTTGTCCTATCAGATTCTTTCTAGAATGATAATGCCCTCCCACCTATTTTCTGACTAGCAAAGGCAAGAAACAAATCATCTTCTGACATACACTAAACACTATTGCCATTTTTTTTTTCATGAAGATCCCCAACTTCCTGTTTCAAAAACGAAATATGGCAACACAAAGAGTATCACTGACAAATTAACCTTGGTTTATGTTGCCATCTGCTTATTTACAGAACATCAACAAATGAAAGTTGGTCATTGAAGTAACCTACACACACACACAGACACACATAAACTATTAGAAACTATTTTGACTCAGAAATTCCACATAATTTCAGACCCTTCTCCGGCAGTTTGATTGACAGGTGATCTAACCAATCATAATGCCGAATCTGCCATTTTGGTCCAACAAAGCAGTCAGGGGAGTTAGTAGATTAATGTTGGTGAACTCGAACTTAAAAAGTTGTGTGTACTCACGTCTTTCCACGTTTGAAACAACATTCCTTCTGATGTCCATTCATGTTTATTTGATGCTGAACTAGTATGAAGAGATGATCGGTTCACGAGCCACTAGAGGAGCTACAGCAATCTGTTAGCGATCTGAGGCACTATACGGTATTTATTGTTTAAACTTATTTAAAAAATTGCAATATTTGATATATGAAACTGTTTCATATCAAAAGTAATCTGCTCTGTCTGGTCTGTTAATGCGTTGTCAGTGTTCTCTTTGCTCCACGATGTATTTTTCACTGGGTGAGAGCATGATGTGTTGTGTGAGAGTGCATGGCTTGTCAGATATAGCAACAGTAACTAAAGGGGGGGGGGGGGGGGTCTTTACGAAGGGTCAATAAACTACAAAGAAACGGCAAGTAACACATTTAATTAAATGAATTAAACGTGACATTTAAAAGTAGAAAGACTGAAATAGTATTTTCTTGAAAAACGTACTCCAACAAAAATGTTGAATAATCATTTTAAGTGTACTGTAAATAAAGTACCCCGTTTTGCTTGAATTTAACATACATTTTAAATCCGAGGACATCTTCATACCTTCCCTGTGCTAGTATACACGGTTAAATGTCTTTATGCATACAATTGTGGTTTGAATTGTGTGATGACCACAAACAATAGCTATACTGGCCATTAGACGTGCCTCATTTCACCTTCCCCATCAGCACAGCAACTCATCACCTTTTCGGAGGGGCCGCGTCCATGTCACCCACCAACACAAACACACACACCTGCTGTTGTAGCCTGAAGGAGAAGGGTTAATTCCCCCCACCCTTGCATACACAAACAAACAGCACTCGTGCAAACCATCCGCTTGCATACTCGCACACTCCCCCCCCCAACACCCCAGCAGCAGCAGTCAGTTGTTAGTTAGGGGGAGGGGGTGTGAAGGGGAGAGGCTAGCGGAGGTCTTTGTGAGAGAGCGAGAGAGAGAGAGAGAGAGAGAGAGAGAGAGAGAGAGAGAGAGAGAGGAACAGAGCGTTCTATTTCTCATAGATGAGCAGCTGCTAGGCAGGACTGTCTTGAAAGCAGAGAGACAGTGAGAGAGACCATTTGGTGCCTGAACGAGAGCGAGGGAGGGGGAGAGAGAAACGCACACACTCAGCGTGAGCTTGTGGTTTAAGCAGACACTAACCGTGCGTTTAGGGAAACCCACAGTCTCAGCTCCCTGGGATAAAGGAGTGTTGTTTCTGGCCCTGCTCTTTTTCCCCTTTTCATTCTTTTATTTTACTCCCTCCATCCTTTCTCTTCTTCCTTCTACCTGCGGAAAGAGCTGGACCACTGTGTTCTTCCTGAAACACACCGAGCCGGTAAGCAGGCACGCTATCTTTTTCTGTTTCCTGCTATTTTTGTCTCGTTCTGTTTCATTCATCCTTATTGCTTGGGTAGAAAGACATGCAGTTGATGTTCTAGCATGATACCTATGTGATGCTGTACCGGCATCCGTCGCGGCCGGCTTATACTGGGACTGGGTGCGGAAGAAGGAGGGATTGGAGGAGAGGGAAGGGGGTGTTCTACTTTTTCAGCCCCGCGATCGGTCAACTGGGGCTCGTCCTCTTTCACTGCAGCACATGGCAGAATACACACACTGACACACAAACACACAACACTCCAGTTGTATTACACGTACGTGTCTTGTAAAACTAACCGTCTGCTTTAGTAGGGCTAATTAACACATCTATTAGTCAAATCAATACTCATCCTCTCATATTAACTAAGGGCAGTGGTGCATGGAGGTGTTATGGGTAAATAGTCAGGGATGTTCTCGCTCATCAAGCCTTTTGTGGACATAGAAGCGTTTTCCCTTTAGGCACAGTGATCTTCATAGAAATGACATTCTATTCCCCGCTGACATTTGCAGAGGCATTTGTTGTAAACGGTAAACCACAAAGGGCTAATTAGGTTGCATACGGTTGTTTGTGTGCATGCTTGTGCATTGTTATAGCTAAAAACATGTAGCATGTGAACGGCTGAGAGAAATGAATGAAATCATGAATGGAGAGGTGAACCACTCCTTTTTTCGATCCGTCCTCGTTCTCATGAGCGGGATGTCTGTGGAAGAGGAAATTCACACCTGAAGGGGGAAGAAAGAGGTAGATGTATGAATGAAGCCCTAGAATATGGAGTCTGGTCATACATGTCTGGATATGAATGCTTTCGGCAGTAAAAACACCCCTGACATGTCAGGAAAAAAATCAGGTTGGGTGGCTGTAATTTACTGAAAATGAATTTGCAAGGCTAAAGTACAGCTTTAGTTTTCAATCATTATACAAATCATTGTTCTATGAACTATTAACACTAATTAAGGAACTTGAATCATACAAAATTTGATGTGTAATCTACTCAAAATGAGCCTCATAACTGTAAAAATGCACATAAATGGAGAAATATGGGTGTATTGCGAAGGTATGTATTTTATGACTTCTAGCAATGACCAAAAATGCTTTTTAAACCTAAAAAGTTCTGAATATTATCATTAAATTATATATACCTCATCAGTTTGTGTCAGTACCACATACACATCAAGATGTCAGTACAACACAAATATATGTTTTGCCCTTATAAGAAATCAGTCTGAGGCTGAAAATGTATTTACTTGTCTGTTGCTAGGACACTCCCTTTGAACATTTTATACGAGGCCTCTGATTGGCTGCAGCCAATGATGCAAGTTTCTCACCCCAAATCTTTCCCCTTCGCCCATGGAAACATGCCTGTCTGCATTTCTTCCTTTCCTTCTCTCAACCTCCATGTCATAGATCATCTGAACTTTGTCTCCATCCCGCATCTCTCTATCTCTTCTTTGTTACAATCAGGCTAGATGGATAAAGAGATGCTACAGAGCTGATCCTTTTCTCTTTGTTGTATTCTTATTTTAGAAAATTGTATAAGAAAATCTGCTGGCGGTAAGAAAGAAAAGCATCAAAGCTCAATACAGTAGAAGCAGTTCAATCTCAGCGTTCTGCTCTCTGCTGATATGTGATTTCTGCCCCTGTGCTGGTGGCAAATACTCTGACCCCCACCTCCACATGAGCATTATATATGTGCTGTACTGTAAGTGGGTCAGTGTAGAAAGTGTGGTATGTCATGTGTGTCTCAGGAAAGTGGCCTGACTGGACAGTCATAGAGCGTGGGAATCAAGAGAGAAGGGGGCTGAATTGTCTTTGCTAACCTTGGCACAAGCTTGCACCATCTCCACTGCAGCTTGACCCATGCGTTATAATGCATATGCATCAAGCTTGGAGGCTGAATCACGTGCAGAATACCAAGAACTTCCTTTTGTCTAACACTCTGTTGTATAAGATCTATAAAATAAAACATTTTGCATAATTTTTAATACTGAAACTATTGTAGGATCAGTTAACTATGTCTTTCTTTCTTCAGTCGAAAACAAATTATGGTTTTAGAGGAAAACATTCCAAGATTTTTCTCCATATAGTGGACTTCAACAGGGACCAATGGGTTGAAGGTCCAAATTGCAGTTTCAGTGCAGGCTCTACATGATCCCAGATGAGGAATAAGGGTCTTATCTAGTGAAACAATTGGTCATTTTCTTCAAAAAAAATAAAAAATGTATATACATCTTAACCACAAATGCTCATCTTTCACTAGCTCTGTGATGTGATGTGATTTCACGTTAGAAAGGTCACGCGTGACATATAGTATAGTACCGAGGAAGTAACACGGAAGGGTCCAACTTCAAAATCCTCCGATATCGTTGTTTTACCCTTTTTTTTTGTAAAAGCGATTTGGATTAATCTTTGCACGTTCGCTTTGTAGACTGGATCTGTACTTTCACCTATGTCACGTGTGACCTTTGTAACGTGATTACGTCATGAGTGGAGGATCGTAGAAACGGTGCAAAACGAGCATTTGTGGTTAAAAAGTATACCAATTTTTATTTTTTTTTAGAACATGACTGATCATTTAGCTAGATAAGACTCTTATTCCTCGGCTGTGATCATGTAGAGCCCTATGAAGCTGCACTGAAACTGCAATTTGGACATTCAACCCGTTTTACCCCACTGAAGTACACTATACGGAGAAAAGTCCTGGAATGTTTTACTCAAAAACTTTTTATTTTTCGACTGAAGAAAGAAAGACATGAACATCTTGGATGTCATAGGGGCAAGTTAATTATCATGAAAGTGTATTTTCAACGGTCTAGCTTCACTTACCAAACAGATTATCAAAAATAACTGGTTGGTTTTACCAAAAGGTGTTTGGGTTCACACCAAGAACTTCCTTTTATTATTTAAAGGACAGTTCACCAAAAAATGATAATTGGTTTTTTTACCCTCATTTTGTTCCAAATTTTTATGACTTTCATTCTGAGAATGTTAGGGTTCAAGCAACAGCAGATCCCATTGACTTTAATTGTATGGACAAAGAACAGATTTTCAAAATATCTTCCTTGTGTATCTGTATATGTGAAGTCATATATGATTTAAAAGCAACACCTTGCTAAGTGACCTTTAGCTTAGAGCCATTTATCTCCATGAGGATGCTGACATCTTTCATGAGAGGCCTAATGGATTAACTTTGAAACCGCAATAAAACACAAGGCTAATTTTAAACAACCCGATGAATCAAATCTAACTAAATCCATACAATTGATAACCTGTGTGCTATCTAAATGCAGGATTAATGTCTACACTGCTAACTTCAGTTCAAAAGACATTTCAAATAAAAAGACGAGGGATTACAGAGCCATTCTGAAGTATAAAGGCACACATACTATTTTTGTATGGGTTTTTATTCCGGTCTGATCCCCTCTTAAAGTCCCACTATACTTTCACTTTAATGACTTTAATGACTTACAGGAATAATATCACAAATTTTGCCAATGGATCTTATGGCATATTAATGAAGTTTCAAAAGGAAGCTTAAAAATTTGTCTCGCTAAACGAGGTCAGGCTCTTTATCAAACTTTCTTTAATGCTTATAATTAATTGAAAGAATTTGCAACTTCATTTACCCTCAATGTGTTCAACTGTAAGGAACGTAATTGTGATTGATTTAGCCATTTTCAAGATCAGTGTCTCGCTTCAAGTGTATGTTGGCACTAATCCTTCAAATAAATTAAACTCTATTTCCTTACGTACATATAAAAATGTAGCAATACAATATGTACATCACTCAGAACAGCTGTCACAGGAAATGGTTACAGATACTACATTAGGTCATGGTGACCTATGTCCACATTTTGATTTCCTACAGGCCTGAGGCGCGGGCAACGGCTGAGACAGCGCTATGTGAGACGGTATGTCTATCTGCACCCATAGCATGTAGGCCAGACACTTTACACTGATGCAGACTCATAGACCTCTTTCAAAAGGACAATAATGTATCTAGATGACAGAGGATAGTCTCAGAAACTTTTTTTGCTTTTGCATGCATTTTATAATCAGTGCATCACCACTTTCGGGAATATGAGAGTTGCAGAGGTATCTACTTTATGTCTAAACTCAGCGTCCTCTGTCCTGATGTCTAACATGCTGTTATGGGAACATCTTGCATAAATTTTAATATTAAAATAATTAAGTGTAGCTTCAACTATCTAGCTTCACTTACCAAACAGAATAGCAAAAAAAAAAAAAAAGACTGTTTTCAAACAGGTTTTCCCAAAAGACACTGTTCACACTATTGGGGCAGTTAGACCGCTGTACAAGACGGAGACTTTTGTTTCTAGCAGACAGGCTATGAGGGGCAGAGGCAAAGTGAGTGATGGTAGAGCTGATACCCGGTTTCTCATCTCCTCTTATCTGTCCATCTTCCCTGCTAAATCAGAGCAGCGAGAAAAGGGAAGTTGCTGCCAGACATCCCACCAAACGCTTTGATGAGCAATCAGAAGCTTGAGAAGCAAGTTAACACAAACCCAAATATCCTCGCTCCAAGTTTTCAAACTGGGTCATATTTGAAATTACCATTAGTTATGGGTATCAGAGGCCTCCTTGTTATCACGCTGTGCATCCAAAATTTGTAATTATTAATATTAATGGACCTGATCTAACATGAACTAACAATGAAAAGTAACATTAAATTAATGTTAAACAATTAAAATTAATTACTAATTAACTACTATAACAAATCATTTAAGTATAATAAATGTAAAATAAAATAAAATTTTTAATTTCAAAATGAATATGAATTCTAGAAGACAATAAATTATAAAAATATACTAAGTTAAATAAAAATATAAATAAAATTTTAATGTGAAGGGTTTAATTTAAAAGCCCCCAATCACCAAAATGACATATTTAAATGCTTTTTTCCTATGAAAAAAATTCTTCATGCCTTAAAATAGCTTGAACGTAACTCTACACCTTTGCCTTATTTAATATATGCGTATCAATGAATATGCAAATTAGCCCCACCTCCACTTGCTCACAACAGCTCAGAGATGAACTCAGTCAACTTACTGAGGTAAACGCTGCACAATGGTATCGCTCTACAACATCGGACACATAACAGTAATTAATATGATTGGTCTTTTGCTTGACCATGTTATCAAACAGCTAATAATGTGTTGCTAATGTTACACAAACCATGTTACTGTTCTTCATCTCAGTGGAGAAAGGCATATAGGTCATCAAAACATTGTAATATACATCATACATCTGCCATATTACTAAATCTACACGATTTATCTTATCAACAGAAAAATACCGGGATAACACTCTCGAGACTCCCCTGCTAGTTGGCTGTTAATAATATTGCTAAAGCCCGCCAGCATGTTGACGTGATTGGTTACAAGGTTTGTGACATCACAGACACCGGAGAAAATACTCAGCAATGTTGTTGCACATGGTTTGTCTTAAAACATATTAAAAACACCACACAGACATATAAACAACATTAAAAACTTAATTTTAGGGACATTTTAAGGACATTTTTGTTTACTTTCAAACAAAAAACTGTGATGATGTCACTTGTTCATCAGTATAAATCTGCATCTTAAAGCAAAGTCATCTGATAATCACTACTTTAGGATTTTGAATATTGCAAAGACCATTAGATCAGGTTGATTGTGGCTACCATGCTAAAAAGACCTACATAGATGTTTACCATCATATGTTTTGGATGCTGGTCATCAGAACGGGTTGCTAGTGTGCTGATGTCCCAGCAAGACTTCGATCCACCAGCTAGACCAGCCAGCATAAACCAGCTTGGTCCATTGGAAATTTTGGTGATCTTTCCAAATAGTTCTGAACTAAGACATAGGGCATGATGGGTGCTTTATTCCAAGGAGACTGCAAGGGCTATATTTAGCGTGTGGTTTCGCTCCCTGACCTTGAGCAGGTGTGTTCAACACGGGGAGTAAGAAGGCAAAAGAAATGGGTGAAACAGACACAAACTGGCAGGTAGACCTCAGTGCAATGTTGTTTGGTTGATGAGCTGCCAGAATGGCTCAATCACACCGACAGTAGTGATGATGTGCAAGGGTCTTTCGTTTACACCTCACAAAGGGTGAAGACAGACAGTGATATCACAATGCATGGGGCACGTGCCTGTGTTTAAATGTGTGCATGTGCACAGGTCATTCTCTAAATGATGCTTTTCCATGGTTTGCTGACAAACTTGCTGCTAAAAACATAATAGCTACTCTCAGGGGATGTTCTGTTTTTAAAAACAAGAGATACAAAATGAGCCTGAGGGTTGAATTTGGTTATTATGGATCTGGATATTGCCGCTGCATTTCTATTAAGAGGACAATGAAGCAAAACAATGGAATCAAAAATCCATTTTTCTATTCCTGACTGTTCGTTTGGTGTCAGCTCATTGTTTTGCATTATGTTTTGCTAATAAGGCTCCAAAATTGCAATTCATTGGAAAATTCCAAAATCTAAAGATTCATTTTGCTCTGTAATTAAATTCCAGTCATCAAAAGGAATGAGCAAAAAGATGAGATATTCTCTACGATCAAGACTTTTGTCTCCTGTCAGCCCTTGAGCAAAGGCACACAATGCTAATTTGCAATTGCCCTGCTCGCTATTCTCCGGTCTCAGCCTTTTTTCTTCCAGTGCTGTGGATGGAGAGAGCGTGGGGGAGGGGTGGCGGTGGAGAATCGTTCCCTTCTTTCTCTCTCCTCTTTCCAGTTCATGCACTAGCATGTTTTGCTGTTCTCCAATATTGGCGTAGGTGACAAGGGGCCGATGATGGTCGAGCATCCTCAACCCTGTCAGCTGTAGCATCGGATTTCCATTCATTCGCTTCATCCGGCCCTGCCGCTGCCATCTCCCATCAAGCCCAGAGGCGAGCCCACTGTCAATACCGATTTCTCTTTGAGGACCCGCAGTGCTAGGCTAATGCTATCTCCACACACTGTAGAAGCTATAATGATGCCCATTAAAAAGTTGGACATGTCAGACAGGAAGTGAGAGGCATAGGCAGAGTGAAAAAGAAATGAGAAACTATTATTCCCTGACTACCCCCGTGAAAAAAGAAGTACAGTTTGGCATACTTTTGAAAAGAACTCTTATTTCGGAAATAATATAGTTTCAAAGAATATACTTGAACTGAATGTAGTGTTTTCAGATTTCAATTAAAAAATTTACTTAAAGTGTTTTGAATGAAACAGTTGTCATCAACGCTCAACCTTATGTCGTTCCAAACCCATAAGACTTTCGTTCATCTTCGAATCACAAATGATATTTTAAATGAAATCTGAGATATTTCTGTCCCTCCATAGACAGCAATCCAACTACCACTGTGGCACTACAAAAAGTTCATAAAGAGATCATAAAACTAATACAAATGAATCAGGCATATGAATCAGAATACTAATACATATGAATCAGAAATTTTCTCATGATGGACAAATTGAGTTTAGGCTTTTATTCACATATAAACATTGATCTTTGAACATAAACAGAAGCTCAACCGTACATGCGAGAACAAACCTCATTGGTTTTCGAGGAAGCTCAAATGTACTGCGTAACACACGAGAATGAACCTCATTGGCTCTCGCACGTCAAATAAGGATGTGTGTTGATGAATGTTTATATGTGACTATAAGCCTAAATTAAATCTGTTCATGATTTAAAGTGATCATGTTTCCTCAGAAAATTCGTGTCTCAATTCTTGCGACTTAGTTTTACGATCTCTTTATGAACTTTTTGAAGCGTCAAAGTGGTAGTTGCATAGCTGTCAATGGAGGGACAGAAATCTCCCGGATTTCATTGAAAGATCTTCATTTGAGTTCCAAAGATGAATGAAAGTCTAATGGTTTTGGAGTGAGTAAAGACATAAAGATGACAGAATTTCTATTTTTGGGTGAACTAACTTTTTAACATAAAACTATTAACTGAAAGTGAATAAAGTGTACTTCTTCCTTTTATATTATTAATATTATATTATCTGCAAGTAAATTTTTTAAATAATAAAAAAAAATCTTTTAAGATTGGAAGAACACTACAAGTGCACATTCACTACAGTTAAGCCCCTTTTTTTTTTTTTTACAAGTGTTTCTCTGCCTAAGAATAATGAGGCAGAAAGAATAAAATAGGGTGAATTTATACGGTATAAATTGAGCAATGTTTTCACATTCCTGTCAAATTGTGCTATAGTACAATTTTACTGAATTTAACCAAGCCAAAAAAAAAAAAACTATTTTTAACCTTTGTCAGTTTCTCTATTATCCACATACTTTCATTCTTCTTTGAAAGAAATATGTGCTAAAAGTGCTTCTGTGTTTGAATTATTTTAACGAGTCATTTTTGATAATGGCAGGAAGAATAATGCGGGCCAGTTTCTCCCATACCCATATATAATAACTTTATGAATTTAAATCATAAATTAAAGGCACATTCTGATCAAACAGATGGCTCATTCAAGGTTGATAATGTGTAGGCTTGGAGGCTTTTACTCTAGTTTGACTCAAATTTGCAAACAGCATTTTCAAACATTCACATCCTGAATGTTTGTTGTTTTTTGAATAGAAAAATTGGTTTCTATGGACCTATTCACACATTTACGTGTATTCATTTGGTAGTCGCTTTTATCCAAAGTGACTTACTCACAAGGAACATCACAAACAATTTACCATAAGAGCTTAAATATTTGCAGAACACAATGCCAGACCAATGTGGTTTTTATGTACAGATTGTGCAAATGGAACCTTTAGTGGTTCAACATTTTATCTCCGGGGCCAGTACCCTTAAAGGGACAACATTTGTACCTTATTTACTGCTAAAAGTTTCATATAGAACCTTTAGGGTACATATTACATCCCTAAAAGGTACTAATATCCACCTTTAGGGACAGATAAGTTACTGCCCCAATGACAAGCTGTTGAATGCCTGAAGGTACAATGTTTGCAATTTGTTTTCTGACAATGTAGAGTAGACAACCAATGAGATTTCCAGTGCACTGGTGACCCTAAAGAAGAGGTCTATTTTCATAAAAGTGCTCTGTTAAACAGTGTAAAGTCTATCCTCACTCTTTTCTGCTTCGAAAACTGGAAATAAAGGCGACATTAGCGCAAATGGGACTATAAATGGTCTTTAAATGTGCTAAAATAACTTTAAGAGCCTTCTGTAAAGACTGAATGCAGAAGAGAACATCTGTTCCAGTTTCTCAGAGAGCTCTTTATTGTAATGCAAGTCCTTTAGATTAAGTCCTTTTGAAGTTACTGTGACCTGACGCAGCATTGTTAGGATGTTGCTGGCAAAGGTCAGAGTTCATTAAGAAGTGCTTGACCTTGTGTTTTGTTCACTGTGACATGAACTTCAGTCAGAACTACATAGTACAAATCATTACAACTTTATCCTCTGACATTTAAACACTCTTTTTTCTTCTGGGGGTGGACAGGTTTGATCTATATACGAGGTATGGTCTCAAAGAAATGTCTTGGTCCCAGGTGACCCTGGATGACCCTGTCCACAGCACAGTCATTAAGTCCCTCAACACTGCAGAGAATTCAATTGCAGGTCATATACCCCTGGACTACACTCAACAACTACAACCAACACTGTTTTTAAAGATTACTAGCTATAGGAAAACAAAATGCTACCATTCAAAAAGTTTGAACATTTAAAGGGTTAGTTCACCCAAAAATGAATATTCTGTGATTTATTACTCACCGTCATGTCGTTCTACACCCGTAAGACCTTCATTCATCTTCGGAACACAAATTAAGATATTTTTGGTGAAATCCGATGGCTCGGTGAGGCCTCTATTGCCAGCAAGGTAATTAAAAACTTCAGATACCCAGAAGGATACTAAAAACATATTTAGAACAGTTCATGTGAGGACAGTGCTTCAACCTTAATATTATAAAGCGACGAGAATACTTTTTGTGCGCCAAAAAAACAACAAAATTGCTTTACGAATCATTTGTTTCGAATCAGTGGTTCAGTTCGTATATCAAACTACCAAAGCCACGTGAAGTATTGAAATTGCGAATCACTTATGACGTAATGAAGCCTTGTTTACTGAAGTCACGTGACTTTGGCACTCCGATCCATTGATTCAAAACCACCTACTTATAATTGTCTCTGCCTATTAAGCTGGCATTGAAAAAGGTATTTTAACAACTTTAAATTTCATACTTCACCTTTAAGCAGTAGAACTGTTTCTGAGTCAGCCTAGCCTATCATGTTGGTGTGGTAAATGATCCCCAGATGTTATTCTAGGAGAAGTATCTGATCAGTCATAAAGCCACTGCAGTGAGCAGATTGCTTTGTGTGCTACGTGATGCACAATGTGCTGCACACTGCCTCAGATTTATGAGAGACATTGCCGCATAATGCATTGAGCTAACCATTTATGTGGCTTCTTATTTGGAGGGTTATACTGGGGTGTGTTTGCTGGATGTAATGATAGATTGGTGGCCGGCCATGCCACTCAAGAAATGAATCAGATTGTGACCTGTCGAATACACCCCATGAATTCCTCCCCAGAGGTTTATTACTTTATTGTCTTTCAGAGTGACTGCTTTAAAACAAGTCTATGTATGTAAGCACAGCCATAACCTCCATAGACCCACATAGTGGGGGAAGTATGATGCTGCCATATTGTTCACATTCTAAGCCTTTTTTCCAAATTCAACTAATCTGTCTTTATTTCTCATTGTTTCTCTCAGGTAGCGGAGGCTGATGCTGTGATACTGCAGGAGAAACATACAGGCTCTCATTTGATGCAGTGAAGTGCTCCGTGAGGAAAATCGCAAGCAAAGGTATGTACCAAAAACAATGCAGCCCCATTCGACACGCAAGCCACATGGCAGTACGTGTGAGAAAAAGATGTGAAAATAAAAGGCAAAAAGCCACAGAAGTGTCTGAAAGCAACTGCACTATGTCTGCCCACTGTATGATGGTGTAGATTTTCTTAGTTTCAGCACAAACAGCAGAGTCACAATTCGATCAAAAATAGCCTACGAACAGATGCCATGCAGAAACATTTATAGATATTCGTTTCCTGATTTGAAGCGGTGCTAATTTAGTACAGTCTTATGTTTATTTATTTACATGCATGAAATCATGAAAAGATATTTGAAACAAAAGCTGTACTGTTCAAGTTATGCAACATCCTGGATGTGATATTACAATAAATATGCATTTCCCTGGTCAGGTCTGGACTAGTCTGAGCAGATCGGAAAGGGACAGTGTGATATTGCTATGCAAGCACAAGATTTTTGCTCTAGTTTCTACCTTAGACAGTTGCCACCAAGGGTCACTTCCTTAAAACTAAGTACACTGGGGCTCTGTTCTCAATATTTAGTTCTACAAAGTCTGCTTTAATGAATTAAGCCCAAGCGCAAATTTTATTATCATACTATTCATTTTAAACCATAAAATAGCAAGAATATTGGGTACTTTCCGGGTACTACTATTGTAGAGCAACTGGGCTTTTTTAATTCAGCAGATGTTTCATACTCAGGAAACTGCAGCTAGAGAGTTCAAGCCATCATTTGCACTAGTATAAACCACCCTTTCTCTAACCTCTCACCCCATCAAAATCAAGCGGATACATACAGCACCACCACAGAGAAACGGTTTAACCTGGCTCCTTTAAAATAAGCCCTGCCTTTAAATAGCAGTCAGAAAAAGAGAAGTGTGAAAAGAGCAGAGCGATGTTGAATGCACAGCGGCAGAGGGGACCGTTGGTAAGGCTGAGAGGGTTCCTGTGGGGCTGTACGGCACCAACCGCATTAAGACGGACTCTTCACAGCTGGGCTCAGGGACCGCTCTGGAGGAGGAGTACAGGGGAGGACGAGACTGAGATAGAAGAGGGAAAAAGAGAGGACTAGCACAGTGAGGCTTTAAGGGAAGTTGGAAAAAGGAAGGCAAACATTTGTTGGCTGGTAAGTGATGGACAGTCATATATGTCAAGCTGTATGATTTTATGTTGACATGACAGCTGTAGAAGATTAATTACAGGTTGACAAATTCCTGAGTGAGACCTTTGGTTCGACATGATTAATGGAACTGAGGTTGATTTCAGAGTTTACTTCATACCATGAGCCAAATTAGACAGACAGACAGACAGACATACAGACAGACAGACATACAGACAGACAGACAGAGAGACAGAGAGACTGTTGAATACTTTAGACTTGGATTTGGCTGGTAGCTTATGAAAGCCTCAGATAGAGTACAGACGGGAGAGGCAATGTGGTCCAGCCATGGAAACAGGGTTCTACTGGTGGTTGCCAGGAGACAGGCAGAAGGGGGGTATGCTGCCTCTTAAGTGATAAACAGGCTGAGAGGAGCCATCTTTTCCTTGTGTGCCATAAGCAAAGGATAGGGCTTGATATGAAAAATTTAGAAGGTGGAATATGAAACGGGTCAGATTCTTATTTCAAACACTGCCAATATGCGCATTTGTGTCTCTTGGGAAATGGCATGATAGGGTTGTGCTATTATCAATACCGTGATAATCCAACTAGCTTATCTATTGAATGTTTCTAGATAGCATTGTGTCCGGAATTATTCCTCTCATGCAAGCTATTACCAAGAGAAGCTGCAACATTTGATGTGTCCTCCCAACTGCAATTGATATTAAGCATATGCAAATTGAACAAACTGAAAAAACGGAACAGTTATGTTGATGGTACAACATAATGTTCTAACCAAATGCAATGCAATGAATTTCTTTTCATGAGTTTTTGTCCAAACTAGAAATGAATGCCACAAGCAACAAGTCATTTTTGTCAACTTCTATTTGTGTCACTCTGGGTAACCCACTGTGAAATTTCATTGGGTTAAAATCCTGCTCAAAATGACTGATTATCTATTATTGTATCATGTCACATAGTAACTTCACTTTCAGTATGGACAATCAAATCAGCTGGATACACAGTGCTTTTACACATGGTTGGTTTGAGTTCTGTTCATTCAATATAGTGACTGCTATTTTGAAAAGGAAGCCTGAACTGTTCCTGAACTGAAGAGTAAAGATGGATGAAGTTCGCGACATCTGTCTTATGTGCTTCGTTGCTTAATAATTTCTGAAAGACACCACAAATTGGCAACGAGGATTAAGCTTTTTTTTCTATTGTTGGTCACGAAGATGGCTGTTGCTAATGGGCCTTTCCTGAGTTTTTTCCTGCCTTGCTCCAGTTGCTGTTCGGCACATGGCTGCGGATTTTTGAAAAATATCTACGGGTTATTGATGCTACGCCTGGCCGGACGAAAGACAAAATGCTATATTACTTCAATGCCTTAGTACAGAGGGACAAATGCCTAACACAGGTACAACGAATACAGATGCAGAGGATGCATTGAAAACCTACTTCATACCAAAAGCTAACATAGTAGCTGAATGTAAAAGCTGCCAGGTGCCTCAAGTCACAAAAGTTTTACAGTACATCATTGCTTTGCGAGAGCTTGTTGTTTCATGTGAGTTCGGTACCAGTATGGATGAAACGATTTGTGATCAGTTAGTAGATAGTGTGCTTAGCCCACGAATATGTGAGAGACCGTCACATGGACCTCTTAATTCTACTCAGGTGTGGAAGAGGAAGTAATGCGTTCGTTGTGGATTGGAGGCACACTTAGCTAATGCTCTGAACTGCCCGGCTTCAACTGTAACATGCAGGAAGTGTGCAAAGGTTGGATGCTAAACTGTGCCGGTCAGCACATTCAAATACGCGTGAGGTCCGTGAAATTGAATTACCATAAGTTACCTGCACTCTTCACAGAATATTCAGCTTGTTCTCCCTGCATTACAAGCACAATGACTATATCTATTATGACTCACAGACCTGTGTTGTGGATTTGGTGATTGACAGTATCTATCCTGCCCTAAAGCATTTATGTATGCCATTTCAGGAACATTGTGCTCGCAATCTACTGCCAGGCTTGTGTCATATTCCAAAAGTCCAAATTCAAGTGGTTGGGTGTTTGTCAACAAATGTTTCCCTACATGACCGCTCAGTTCTTGCTACGTTCTTCATTGTGGACAAAGGGACACGACTAATTGGGAGGGACCTAATGTCTGCACTGTACGTGAGGATTGAAAACAATCAAGTCCTTCCTTCTAATGCCCTTCCTGTGCCTTGTTCTCCTGTGCCTGTCTTTCAGTGCATGGTTGCTTAGTCAACTGAATTTGGATGTGCTAAAAACTTTATACACTGTGTAAAGCTGGATGAAACTGTCAAACCTGAGCACCAAAAGTAAAAAATAAAACCTCATAGCCTTTATTACTCACAACGGACTGTTCCATTTTTGTTGTGTTCCTCATGGATTGTCTTCAGCGCCTACGGCATTTCAGAAGATGATGGCCACCATCCTGTCTGGCTTGTCAAGGGGTTGAAAATTACCTGGATGACATTATCATCCACGGACGTGACATTTCAATGCATGACAAAGCCGTTGTACAATGACTAGAAGCTGCTGGCTTGACAGCCCAATAAAGACAAACGTCGCTTCCTGCAAACCACCTTACTGTTCTTACGTCATACTGTGGAGGATCTTCTTCCTGATGAATCATGTGTACAGGTGATTCTCAATGCCTCTGCATCTACTTTTGCTCCTTACTTGGACTGATTTTGGCAGCATTGTAGCTCTTGTGCGCATACCTACAAGATCAAAATGGATTCATCTGGTCAAAAGAGGCTCAACAAAGTTTGACCAAAGTAAAACGACTGCTAGCAAACAGCCGTGCTTTGGCATTATAGGACCCCACTCTACGTGTTCTAACTGTCTCCACAGACACTTCTGACTATGGTCTGGGAGCCATATTTTCTCTGGTCAGCCCGGATGTTATTGAACAAACAGTGGCCTTTGCATCACATATGCTGTCTACTGCAGAGTATAAATATGCCATAGTGGAAAAAGAGGCGCTAGCATATGGGCCATTGAGAGGTGTCAACCATATCTATGGGGCACAGATACATACTCTACAGATCAGGCACTGACAACCTTGCTTAACTCTAAGGGTGTTGGCCGTGATGGACTTTGTGTAGCAAGGTTGTCTGCATGTCATTTAAATGTAATGTGGTATATCATCCAGATTCCCAAAATGCTCCTGCAGATTATCTGTCACACGTCCCCTAACCTGCTTCTCCTGCTTCTCCTCTAATGTGGTTGCTCCAGCTCCTGTTTCCTAATTCTCTGTCTGCTGCTGATGATTGCACCTGCTATTCTTCGATCTGTGCTGGTCTCAATAGCCCACAAAGGACATCAGGGAGAGGTGATGTGATCTCTATTGGTGGCCAGGGTTGGATACTCAGGTTCATGATGCCGTCCGTTCCTGCCACGTGTGTCAGCTCAATGACAAAGCTGTCAAGTCATATCCTGCTCCTCTCCAGCCAATGCCGGATGGACCATGGCAGAAAGTGGCTGTGGATATAGTCAGGCCATTTGACACTGTTGCCTAAAATGTCCCAGTTTTGATTTTGTTTTCATAGTTGCTGAAGGTAATGACTGAAAAGTAATTTGACCAATAGCATGCAGGCATTGTACTTAATCGACCAATTGTGGCTTTGATGCGACCGAAAAGAGCACTTCACTTTCATGATTAAAGGGGCAGGGGCTCAAGCCATTTTCCATGTCCTGGAAAAAGAAGACGTACGGTCACCCTACATTAACTGATTATTACAGCAAATGGCCTGAGGTCTTCTTTACACACACGGTCACTACAGATTCTGTCATCAGTCTTCAGCTACCATGGAAATCCATTGACTATAGTTACTGATAACGGTGTTCAGTTTACGTCTGCTGCTTTCACTGCTTTTCTGGAAGGAAGGAATATTTGTCACCATCGTTCCTCTCTCTACTACCCATCAGCCAATTCAAGGTTCAACCGTGTGCTCAAACACACTGCCCAAATAAACGTCCAGCAACATAAGCCATGTTAACCTGTGGTAACTGACTTCTTGCAGGTGTACCATGCCACTCTACATGCTCCAACTCGAACTTCACCCTTTCAGCTCCTCTATGACAGGCAAATGCCAGTTACGTGGCTGCATCTCAAAATGAAAACGTACCCTGATGCTGACCAGTGTGCTCATATTCCTTGTTTCCAAGAGGGGGATAAAGTGAGGGTACAGAGCTCATTGCATGTTCTTAAAGGACACAGAAAGTTTACTGATCCTCTCACAAGTTGCCAAAAGACTTGGGGTGGGAACATACATTCTTAGTAATGGAAAGACATGCTTCCTATCTCATTTCCATGCACACCAATAACTCCAGTTGAGAACACTCCTCATTATACACACTCATACCACTAGACCTAAACGAGATGTTCGGAAGCCTAGCAGGTTAAATGACTATAGCCGAACTGTTCTCTTTGCTAAACTGTTCCAGCCAGTACTGATATGATTTCATTTTCCACTGTGGAGCTCGGAGCTCTTTGAAATGTAACACAAATGCGTCAATAATTGCCTTGGTAACGCAAGAGTTTACAGATGATATGAGATGTAAGTGGCGACCGTTATCGAGGATGATCAGATATTTCTGCTAGCTACAGAGAAACTGGAACAAGCGACCAACCCTGAGTGGCAACGTCACTACACACATTCTACCAGCACGGTTAGCCAACCGTTCTCAGAATTCCGGGCCTGGAACCGTTTGTAATTGTGCTGTGCTGTACCAGTTCCTTTCTGTTCTTAGAATCGTTCAGCCCGACAGTGGATCTGATATGCTGTTCTGGATCTGTGAATTATATTGTGACTGCAACTTTGAAAAGTAATTCTGAACTGTTGTTTAATGACGTAATGTGTGGAGAACGGAAGTGAAGAGTAAACAAGATGGATGAAGTTCGCTACTCCTGTCTCGTGTGCTTTGTTATTTAATAACTCCAGACAGATATCACAAACATTTTTTAAAGGAATGCATAAAATTTATGACACAAATAAGAAAAACTAGGGAAATTAATTAAAAAAAACCCCAACTTATTCCTGTCCACACAACAAATATATTATACAGCAAAGTTATACCACTCAACTTTTTCTCAAAAAGATCATTTTGCTGATGCAGACAAACTAGCATTCATTTTTCTTTTCCAGGATTTCACAATACACATATTGCCCTCTCACTACAGCATATGAAAACATCCAGTGCTTTTACAGTGAAAATACACATGATGACAGGATTCTTGCTAATGAATATCATCTAGGTTGTATTTCTTTGTACTGTATGTATTTGTCTTCCTTGCCCAGGTTTGCCGGCCATGGGGAACCTCATTAAAGTCCTTGGCAAGGATTTAGAGAACTGTCCTCATTTTTTCCTGGATTTTGAAAGTAAGTGTTTCGCTGGTGTACAGTGTGTGTACGTGTGCTCAGATGTATATGTGTGTGATTGGAGATGGAGATATCAGGGTTGGAGCTTTCTTAACGTGGAAGCCAACCAGTCATTCATTTCCCTTCATGTATAGTAAGGGAGCAGAAAGGGGGAGTTTCAGTGTGATCCATGTGACCATATCAACATCACCCAAGAATCTCACATGTCCGGAGCGACACCTAAAGTCCATCCCAAACCCTATACGCCCGACCCCTCATCCCCAGACTCCACGCACATTCACACGAACACACACCCAACACCAGAGACACGTCTGCCACACCTCCCATGACCCACATGCTTCTCCCTTCTCTTTGTTCCAGGGGGATCATGGGAAATCTCCTGAAACTGCTGGCTTGCACCGAACTTGAGCATGGCCCAATAGTTTTCCTTGACTTTGAACGTGAGACCATCAGCTTCTTATGTTTTGAGTTTGCTTTTCTTTCCCTTTTCATCACAGTTCCTCCTCATTCGCTGTCCTCTACATTTTCACTTCTTTTTCTCTGCCATCCCTCTGTTTGTGCATCAATGCTTGGCATTCAGTTGTTTTTCGGTGACCTCAATTTGTGACGTGACTTTTTCTGCGCACATCTCCAGGTCGACTGTGATCTGCTGAACTAAAGGTCGTTGTACGAATGCCACGCTTTTTTTTAGCAGTTAGAGTGGGATGGAAATAATCACATAACGCTTAACTTATCTCCTCTTTTTTGCACAAACCTTTGCAGACTTGTAAAGCGTGTTGGCTCCATAATCTGTTCCTGTTTGTCCATGTGCATCTGGATGTGCGTGTGTGAGTGTGTGAATGCATTATTAACCAGTTTGAGAAATTAAGGAAGTGGGAATGGAAGCTGCCTTTTGAAAGGGGAGCCTCAATTTCCTTGTTCTCTGATGTTGTGTTCCCTTTTAACCCTTACCTAAGCAATTCTCTCCCTCCTGAGTAATCCTTCCTTTTATGACACCTCTAACAGCTACATGCCTAACATCTCCTTATTTATGGAGGAAATAAAACTCCTGTCCTTCAAGTGTGAGAACCTGGAAGACTTAGAGCGGTTGTTGTCCAGTCTGTAACATGAAATGTAGGCTGTCCTTCCTCTAAAAAATAATTAAATTGGCAGGAGATGCTCTTAAAGTGACACAGGCCATTCTGTATAATGCCTTCGCTTGTAATTCATTATAGGGTCAATGACATAAGTTCATTTTCTTTCAAATCTATTGATTAATTGACTTAAATACACCTCTCCTATGATGGACATGTGTTCGATTTCTACATTGAAATTCATTTTGATATTTGTTTGAGGGGCTTAAAGTGAAAAATATCTCAGTGAATTAAATGACCTGAGATCATAATAATAAAAAAGTCACATTAAAAATTAATTAGGCATAATCTTTAATCTTTTTATTTAAAAAATATTTAATATTATGAATAAAATATCATTAACATTATAAAATATTATATATATACATATATATATATATATATATATATATATATATATATATATATATATATATATATATATTTGGTGTAAACAACATGCAGGAATTCATAAAAAAAAAATCACATCACATAGACTCTCATAAATTTTCCTAAAAGTTTCTTAAAAATGACACTAAAACATTTTGATCATCTTGTGGCTGGCTGCAGTATAGGTCATAAACCCTGCATTCTCCATGTAATCGAATGGGACACGATCCAAACTAAAAAGAAAATCCAATTACACTTCATTTTAGGTAGTACTTATGCTGACATAAGTTTGGTTATTGTTAGCGCCAAATGACATAATAGGCGCAGATGTCATCAACGGTTATTTCTGGGATTTTTGGCTTAATTTTTCCATAGAAGAAGGAAGTCAAACTGAAAAAAAAGTATTAAGGAATACAATTTTTAAATAATGTTATATAGAAATATTAAAGTGTAAGGAAAATATGTAAAAAGATTACACCACATTTATAGAATTTATTAATGAAGACATTGTTGAAAACGGTATAAATGCTTTAAAACACACACACACACACACACACACACACACACACACACACACACACAACATGAAACCACCAAGAACACAAATATTACATTTCCAAGAACTCTGCAAGTGTTTTAAACTATATCTTGACTATTCTTACTTGTCATTGACCCTATAGTAGAATCCACAAAATATAAAGAAGCAATATCAAAATGTTGAATACACAAACAAAACATTTGGACAACAGCCGCTCTGGTTATCTAGACTTTTTGAATTTGTGACAGTGAAACAATGATCACCTCTGTTACACAGCACTGGTTTACATTTCCTTCTGAATTGGGGTTACTGTGCCACAAACGGGGTTCATAAAAATGCAATAATATCTCAATTAAAAGACACTACAACATATAAATAGGCTTTGAGCCCAAGATCAGATCAGTTTCACTGAATTGCTGACACATGTGATGAACCAAAAGGTCTAAATGGTGCACTGCACAATAAAAGTGTGCGAAAGGGAAAGCAAACATTACAGTGCTACTGTAGCACTGATGCTAGTCTTCACACACAGTTCTTTGAAGATCACAGGCAGGATAAGCAAGCGAATCCGGAGGTGACATGATTGGGAGGAGCCACTGGCAATTACACTGAAGTGTAGTGTGTGTGTGTGTGTGTGTGTGTTTGCACTGAAGTTTGCTCAGCTGATAGCACAAACATCTATGTGTGTATTCATTTAAACAGAGACAGAAAGACAGGAGAAATGCATTTAGGGCCTCTGATAGGGGTAACTGCTTCCATATACATTACAGCCCCTCCGTTTGGATGTAGTATAAGGGAGTGCACTTTTAAATTAGGCAGAGAGACCCTGCTTCACACTGATCACTTAGTCTACTTATCAAGGCTTGGGGAGACTAAGAAATCTGATCTAGCAAAGAGTTTTAATGATGGCATGACCCAAAATGCCCCTTGCTGCAGTTTTTACACTGCGTACAGTCTTAAAAATAAGGTTCTTTATAGGCATTTGTGGTTCCATGAAGAATTGTTAACATATATAGAACCTTTCCATTGGACTGAAGGTTTGACTTTATATTTTGAAAGACGATGCACTCGCATTTTTATGAATGGGAGAAAGTGCAACACGCAATATGGCGGAATAAGTCCCGCCCTCTAAATAAGAATGAATAGCCGATTGGTAAAGTCATTGCAGTTGCCATTAGAACTCCGGTTCCTATAGAAACAGTCAGACGCGCACTTGGGACTTCTTGATCCAGTCTGAAAAATGCTGTTTTTGTCATTATTCAAGCGTTTAGAAACTAAATTTAATGAGACAGTTGTTGTCAGATTATATTTGTGATTTCAAATATGAAATTGAATCAAAATCTTGGCATACAGCTTTGGAGAATTTGATGTGTCCCCATTCAAAGAGATCCACTTGCATGCCCGAGAGGTGTTTCAAAGATGGCCGCCAAGTGAAATGACTTGTCTTAAAGGGATTTTGGTTTGTTGAAGTGGAAAAAGGTTCTTCAGATTATTAAAATGTTCTTTACACTAAGGGAAAAATGTTTTTTTTAAAGAATTTTTCACTGAACGTTTTTTTTAGGGAAACAAAATGGTTCTTAGATATGGCATCGCTGTGAAAAAACCCTTTTTGGAAGCTTTATTTTTAAGAGTCTATCCTGTTTGAAAATTAAATAAAGCTAAATAGACAGTGCCCACCTCCTAAATTGACATCCACTAGGGGGCAATATTCTGTAGGACATTCGTTTGCCTTTGCTTTCCTGCCTGCTATCATTGGCTTATTAATCAAATGTCTGTGACGCTTGCTGTGTTGGAAGCTGACAACTCTTTAAACCCATCCTAGCTTCGCCAGCGACACCGCATGGAGCCACTTCATTGGCCGTGGCCTTCCGTTGACACTTCCCACTAGGGCTGTTAATATCAAGCCCAACAAATCCTAACACACACCAACACGACCTAAATCCTCCTCATGTACATCTGACTGACAATAACACCATCATCATTACCAGATTAATCCATGTGGATTTATGGTTCCTATCTTTCAAAGCTCGTTGGAAAGAGCTTTCCCCTCCGGGTGCCAAAGAAAGATGATAACTCAATGTTAGCGCCATATTAACTCACACCATGAAGCTTTATTTCAATTAATTGCCCAGGTTTCAGATGTAACTCTGACTTGACTGGTTAAACACAATCCAAAACATAACTGTTATCTATCAGGACAGGAAGAACTTATATCAGTATCACGGTGTGACAGAGGTGATATGATATATATCTCAGGTAGGCTGAGCGAGGAATTGAAAAAGGTGTATCATTTGGGCATATGACTATCACATTCTGATTGAGTCGATCTGACTTCTGCCCACAGATGCTCAGCCCACAGAGGCCGAGACAGCCGTGTGGAACCAGGTTAGTGCCGTGCTGGAAGAGGCCCATGGGATATTGGCAGAGTTACAGTCTTACAAGGGAGCAGGACAAGAAATAAGAGAGGTGGGGCTATGACTTATTACATTTTCTGAAGAAATATTAGTGGTGTTTACCTGCACAAAACATGTCGCTACAATGATAGAGTGATCTAAGCGGTTGCAAGGGTGTTCTGAGTGGTTGCTTACTCATCCAAATTTAAAAAAAAAAAAAAATCTAATTTTGGAATCTAAATATGAATTTTATTTTATTATCCTCCAGGCTAATATTGTAAGCATACATCTTCTCAACAAGCTGAATGGTTTGATTTATAATGCATGTACAGTACAAGTGATGTGGGCAGTGTTTGAATTAGTTTAAACTGGAAAATCTTTTGCAAATCACTAATGAAAATTTTTATTTTTATATGTATCTATATTGGAAAGTTTGGGATTAGTAACATTTTTAATGTTTTTTAAAGGCTGTATTTATTCTATCAAAAATATTTTTAAATATTATAATTTGAAGTTCTTTTATTTTAATATTTCTTAAAATGTAGTTACCTCCAGTGATGGGAAAACTAATTTTTAGCTGCTTCACTCCAGTTTTCAGTGTAACAGGATCCTCCAGAAATCAAAATTTGATGATAAAGAAATATTTCTTATCATCAATGGTAAAATAAACAGTTGCTTAATATTTTTGTGGAAACCATGATACCATGATATATAAATATATATATATATATATATATATATATATATATATATATATATATATATATATATATGTATAAAATTAAAAAATTTAAAATTTAGGATTCTTTCATGAATAGAACAGCTGTCATTTGAACTAGAAATCGTTTGTGATATAAATGTCTTTATCGTCACTTTTGATCAGTTTAATGCATTTTTTGAACAGTAGTGTATTCCTCCCCTCCCCATGATTTCACCAAGTATTCACCAATTCAATTTCCCCCCACAATTCAACTGTGTGAGTTATTAGTTGTGTGGCATACCTTAGAAAAAACTGCTAATAAAATATTTGTTGCAAGCCAGACAGTTCACCTATTACAAAGCACATAGACACAGAAGGTATTAGTTTAAGGTTGGTGGTTTGAATCATTCTGATTCATAAACAGCAGATGGGCAGGAATTATTCAGCTGTGAATGTTTCACATTGCTGAACAAACCCTACAGTGTAAATTAAAACAAAAGTGTGCGAATGACCTTGAGTTTAGTCACCGTAAATGAAGCTATATATTTTTCTTTTGCCTGTCAGTCTAAAGTGTTCTTGCTGGTCCTTCTCTCCAGGCGATTCAGAACCCCAATGACCTCCAGTTGCAGGAGAAAGCCTGGAATGCAGTCTGCCCTCTGGTGGCGAAGCTCAAGAGATTCTATGAGTTTTCTCTCAGGCTAGGTAAGTGGGTGGCCATTTTTTTCCAATTGTCTTTTTTTTATAGTCATGTAATGGGCCTTGCGTGCACAAGTCATCCAACGCGCTGACCGTGCGTACAACGAGTGGTGCAAGCATCCGTTTCTGTCCTCCTCTGCAGCTGACCTCGTAAAGAGTTGGCATGGCAACCGTGGCAGCAGAGCATAGAGGAGGCTGCGTTTCTGCCTCCCATGCGCGCTGATAATTCAGTACATTCTGTTTGCAATAGTCGATCGGCTGCCTCTTTTTTTTTCACGGCAGTGCTGACTAGTGAGAAACACAGATCTCTGACCAGACAGATAACATGCAGATAAGCTTTCTGAGCTATGGCATCACAGTGACTCATGAGAAAAAGAGGCTCCACCCTCTTCAACACATCCTGCCATCTGCAATATCTGGTCCCTGGCTAATAGAGTCAGGTTTCTCGGTAGGCCTCCAGATAAAACATATCAGCTCCTTATTTATAGTAGGGCTGCTGCATATTTCATGAGAGGAAAGGATAGCTCCTCTGGAGACATGCTTAGGCATACTAATGACATTCAGAGATGGTTTAGCTCTGATGGTGTAGATGTACGTCTTTTAGTCACCAAACAGGAAACAAACGCTAAGAGCTTTATGCCGGTAAGCAGTACAGCACAGACCTACAGCATGCATTCACTCTCATTAGATGACATTAATGCAGTGATAATACTGATGATACTGCATTAACACTGCTTACGACTTGTCTGTCTGGAATACTCGATTCTGATGGATCAATAATGCTGCATAGAGGTCAAATATAAAAGTCAATTATGCTCAACAAGGCTGTATTTATTTGATCAAAAATACAGGAATCATTCTAATATGCTGATTTGCATATTGCTGTTCAAAAGAATGAGTAGACAATTAAACTAGTGGTGTCAAAACGATTAATCGCGATTAATCACATCTAAAATAAAAGTTTGTAAATATATGTATACAGACACATATACATATATAAATATACACACACATTATATATATATATATACTGTATGTATGTATATATGAATATGTGTGTGTACATATATACACACACAAACAGGGTGAAATCAGGTTTATTGGGACATTTTTTGCCATTGAGATGACAGGGAAAAGTGTCCCAATTAACCTGAATTCACCCCATCCATCCATCCATCCATCCATCTAAATATATATACACACACACAAAAACTTTTATGTTCCATGTGATTAATCACATTGAATCGATTGTACAGCACTAATATAAACAGAAATTGAGCAATATTTCACGTCCATCTATTGATAAATTTGGTAAGCCAGTATGTAGTACATGGAATAGGATACAGTCAGTCAGTCATTTTATTACTTATTAATGCATTATAGTGTGGTTTTGAAATGAACTGGAGTTTTAAAAGCAACCAGCATTGATGATAACGCTCATATACTGCAGTTTGAAATCATTAATGCTTGCTTCAACTGCGGCTTCCAACGTTCTTCAGTATCTAGGCAACAATGACAGGATTACAGGTTCTTACGATAAATTGCAGCAATTACAAAAATACAAAAGAGAGGCGTTAGAGGTAAATACAATGATAACTGTTGTGCTGGTAACCATGGAGATGAAATACACATCGCAGTGCTGCGCTATTGATACATTATGCTGGTATGCGGTGTGAATTACAAATTGGATTAAAGGTCAGAGGTGTGGGGGGGGGGAAGATGATAAAAAGCTTTGGAAAGCTTGAGGGACGAGAAAAGTATTCAGTGTGAATGAATTTGAAAAAACTAATTGCTACAAAGAAATGACTGTATCCCTCTGTCTCACAGACAAGGCTTAACCTAGTCTCAGAATAAAATGTATGTTTGAGCCGTTTTAATTGAAAGCATATCTTAAAATATGCCAGTGCCATTGATTTGTCTCAAGATGCACACCAGTAATGTTTTTTTCTAATGTATGTTTATAAAAGCTACTTAAATGTCCTAATTGAATCTTGGCTTTAATCTAAACCCAAATCTTGGCTTAATCTAAACCCTGTCTGTGAAACCAGGCCTATAAATTGTAAAAATCTGTAATCAATATCTCTTTGCAGAGAACGCCCTCCGCAGTCTATTGGAGGCGCTAACCAGCCCACCCTACGCTCCCATGCAGCATCTGGAGAGAGAGCAGGCCCTCGCCAAACAGTTCGCTGAAATCCTGCACTTCACTCTCAGCTTTGATGAGCTTAAGGTGAGCGTTTCTCACGCATTACTCACTTTGATTTCATGTGGCATGAGTTCTGCTAAAATATTTAGCCCTGCACTCAATCAAGCCTCTTCACACTGATGTTCTCTGAGCATCACATCAAGGAAAATGTCTAAATGACAACACTATTAGCTGGTCTGTCTCTAAAGTGCTCCCTTGGGAATGGACATATAAGAAATTATTCTCCACAGTGGGATGCATTATTTTCTGTCACCTCTTGAAGGTGGAAGTATCCACTTATTGAACTAATGCTCAGAACATCTGTGAAACATTCTAGAACTTTTTCACACTGTGCTTAAACCCGGGTGCTTTTAACCCAGCACGTTTCAAACATGTATTTTAGAAGCGAGTTAGCACCACTTTTTACCTGTGGTAATAAAACCCTGCTCTGGAGGAGGGTTAGCACCGCTTTTGAGGTGTTAACCCCATATTATTACTGTAAAGCTGACACAATTTGCATTGTAAAAAGCTATATAAGTAAAAGTGACTTGACTTGACTATTGCAGTACGTGTACAGTGTGGAACGATCCATGCTTAGCAACCGACAACCGATCGCATGCCTTATATTCACTTGCTATGGAAGTAAATTACACATACCCTTGTTGAAAACATGAATATTGAAGCTGTTTTAAAATACGTTTCTAAGTAACAATATAAGAATATTTGGGGTGTGAGTGTGTGTAATTCATGTTGTAGAACAAAACCTCCAAGTATCATCAACTTAGGTTTATCACAGACCTTATTTTACTCATTGTAAAAACCCATAGGAAAATCTTGAAGGAACTACTAGTGAATTAGTCTTCCAGGTTCCGACATCATCCCTGCACCAACATGGCTCCAAAATTGCCCCCTATACCCTTAAATAGAGCACTATTTGATGGGATAGCCATTTGCAGTGGTGTCCGAAACCATAGTGATCGAGTGCACTCATTTAATCCCATAATGCACTGCAATAACAAGCGTACAACTGATGTACGCTCAACGGCTAGAGAAGACCCATAATGCAAAATGACGGTCACGTCGAATGAATTCCCGCATCTCACCAGATGACAGAGCCTAGATGTGAATCGTCCATCCATCCATTCATTTTCCAAACCGCTGGTCCAATGTGGATGCAGCATAATATCATACAGGTATAAATTCCTTTTTAATTGATTATTAAATTGTTTAATTAAGGTTTATACATGCTAGTTTCCACGAGAGTGTTTAAAATATAACTTTTCATTACTATTGGAGTTGCCAGTTAGCAAAGTTTCAAATGATTTAACTACGCAAAAGCGGCAGCCCTTCCGGCGTACTCAGTGTCTGAATTCACTCACTCGTTTTAATTCACTCTTTCAAGTGAACTATATTAGTAGAATAATAGGGAATAGTGAATGAGGGTAAAGGGGGCGATTTTGAACACTGCCCAAAAACCTATTGGATCAATTTTAGGGAACTACTGGTGAATTTTTCTGGGTTTTGATATTGTCCCTGCACCACTCTATTCTACAGCAGATCGTGTGCTGCGTTCATAGAATCAATGACACTGACACCTCAAATATGCAAATAAGAATGTTGACCCAAGGGTGTGTGAATATAACTTCAGTTTATAGCTAAATTAAGTATTAAACCCAGGATTAATTGTTAAGCCCAGGTAAAGTATGAGCAGTGTGAAACGTGAAGCAAGATAACACAGGACTTTGTGTACCCGGGGTTTAGAATGACACAGGGTTAACATTTTCAAGTGTGAAAAATCCTTCTCTTTGTCTGAGAAATATGCATTGAAGACGCTTTAATTTGAATCCTGTCTTTACTACTAGATGACAAATCCAGCCATACAGAATGACTTTAGCTACTATAGGAGGACCATCAGCAGGAATCGTCTGAACAACCAGCAGGTAAGATCGATCTGCTGAAATCGTCATTACTAAAAATAGTGAAGAACACCTGATGGAGTTTGGGTTCCTTGGCGTTGTTGCCTCTGGCTTGCTTAGTTGCAGACACTTGACATTCAACTTGATATTCAACAAGTTATAAGATATTTTTGATCTGCCTGCACTGACTCTGAACTGAACTGAGCTGGAATAAGACATTACTGTTTTTCTCCAGAGCTGCTGTATTGATAAATGAACCCTATAAGTAACCATTTGAGAATTTTATAGAATACATTTGTTTGTAGGGACTAGCAAATGTTTTACTTAAAAAAATAAGTCTTTACGTGCAACTGAAATATCTCAAGTAACATTTTCCATTTGCGTTACAGTTAGAAGCTGAGAATGAGGTAAATAATGAAATGGCCAATCGGATGTCGCTCTTCTACGCTGAAGCCACACCTATGCTCAAAACCCTGAGCAATGCCACGACTAAGTTTGTGTCTGAGGTAAGTCAAGATTTCACTGAATCTTCTGTAAATGTTTTGTAAATTCTGTAAATGGAGAACAGAATGTTGTCGCCCTCTAGAGGCTCTTACTGGTTTTGATTCGCATGCATGTTGCAGAATAAGACTTTGCCAATCGAGGACACCACAGATTGCCTGAGCACTATGGCCTGCGTGTGCCGTGTTATGTTGGAAACTCCGTAAGTTCATCAGATTCAACATCTTCTCAATAAAAGAATGCAATTATTTGAGTATCTATTCATGTCAGTTATCCAGAATAGGTTTAATTTTGTTTTAAAATTCCCTGTCCCAAGGGAGTACCGGTGCCGTTTCACTAACACAGACACCATGCTGTTCTGCATGCGTGTGATGGTGGGCGTCATCATCCTTTATGACCATGTTCATCCAGTGGGTGCCTTTGCCAAGACCTCCAAGATTGATGTAAGACCACTTTATCGATTTCAGACCATTAATCGATTTCAGATCATCAATTTCAGTGTCAAAATGATACTTTCCAAGCAAAACATTTTACAAATACATACACATTTTACTTCTGAAAAAGTATATGGACACTTTATGGATGTCAAATGTAGATCACATTCAGTTAATGTGAACTGTATATTTGGAGGAGAATTGATGTCAAAATCAGTGTAGTTAGTTTATAATTAAAAAAATGGCTTGGAAAAGCATAATTGGCTTGTAGGTGCCATTTTGTTTGTTTCTCATGCAATGAAACTCATACCTTTAAGTGTAGCTAAAGTGTCTACAGGCAGATTCAACTACTGCACATTTTGAGAATATTATATAATTGAACTGTATAGGTATGCAGTAGCTCACCCAAAATCATTTACTCACTTTCATGGCATTCCAAGCCTGAACATACAACATTAGTTAGGCAGAATATTCACTCTTTTTCATAGGATGAAATTTTAGCTCACCCAAAAATGAAAATTATGTAATTTATTACTCACCCTCATGTCGGTCTACACACAGAAGACCTTTGTTCATCTTCAGAACATAAATTAAGATATTTTTGATGAAATCCAATGGCTCAGTGAGGCCTCTATTGACAGCAAGACTATTAACACTTTCAGATGCCCAGAGAGGTACTAAAACATATTCAAAACAGTTCATGTGACAGTGGTTCAACCTCAATATTAGCTCCGAAGCAGTGTTTTGAAATCGGCCATCAGTAGATATTGTTAAAAAGTTATTTTGTGTTTTTGGTGCACAAAAAGTATTCTCGTTGCTTTATAATATTAAGGTTGAACCACTGTCCTCACATGAACTGTTTTAAATATGTTTTAGTACCTCACTGAGCATCTGAAAGTGTAATATGTAATATATATATATACATATATATCTTGGTATAGATTGAGTCCTGAGATTCATCCTGGGTTAACTTTCCTTTTTGATTTATATGCTGTTTAATGTTGGTGATCACGTTATTTTACATATGCATATTACATATGATTTCGCCTGTTTGTGCATCTTCTTGCATGTGTTTTGATCAGAACATTCAGTACTCTTTCAGAGGATCTGTGATAGCACCCCCTAGAGTATTACAGTGAAAAAATGGAAAGCCAGAAAGTCTTATCAAGCGTTTTCTCATAAAAGACGAGAACTCATCAATGGCAGGGAAAGAGTTAAAATAAAATACTGAATGGTGGTGTATGTGAATGCAGGTGACATTTGAGAGTTGCAGCAGAAGGACTTCCAGTAAATAATTTAAATTTTACTCAGCTCCTCACTCTTAGCGCTCAGACGGACTACTTTTATGGTGCCGCTTTGTCATTTTTGGAACTTGACATCATCAGTCCTGGCTTTCAATTTATGGAAATGAGCAAGCTGGATGATTTCACATATTATGGTGCACCTATATCTATCTGGAACAGCAGTAGAAGGGTTTGTGGTTGTTCATGGGCGTTTCATTTGTTTGGGATGTGTGGGTAGGCATGCGTCCATGATCACAGTCAGGGGTGAGGGACAGAAAGGGATGACCTTTCTTTTAAATCTGTATTTTTCGCATGCATGTGTGTGTTGTGCAGATGAAGGGCTGCATCAAGGTGTTGAAAGAGCAGCCTTCAAACAGCGTGGAGGGACTGTTGAATGCACTGAGGTGAGTGTACCACTTCACACATGCGATTTTCTGAACTGTAAAGAACGTGCAGCACATGTATGACCTTAAAACTTTTCCTTTCTTTCCTCCAGGTATACAACAAGACATTTAAATGATGACAGCACCTCTAAACAAATCAGGGCTCTGCTTCAATGAGATCAGGAGGAGAGGGAGGGACCACAGAGAAAGAGACTGTCAGAGAATAAACGATGGTGGCTGGCAAACCTCTGGAACCTGTTTGTTTACAAGAGCAACTTGATCTCAAATTAAATAAGATATTCTAGAAAAGAAAGGAATTTGAAAATAAATATATATATAGAGAGAGAGATTGTTGATGGTTCATCGTCGTGTGTCATTTTATAAAAGCAGGAAAAATAGAAATATATATGTATATTAAAATTCAAAAATTAAACGAAACTACCCGGTGTGAATATAAAGGTCTTTCAAAAACATATTAAACATTTAAGAACCGAATTAAAAAGCGATAGTTAAAACCACCCACAGAAATGGTTCATATTCCAAGTTACGTCTGAGAGTATTTTTGCACACTTGAAAAGGAATCCCACCTCACAAAAAAGACTTTAACCTGGATCGAAACTGCGTAGTTCAGATCCTTTTTCATCCGTTTAGACTTGATTTGATTTGTAATGCCTTTGCCTCATCATCCTCGATATGCTTCATCCAATGCGTTCTGGAAATTGTGGGTTTCCTGATAAAACTGCAGTCCTTGGCATTTCATCTTTGGCACAAAGTCTGTTAAAGGATAAATCTAAAGATCACAAACTTGAGACTCATCTCTGCTGACATCGCCTGAAAACAAACTATAATCATCTAGCTGTATATAATCAAAAAGCACAGGATAGTTTTGTAAAGAAATGAAGCGTTTTGTTAGACTTCTTCACTCGTGCTGTACAGCAATACTCTACCACCGAGGTGACAACTGCAAACACGTTCATTTGAAATGCCTTCATACCAATGTATGAGATGATGGATAATGCTAACAGCTCGTCTGTGGAGTATAAAGGCCAGTTGTACATATCATTAGACGAACAATCCTTTAAAAAGCTCGATTTTTGTTTTTCTTGTAAAGTTGACGTTAAAACGGAGCGAGAAAGCCATGAAACTGTAATTCAGACGCAAACACACATTCTGCCCTGTGCCATAGCTGCTTCCTGTACCACTGCGTCTCATTCACAGTCCAGACGGAGCGACATATAACAAACATCATCAGTAGAAAGTTAACAAATAAACCAAATCACACCATTGTGAACGACAACACAGCGATGTGGATTTGCTTTCCTCTGTATTCAAAAGCAAATCATTGCCAAGTGAGACTGCAACATTGCCTTTTAGATAAATAGAAGTGACGCGCTGTGTGACGTTCGAGTGATTCGTTTTGTCATGAACACAATCTCCTGAGACGGAAAACTAGCATTATATACACTCAAAAAACAACAGGCTTGAAGGTGCAAAACACTTGACTTGGTGTAAATAAGAGGATTTTTCTTGTGGAATCTTATGAGGCCTAAACAAATGTTCAGTAGAGATTCTTTCTGTTAGAATTACAGAATTTAAAAAAAAAAAAAAGATGTGGGTTGAAAAACAAAAGAATGAATCAAAAAGATTACCGCGACAAATGCAGTGCTGTACTTTGAGTGTCTCTCGCCATTAGTCCAACTTGATTTGATCTTCTAATATGTTTTCTATATGGAGTGCTGTTGAAAAACAAAAGCTCTGTATGAATATATAGATGGCATGCTGTAAAAGTTCAGACAAGACTGTAAATATGGTGTTTTTATTCATTTTTAATTGTTCGGTGAATCTGAATTGGGTATGTGTTGTCTCTAAGAAAACCATGCGTTTTGGCTTGGACCATCGGACTTGCCGTAGACATTTGTTCCAGATCTTCAACTTCATATCAGCGGGGAAATTCAAACAGGGCAGGGAGGAGGGTGGGGGGACGGGCTGACCATTTGCTTGTTATTTTGTACATTTTGTGCAAGAAATAAACTTGTCATTTACTACATTCAACATTGCGTTTTGTTATTGACCCTTGTTCTCTGACCTTTTATCAGTTATAAAAGGTTATTCCACCTGCAGCATCAAATGAAGCACAGAAATGTATTTCTAATGATGTCAAATATATAATAATGCTTTGAATCACACCGACTCAAGTGAATAAGTGCTCCGAGTTGCTGTCCATGGTGCTGTTTTCTGAGCACACGACTCAATTAATGCCAATCACTTCAAGGACAGAAAATATGACTCAGTTATGAATGCAATTGTGTCATGTATTTGCAACTAAACACCTACACAAGCAAGTATATCCGAAAGTTGGCTTATCTACAGTAAAAATAGTAAGCAGAACAAGTGTTTTAGACATTGATAAGAAATGTTTCTTGGGGACCAAATTAACATAGAAAAAAATTTGAAGGAAAAAACACTTCAAAATCGCAAACTTTTAAAACTTAAAAAAAAAAAAAAGCCGAAGTTATGAGTAGTGTATACTGAAGTCTCAAAATGCGTTCAGAAAGTATTGTATTTTCACTCAACAAACATAATATATTATGACATAAAATGAATGAAATATTTTTTTGAATCTGGATGCTGGCTAGCATGATCATTAAGAATTGTGAAATTCAAATCAAACACTGAGACAATGATATTTATATTAAAGGGATAGTTCACCCAAAAATGAAAATTACCCCATTATTTACTCACTTTCTTCTTTCAGACTAACACAATCGGGGATATTTTAAAAAAAAATCCTGACTCTCCAAAGATTTATAATGGTGGTGAACGGGGAGTGTGTTTTGAAGCCCAAAATAAATGCATCCATACAGCATAAATATAATCCATACGGCTCCAGAAGTTTAATAAAAGCCTTCATGGGTATGAAAAATATCCATATTTAAAACTTGATAATCTAAAATAGCTTCTGCCAGATAACTGTAAGCGTGCTGCACAAATCGACTTGCACCAAATGAGTAACCCTTCACGTGATGCATGACGCAGGGTGTAGGTGTAGGTGTAAACTCAACTTGTCTTCACTTATATCGAAATCCTCTGACATTTCTCTTTAAATTCTCTCATTTTAGACTTCTAATTCAAGACCGGCATTTTGCTTTGCTCTATCTTCTGCGCTTCCGTGGTCGTCAGTACGTCATGTGTTGGGTCAGGGTTCACTCTTTCGCCATAAATCGATGCGTGCGCCCGTCAGCTGGAAGCTAGTTAGTTTTAAATATGGATATTTTTCTTACAAAAAAAACAATTGCTTGATTTGAGACAGCGTTTATTAACCCCCTGGAGCCGTATGGATTATATTTATGGTCTATGGATGCATTTATTTTGAGTAGTCCAAAGATAGTCATATACACCTAAGATGGCTTGATGGTGAGTAAATCATGGGGTAATTTTCAGTTTTGGGTGAACTATCCCTTTAATTTTTAAATGCAACTGTTAAGTCAAACTATTTTGCATACAATATTATATTACAGTTGCAATATTATAATATTACAGTTTTGCGCAGTTTACTTACCCCTTGCACAAATCTGCACAATGTTTTTTTTAAAATGTTTAATTTCACAAAATAAGAGACATCATAAAAACTGTTTGTTTTTTCTTATTTAGTACTTTCCTGAATAAGCTATTTTACATAATAGATGTTTACATAGAGTATGGTCCACAAGGCAAAATAACTGCATTTATAAAAATGACCCTGTTCAAAAGTTTACATATTTGTAATACTGTGTTACCTGGATGATCAACGATGATTTTGTTTTTGTGATAGCTGTTCATGAGCCCCTTGTTTGTCCTGAGCAGAGAGATCCATCTAGCTCATAATGCATCGTGTTTTGATTTTTCGTAATAGTTGTGTATGAATCCCTCAATTGCCCTCAGTGTGAAAAGCTGGCTCTCAAAACCATACAGTCATTGCTGGAAATGGTTCAAATATGCAGAAGATGCTAGAAAACCAAAGAATGTGCAGGATCTGCAGGATTTTTCAGAAGAAACAGCTCAGGACAAACATGGGATTCATGAACATCCATTGCAACTCATTGAAACAGTCATGGATCATCTTCTAGGTGACAACACAGGACTTGTCCAGATACCCAGAGTGTGTGCAGACAACCGCACGCAAGTGTGCAAGAGGTCTTAAAAACGGCAAAGCTCGGTGCCCTTAATGCACACTAAACCCTCACTAGGGCTGCACGATTCATCGCGATTAAATTTGGCAAAGGCTGCGGTTATATAATGCGCAGCTTTACAGAGCTGTACGGCTCTGTGATCAGTATTAAACGGTTCTCCATCTGAAAGCCAGAGGGCGCTCTTGTGCAGAAACTCAATTTGCTCTGCTGCAGAAGAAGATAAGCTGTAGCTGAATAAACAGAAGATTGAAATGCTTTGATTGATTAAACATGACTAATAAAACTGCCTTATTCTGTGTAAGAAGCCACATCATTTCACAGAAGGATGCTCAACTGTTGTTAAGAAGAGAGTTTGGAATAAAAACATTATAATGTTGTCTTTTGTTAGTGAAGATGTTAATAAATACTTCTCATGTCTGGGAAAGATGTTTGACGCGCGTTGCTTTTTCAAATGCACATCATAAGCGACTCAAACTCGCAGTGCTTTCAGATGGATTAGCATTTGGAGCCACACTCCATTGACAAGCTGCGCATAAAAAAAATTAAATACAGTTGTGTTCAAAATTATTCAACCCCCACTGAAATTGATTGTTTTGGCCGGTTTGACATTGATTTTGATCATTCAGTCATCCTGCTTACAATTAAATCAAAGAGGCACGTGTAGGTCAGACAAATATAACATAACATTTATAATGAAATAACCACAAATGTCTTTTCTCTGCTCACATCATTATCAGTTTTATTCAATCCCCAAGTGACATTCAATCTTAATACTTAGTACAACATCCTTTTACAGTTATAACAGCTTTTAAACGTGAAGCATAGCTTGACACAAGTGTCTTGCAGCGAGCTACGGGTATCTTCGCCCATTCATCATGGGCAAAAGCCTCCAGTTCAGTCACATTCTTAGGCTTGCGCACTGCAACTGCTTTCTTTAAGTCCCACCAGAGGTTCTCAATCGGATTTAAGTCTGGTGACTGCGATGGCCATTTCAAAATGTTCCAGCCTTTAATCTGCAACCATGCTCTAGTGGACTTGGAGGTATGCTTGGGATCATTGTCCTGTTGAAAGGTCCAACGTCTCCCAAGCCTCAGGTTTATGACGGACTGCATCACATTGTCCTCCAATATCTCCTGGTACTGAAGAGAATTCATGGTACCTTGCACACGCTGAAGCTTCCCAGTACCTGCAGAAGCAAAACAGCCCCAAAGCATGATTGACCCCCCGCCATGCTTCACAGTAGGCAAGGTGTTCTTTTCTTCATAGGCCTTGTTCTTCCTCCTCCAAACATAGCGTTGATCCATGGGCCCAAACAGTTCTAATTTTGTTTCATCAGTCCACAGAACACTATCCCAAAACTTCTGTGGTTTGTCCACATGACTTTTGGCATACTGCAGTCGACTCTTCTTATTCTTTGGAGACAGCAAGGGGGTGCGCCTGGGAGTTCTGGCATGGAGGCCTTCATTACGCAGGGTGCGCCGTATTGTCTGAGCAGAAACTTCAGTACCTACATCTGACAAATCTTTTCTCAGTTCCTCAGCAGTCACACGGGGACTTTTCTCCACTCTACGCTTCAGGTAGCGCACAGCAGTCGAAGTCAGCATCTTCTTTCTGCCACGATCAGGTAGCGTTTCAACAGTGCCCTTTGCCTTGAATTTGCGAATGATGCTTCCTATGGTGTCTCTTGGTATGTTTAACATCTTTGCAATCTTCTTATAGCCATTGCCCTTCCTGTGAAGAGTAATCACCTCTTCTCTTGTCTTCCTGGACCATTCTCTTGACTTCACCATGTTTGTAACCACACCAGTAAATGTCTAGAAGGAGCTGAGTATCACAGTCATTTTAAAGCTGCCTAATTGGTGCTTATTAGGCTTTATTGCTGCTCCCTGACATCCACAGGTGCTTTCAATACCTGATTGAAAACACTTCAATGGACCTCTGTTCTTCAGAGTGGTAGTCTTTAAGGGGTTGAATAATTGTGTCAATGAAGAATTCACAAAAGAAACATTTACTACTGTATTACAAAACCAATTGATGTCATTTTAGTTGCATATGCTTCTTTAAGAAGTCCTTGTAGGATTTCATTCTGAATTCAATTACAAATGTACTCTAAATTCTCTAAAACCATTTACAAACACTGTTGTGGTCTTCACGTCCACTTGAACACCAAATACAGGAAATGCGTCATGTAAGTAGACAAGTGGTCAAGTGCTCAGACTGCAAGTGTGGGTATTTAGACAGGACCGCAGAATATATAATTTAAAAGAATTTCATGCAAAACATGCAAAGTGTTTTCTCTACACCTGGTTTCAGCATAGGGGAAAAACACTTCATGTAAAATTATTGTTTTCCCCTTGGACTAAAATGTTGGTGTTTTGGTTTATGGCATGAGAACTGTGAAAGTAATTTGTTTCTCCAATCTGCCCCCTTTTTTTTTTTGAAAAGATGGCACTACAACTCTGCAATACAAACCGGAGGAATGTTCACAAAGG
>CM076071.1:22805000-23047500 GCA_038088235.1 Zacco platypus
CAAAATGGAAATTTATATTAAAAAAAAAATTATACGAATTACTAAAAATATCAAATTAAAAGCCAATTCAAAATATTAATTAAATACTATAAATTGTATATAAATTATTCTAAAATAACATTGCGTGACAACTACAGCCAATTAGAACATATTTGATGTCTAATATACAGCTGTATGGATATACAAACCCAAGGTTTTGATTCAATGAGATTTCTACCCATAATACCCATAATATTTATAATACAATCATAATAAATGCAACATGTTTTGTACTATGAGTTATGTATACAATACTGTGCAAAAGTGTTAAGCCACCATTAGATATTTTAGCAATGGTATAATGCCCATATATAATTATGTCTTTCCAATGTGATTACGTTATGCACGGCGCATCGCAGAGCTAGTGCAAGATGAGCATAAAGTACAATTTTTATTAACTGTAGAAAATGACCAATCGTTTTGCTAGATAAGACGCTTATTCCTCATCTGAGATCGTGTAGAGCCCTTTGAAGCTGCACTGAAACTGCAATTTGGACCTTCAACCAGTTGGTAGTGGTAGCCACTAAAAACCTTCATTTCTTTTTTGACTGAAGAAAGAAAGACAAACATCTTGGATGACATGGAAGTCAGGAAATTAGAACTCTGAAGTGAACTAATCCTTTAACATGTTAAATTGACAGGCTTAAGCAATAAGCAACAGCCTTCACAAGAAAAAGCCCCTTGTGTAAAAAGGGAACTGGGTATTCAAGATGGACGCAAGTACATAGATGAGTACGCAAGCATATGTAGGCATGTGTAGGCAAACACACAGACACGCACACACACACACATGCCTTTCAGGTGTGAGCCGTCAGCTCTGCACATTTAAGTGCCCTCAGGAATATGAGCTAAGTGCATTTGAGAGCGTTTAGGAAGCCTGAGGGTAACGTTTCCTCCGCTTTACTTCATTATCCTGCATTAGAGGAGTCGACGACGGCGAGAGAAAGCCTTTTCTCAGAACCGCGTCACTTAAGACATGATACTATACCACACGCTGCTCTGCTTAATGGGGGCAGAGAGTTTGAAGCATGACAGCTCGGCAGACTGGAGATTACGCAGGTTTTTGTGGTATGAGGCAGAGGGAGGGTCGACTCCCTTAATAAGGGCAGAAGAAAACGGACTGGCCACTCTAATTAAAAAGGGAAGATGGTCTTGCGGCCCTGAGCTACACAGGGCCTGAGGAGAAGCAATCATAATGCGAGACCTTGGCTGGCTGGCTGCCACAGCTGAAGGTTGAGATGTGTGTGCGTGTGCACGTGTAAGAATGTGCTTTAGAATTACAAGAGATATTCCTGCTTGAAAAGAAAAGATGTGACAACATATCTTATGCTTTGAACATCAGCTAAGTGGATTTTTTATAAGAATTCTGGGATTAGCAGGAAATCTTGAAACACCCCTTTAAAATTAACAGAAAAATCAACAGTGTAACTTTGTTAAAGTCAAGATAAAATGACATATGCAACCGATTTTACTGAAACAGGATATATAAAAAGGAAGATGGGGATTGTTTGGATCGTGAAAAGTGGGCATTTCATACCAGAGTTTGAGGTCAAAAGAACTACACGCTTGAACATTGCCGACACCCATTGGCTGAAACCAAGCAGGAAACTTCCGCTCTCTCTTGAATCCAACACAGAAGTAACTTAAACTGTGATTCATCGACTGACCCCTAGAGACAGGCTCCAAAAGGGAGTCAATGCTATAGATGTTTTCCATGTCTCTTTAATCAAACATACCTGAGGCAGATCATCAACTCAGTTGAGACTCCAAGACCTGAAATGGGCCGTGTCATGCAAAATGTGCAGTGCTGGGGGGGGGTGGAATCCAGGAATGTGTTTGGGAACTCCTGCTATAGGCATGTTAAAATGTCCAACTTTTACAGCAGAAAAAAATATATCTGTTTAAAGCCTGGTACAAAAAGTGGATTTTGTCTATATAGCTAATTTTGCCCTTCCTGACAACTGTGAGGAGTGTGAATATTTTATAACTCATCTGTTTAAATTATATTAAGTCTTAAAGTTCTTTATAATTAAGATCATGGCCACTTGAGTAACAGGTGGATTGCCACTGCTGTCACAACTAGCTGTTTGTCTGGCGTCTGTTAGCCGTCAAGTTCCACCTCTTTGTCCATTTTCAGTTGTCTGGGAGTGATGAGAGGTGACGCACTGCCAAGATGGCAACGGCCGTTTCCGCCCACTTTGGGCTTAAAAAATGCTCTCCAGAAACCTATGAGTGATGTCACGGAAACAACGTCCATGGTTTTATACAGTCCAATTAAAATTTAAGCAGCCTTGATGAGGTCAGCAGAAATTAAGTCATTTCAGAGACAGAGCAATTTAATGCATTTTGATAAATTATGAATAATGCAATAAATAATAATAATAAATAATTCAAGGTCTGTTTCTACTACAAGTAATCGAAGTAAAGCTACTTGGTGGCCGCATTGGGATGCAGTGATTTCACTCAAGACCAAATCCTGGCTACTTGAATGAAAAATACTGAAAAAAGTGCTCGCCAAATTCATATACTTATAACATTTCAAATCACCAGTGTTTCTTATGCTCAAATAGCGTTAAAAATGTGTACATTTCAGGTTTGTTGGCCAGTCCTAAGCATGAGTTTCAATACACACACTGTTCCTATGGGAACCGGAACTTCTAACTGCAGCAGCAGTGATGCAACGACTTTACCAATAGGTGATTGGCTCTTATATTTAGAAGGCAGGACATATTTCGCCATATTGCTTATTGCACTTTCTCCCATTCAAAGAAATACCAGCAAACTTTCTTGGTACACAGTCTTTGATCGGGCCCACTACAAAATTGCTTACTGTACACTGCATGCCGTTTTTTTAATGTAACCATATTCAAATTGATGTAAATAATTCAAGATCTTAATCGCATCCCCTGATATAAGCCATTTCTCTAATCAACTTGTTTGGAAATTTGTCAAAATAGTTGAATGTAAACCATTTGCATTTTGAAAATTAGCACAGCATGTACTCGACATATCATACTACTCGCACTGTTTGTGAATTTGATAACATGGTATTTGGAACATGGCATGACCTCTTCCTCAAGGCTGTGTATTCAGCCTCTGATGAACACTGATTATACCATTACCAAAGGCTTTACAGAAACGTATCCTGGCCTTTGTGAGAGTGTGAGAGGGGTGTCGAAAACACTATTGTCATACATGACAATCCTAACGACAGCTGAAGTGTGCTGATGAGTCTACATAATAGGACCGCAACATTATTCAAATAACCCAACTCCCACAACCGAAAGAGCTCAATATACACTTCCAGCAAACAAGGAAATGAAAACATTTTTCCATGAAAACTTGCTGGGTGGGTTACGTTTAATTACACATAAATTTGTTGTCACTGATGATTTTAATTGGACTTGGTTTGAAGAGCCATTGAGGTGCCTGAACAGGAAAAAAAAGGCATAATGGGTAACGTACCAGCATTCTCTGAGAGGTAAGAGAAGTCCTCTCTGGTGTAGGAGGCAGACGGTTGGATGAACATGCCCTCATCAAAACCCTCTTCCGGCTCAGGTGGGATGTTGTAGACAAAGCGCTTGGCGGCCTGTTTTTTCCGTTTTCTACTGCCCGGCTCAGGACGCTCCTCCCTCTTGATGGCCACCCCAGTGCCTGGATCTGGCTCATTCCAGATGAACACCTGCCCCGGACCCTGGGGCTCCATCTCTGTGGACTCTGATGAGTTCTCTCCTCCCCAACTGGAGCTTCCCAATGCGCAACCTTCTCCCCCGGACACCTCCACGTCGCTGGGTTCATCCTTCACTTGTCCACTGGCTTTGATGGACAGCTTGGACAGGATGCTGGTGGCCCAAAAGTTGCTGGGCTTCTTGTCGGCACCCTGGCAGTCTTTCGCCACCGTCCGGCGCTTGTTGTAGTCGACCACCACGGAATCAGGGGCTTCCTGCTTGATGCTTATGTTGAGGGCGTCTTTGATGAAGGCGCGACACGACTGGACCACTTCGGTCATCTGGAGGTAACTCGCCACGGACATCACCTCGATGGCATTCTGGCTGGTGAGAAAGAGGTTGCCAGAGTACAGGAAGTCCAGGATAACGGAAAAGCCCTGTACGGCCGCCACATCCAGGTGCGTGATCGTAGTTTGGTCGCAGCTCTCGCTCTTCGTCAGGCAGTAAAGGGTCTTGAAGTAGCGGCTCCCGGCAACCAGGATGTTCTTGTGTGCCTTGAACATCTGGCCACTCACCATGATGTTGACGTCGCAGAGGATGCCGCTCTTGCGTTGCTTGTCCAGCTCCTGCAGAAGCTGGTAGCAGTACGAGTTCTCGTTGGGCTTGTTCCTGTAGTCCTCCACCTCCGGGCCCTCCACGTCCTCAGGCCGTTCCATCTCCTAGTGGAGTGACAACAAACAAAAATGACAATAAGCATTAGTCTACAGTGTAAACACAAGGTGGAGGGCAGGTGTACAGTGACAACTCCGACACGAGAACTGGTTTAACAGGCTGGAAAACTGCAATACAGTGTGGGAACTATAGCACTGATAAAACCCCCGCTCACAGGACACACGCTCTATGCCCTTGCTAATGCTCTTTAAGATGAGAAATATTTGGCCATTATCCCATCCCACCATCAGTCTCCATCATCTGCTCTCACAATTAAGAGAGAGAGAGAGCGAGAGAAAGAGAGAGAACCGGCTGGTACCTACCAATGGGAGTAAATCTACACAATATATTTCTGGACTGCAAACCAAAGCAGATGTCCTAATCCACGCTGAAATTTATATCACCCTACATTTTTCCCCTCCTACCACACAGCTGAGTTTTTTTTTGCCGGAGTAATTCAGATTAAATCCATTTCTCAGGGCGGAGGCCTTCCAAGCCCCCTCCTCCACACTGCTGGGCTTGTCCTAGTAGATGGGGTTATTACTGAAGCCTGATCCAGCCACAGCAAGCCCGACCAGTAGTCAGAGAGCGAGAGAGAGAGAGAGAGAGAGCGCAACCCCATTTCTCCACACAATGCCAGTCCTTTCCTCCAGGCTCATTGTTCACTGCTGCTTAGTGCTACAGTGAAGCTTTGTGAAGAAAGCACTTACAATTCCCTAGCACACTATGAAGGTTGCAAAAGACTTACAAAAATACAACTGGAATTACAAAATCAGAGCTGGATTAAAATTGTCATTTACTCATTCTCACGTACACCTGTATGATTTGTTTTAACACAAAAAGATAACATTTGGAAAATGTTCACGCTGTTCTTTGCAATATAAACGAAACAAAGTTGGAGGTTGGTAAGATTTTCTGCAAAATGTTTTTGAAAAATCTCTTTTACTGTGAAATATTATTACAATTAAAATGCAATTTATTCCTTTAAAAAGAGTTGCTGCTTAATGATTCTGTAGAAAATGTGATGCATTTATATGGGATTCTCTCATAAACAGAATGTAAATTGCTTTTATTTGAAATAGAAATATTTTGTAATTTTATAAACGTTTAATTGTGGAATGAATTTAAAAAAAAAAAAAAAAAAAAAAATCACTGAACCCAAACATCTGAACTGCAGTAGTATATAGTGAGCTGTCAAGCTGCCAAAAGGAAAATGAAAGAAAAGAAATACACCATAAAAGTATTATAAAAGTAGCATCCACTGTATCTCAAGTCTTCTGAAGTCATGTTATGGTTGTGTGTAAGGAGCAGACTGAAATTTAAACCTTGAGTGTATAATTTTTTTGTGTAAACACTACGGCTCGGTGGCGCTTTCATTCCTTTTCTGTTTGTTTGAGCATCCTGATCAGCAACACTGACTGAGTTTGGGATAGTACTATCTATTTGATCGAACAGTGGCAGACATTGGCGTGTTTGGGGAACATGCTTGAAAACCGCTTTTTGTGCGTTTCTTAGATAAAAGTGACACAGCAAGCGTGAATGAGAACTGTACCCAAAAAGGCAAATCTCTTTTTGGGTTGCACTAACAAATATGGGTTTGGAGTGACATGAGGGCGAGTAAATGAGAGAATTTTCATTTTTCTGAAAACTATTTAAAAACGTAAAAGACTAAAAGTGTAAAAAGTTTGAAGGGGTCTGGTGGAGAGCAGGTTTTAAGAATGAGGATGAGGTGGAGGAACGAAAATGTTAGACGAGAATGAACGTCCATTTGTGGTGTCACAATGTCCCCACTATTGTTCGCCTCCGTCTACTCTATCCAGAGAGAGCCTGACTGTGTGCCAAGCCAAGCAGTGGTGAGAGGACAGATGAGGTGGCAGTCGAAAAGTGGGTGTCAGGACATAGTTACTAGTCCAGAATTAACCTCCATTTCTTTCTCTCCCTTTTGTTCGCTCATATATGCTCACACACAGTTCATCCTTTCTCCAGATGTGCCACGTGTAAACGCGCTACAAGGGAACAGATGCTTTGTGAAGGTTCCCCCCATTAAAATCTGTCAAAATGAGTCTGTGGTGACGGTTTGAAATGTGACGTGGTCCTTTTCTTAACTGACTGTTTGTTATTGTCTAGAGTTTAGCTAATGGGTCATTTGCATTCCTCTTGCAAACTGCACAAAGAAAGGAAAACATTACTTTTACAATATCTAGAAAATTGTGAGCTCATATGGTTGATGCTAATTGTTTTTCTGAGACTATTTTGTGCACTCACAATTGCCTGGATATTATGAGAAACCCTTAGATGTTTGCTCTTCATTTTACTATTTTCCTTGTTACACAACGTTACTGTAGTAATAACTATAAATTATGAATAATTACATGCAACTAACTCCAACTCTATTGTAAGTACATGTAGTTAATTATTATTACTCAGTATTTAAATGTATAATTACACTGTAATACATATACATTAAAATAAAGGGTAACTGATATTTTTTGAGAGAGAAATGAAGACTTCTATTCAGCAAGGATGCACTAAATTGACTAAAAGTGAGAGTAATAATAAACATTTAAAATGTTACAATAAATTTCTGTAGTTATATTTCTATCTAGAAAAAAAAACTGTTCTTATGAACTGTATATTTATCAAAGAATCCTGAAAAAAAAAGTATTACAGTGGCTGCTGATAATTCAGCTTTACCTTCACAGGAATAAATCACATTTTAAAATATATTAATACAGAAAAAATTATGCAAAATTACCATTTCTACTGTATTTAAGCAAATAAATGCAGCCTTGGTGAGCGTAAGAGACTTCAAAAACATTTTTAAAATCTTAGATGCTAAACTTTTGAATGGTGTGTAGATTAAAAAAAATTCAGAATGAGACTTCAAAGAAAATAGGAAACTGGTTCTTTTCTGATAAAGCATGTCGTATACGAAACTTGCTGTGGTTTCTCTCTCTGGTTTCCCACCCCAGACTTTCATTTTGATGCGAAACGGGAACATTATACAACCACCACCAATACCGCTGCCGTTCTCCTGTGCTGCAGTTGAACAGACAGCAGTCTAAAGCTCTTCAGGCGATGAGTTGCCAACACCCATTATTCTATTGTACACTTCCAACATGTTCCATTCACCGTAAACCAACAATAGCTCCCCAAAATTTAAACACATAGCCTTCAGCTACAGCGAGCCATGCCTTTATCACCTACCAGGGCCGTAGTGAGAACACACTACACAAGTGGCACGTTAGGGGGACATTGTGCCTCAGACAACAGGGACGGCGGTTTTGTTTTCCTTGCACATAGTCTTCCTGAGCCATCCCAACCCCTCAGGCCAGCGCCTGGTCCCCTCATCCAGATGCATGAACAATACAGCAGTGTGCTTGACCCAAGGTGTGGGAGGGAAATGCCAGGATCTGGGCCTCCCAACAAAGAGCAGGGCTCATCGATACAAAATTCCTGGGAATTCTCCCCCACCAGCACAACCACAAGCACCAACAACACAACAACCCTCCCAATACACACATATCTCACAGCGGCAGACAGTGCAGGGGTGGAGACCCTCGTCTTCATTGGAGCTCACTAATAACGGGAAGAGGGGCCAAATACTTTGAGGGCGAAGTCCAGACTGGAGAGTGAGGCAACCCAGATACCCTTATTTAGGGGTAATTGAATTACGGGAGTTTGATATGGACCAGTGAAGAAATTTAGCCCATTATGACAGACAGTCACTGCACTGAAGAAGATAATAGATCACAATTATGAAATTGGCTATTGGAGGATGTGGCCTATCAGAACAGCCTTTCTTTACCCAGACAGCAGACATCCTATAATGTTTTGCCCAATTAGTCTACTTTAAGACAGATACTATTCATCCACAATCTCGTGATCTCCATGTATGCGATCATACTCTTTATTTCCTGAGACGTCAATGACAAAATAAGTAAATCAGAAATATATATTTTTAAATATTAAATAGTCTATTTTAATATAACATGTTTCTTTATCAATCGGTGTCAATAACTTAATGCAGTCCTGTCCTAGGCGGATATATATTTATACTGCGAAAGAGCAAACCATGATATCTCGTCAAACAGCCCAACCCATTAAAGAACAAAAATGTATTGTAAAGTAATGCATTTGAACTATTTTCAAATAATATTATTTTAAAAATCTCCAATCTTTAATCAAAATAACTTCCCCTCCCCCCTTGTAGCGACATCTCTACTTTTTTCTGATGATGCGTTTACTGGAGCGAGGGCGGGATCAGGCTGTCACTCAGATGACATCACAGCAATTACCAAACAACGATCAATTCCCGATAGACAAAATCAAGCCCTGCCCCTCATTCTTTCTTGTTTGAGAAGCTGTTTCTCTCAGATATACGCAACAATTGGGAAAAAACCTCCATTTCATGCCGACTTTAACAGACTAAATGAGTGTCCTTACTACAACCTCAAAACACACTTAAGTCAAAGTCACTGCATTATAAAGCATGTATATATTTGTAATTAAAAATGACGAAACATCTCTGGAAATTACTAGGTCATTTAACATTTACATCATAAAACAGTTGTCAAATATTAAATGTCCAATTAATTCTTACCTCATGCTTTTTGACCGTTAATTCTTCATCGCTCAGTTTTTGTGAACAGTAAACCCTGCCTTCTTTGATTTGATCGACCATTTCAATCTTTCTGACTTTGAGTGCTGATTGACTATCACGGACCACTGATTCAGCTCAGATGACAAAGTTATGTTGGCGTTGTAAAATATTTTTTTCAGTAAAGTGATTACTCAAACTCTTCTGTTTTGCTTCTAGGCAGGCTACGGCGATGCCTCTTGCTTGAGTAGTGTACTGAACAGCTTTTTGCATAGTTTAGAGTCACAAATTGTAACTTTGAAGTCAAAATTCGAACAGATAGCAGCTCTTAGAATGTCAATTTCCAAATAAAAATATGTACAAACAACTAAATATAAAAGCTGAGCTGTATGCGTGCATGTATTTCAGCGTAATAAATGTAGCCTTGTACATTTTCTCCACATATTATGTAGAATACAACAAAAAAAAGTATTGGAAAAAGGTTGACGTCAGAGGTCACTTGAAAGCGAGCAAACAGGAAAGCATAACAGGGTTCAGATCTGCTGTAGCGTCTTAACCCCTCTGTTGCTAGGGAGGCGGCAGTAATCTCTCCTTTCCTTCCTAATTAGTAAAGGGTATAAATTGAGTTAGTGGAACACTTTGTGTCACCCTGATTAGACTGACTGGACATTATCATACAACACAATCCTCAGGGATTCTACTGCAAAACCAGGAACACAGCACCTCCTGGATGACAAAAAATAGATTTAGTAAATGAATCTGTCATTTTGTGGCTTGATAAACAGACTAGGACTGAAATGCATGAAAAAAAATATTGATCAATAATTTATCTTAAACATCATGATTGGGAATATCCATTGCACCTAGATGAAATATGAATTATATTTCACTATTACAGTGCTTAAAACATACAAAATTGTTTCAGATGCTGATATGATTGATTCAACCCGAATCTTATTCTGTTCGTTGCAGTGGCCTCCACATATCAGGCATTGCTCTTGTTACAGGCAACATAATTCACTCCAGCCCAATGTAGCAAGTGACACACACTATCTATGGATCTTGGGGAGTCACCTAACACAATGCCTCTAATTTAGGTGCCCTAAAAGGGGAGGGTGAGATATGCCAGAGGTCACTTTTTACAGCGAGGGGGTTGGGAAGGGGTGCGGCTCCCCAAAGGTAGCAGGGTCAAGCCCTTGCTATTGTGTGACCTCTGAGGCAATCAGGTTAGTTACCATGACAACCAGGGTTGATAATTACAGTGCAACGCAGGAAACAGTGAGGCAAACTAGGACATTTTGAGCCACAATCTCACTTATGATACTTCTGGTCTGTTTAATAATGCATAAAATACCACAAAAATCACCTAAACAGACAATTATTTCATGTAAAATACACTATAATCGACGGCCCAGTTTCTAAAAGGTTTCAAACACCGAGTTTTAAGCTATAAATATCCTAGTCGTGGGTTTCTCAGCTCATCTCACTAACTGACAGCGCTGATCCAGTTAGCTCACACATGCTAACCTGCTACCTCCGACCGGAGTCTACAGCTAATCGAAGCGGTTTAGCGAGCTAATAGGTCTGCTCGCTAAACAGCTTCAAAAAGAGCATTCCCGCCCCAAAAAGACATGGAAAAAGTCCTGCATTTGTTAACTAAAGACCGAATAGCACAACGCGGATATGTCGCCTATCCGCCCGTCCCCATTATATCGCAGTGAAGACGTACCTGTTTGGTCGGGTCATTCCTGCCGTGCTCCGAGGACAGGTGATGTCTCAGCAGCAAGGCCCGCTTGTAATTCCGACTACCTTTCACCAGCTCGTCGCTGTTGTTGGTGGCGATGTTATGGCACCAGGAGCAAGACATCAGTCCTGTTTCCTGGCTGAATTTGAGCCAGGGAAACTCCTGCAGCCAGGAGTCTTGGAAGAGCGAGTGTTTCTGCAACAGCAGCGTCTGAGGTCTCATCTCCAGCAGCGGCTTTCTAGTGGGCGCTTCCTCCGCCTCTCCCGCGCCACAGTCCTCCCGGTTCACGCCGTTGCCGGTCGCCCACTTACAGCGCTCGGTTTTCACCATTACACTGTTTAAAGCGCCTCTGTCATGATGTTTCTCCGCTGTCCAACTGCTCCCTTCCGGGTCCTCGTCCTCCTCCGGCTCCGTGCTGTCGCTGACGGACCCCCCGCCCTCGACTTTCCCCAGCGATGGTCCTTTCGCCCCTAAATCCCTGTCGTCCTCCTGATCCGGCCTGTTCCCGTTCAAATGTCGGTCTTGACAGGCCGGGGCCTCACAGCTGTTGCCGTTGCTGCCTCCTCCGACGGCACTGGAACCGGTGACGGCTAATCCACCTCCTCGGAAAGCCAGCGACCTGCGGCTTCGCTCTCCGGACATTTTCTTGAAATAAATTACAATCTACACTTTCTCAACAAAACAAAAATCCGATCGCAACTCTCTTAAATAAAGTATTCCGCATGAAATGAGCCGTTTTTCTGCGCTCCGGCCTCCTGGTGAGAGTATGTAGGTTATGCGGAAATAAATAGGGGTTTTAAAGGCATAATGAATTTCAGGGTTCTGTCTGCGTCCGCGCAGGCCCCGCAGAGGTCGAATGGCAACGACTTCCCCCACAATGCATCTCGGTTAGAGGGAGGAGGGGGGGCTCGTTTTAAAGGAAGATGGGGGTGACGACGAACAGCCAGGGGTCTTTTGTGTCGATGACTGCACCCATTTTCCGCATGCTTTTTCATCTATAGAGCTACACGTCTCGAACCAATAAGTCCTTGTATCCATTTCACGCCCTCCCCTGTGCTTGACATTAAAGACGTCGCTCCATGTTTGTCGCGCGAGTCGTGATGATCGGGACAGGTGGGCTGGTTGGAGTTCTAATGAGCGCGTGCATAGGTGTTGGCTATTTTCCAGGAGGTGACGGATATTATGGACTGATGGGTTTATCGAGAGTCACCGTCGTAAATTTTGTGTTTGATTCATTATTTTAAAACATTTTTATGAATTCGATGAAAACTTTTAACAGCGTTAAAACACATTAGGCATGTTTCAGTGAGCTTGAATTAAAGGCAAAAATAGTTTCGTTGATTTACGGTCACTGTGTTTTATCGAATTGTTTTTTAATTTGTCTTTATACATGCATTTTTTTTGCTATACACCGTAAATAAGTAAATTTCAAAAAAATAAGCGTCAAGTTTAATTACGCTTCTGCATTAATTAATTAATTCAGTAAGTAAAAATTTGAACCAGTGAACCTACAGTGAAGTTCATTGCACTCAATAACTTTGAATTTTATAGCCTACTAATGAAGGAAATCGAGATGAAATACTTATATTTTAGTTGAAACTACGGATATTATATTGATATAAGTTAAATGGATGGAAATTAATGGATGTTCTTAAAACATAATGATGTAAACATTTTTACAGTTTATATTTACGATTAGTTTTAGTCGTATTTTATTACACATAGGCGTAGCCTACATGATGTGGGGGTTCAAGAAACATCCACAAACAAACAAACAAACAAACAAAAAACAATAGTTTGCATCAAATATATTGTAGGATTAAATCCTGTTACCCAGTGGGTGGCGTAATTCCCTACAGTACCAACATGATTTGTGATTTATAAGCCAGCAATAAGTATGATTCCTGTGGGCGGGCCAGGTCTGACTCGAGGTAAAATAGGAACTTCCTCCTGTGAACATGAAGGGCCTCATCTCCTCTGCTGATGATTATCCCCATCATGCCGAAATTAGAAAGCTAACATACGTCTTATTTACTAAATAAAAGAAAACAATTTAATATCACTAATATTACTATTTAATATTAGTTCTGGCCTGGGGGTAAAAATGAATGATTTCCTCGTTATCCAGAAACTGTTGTTTTATTTTCTATAAAGAGAAAATACAAGGCTTTAGAGTACATTTACATTTTAAAGCGTTAGCATCGCAATTGAAATGCCTCTATTTTTTATTTTACTGTGAAAATTTGTTTATTGAAAGTATAGTATAATAATTTTAAAGAATTCTAGTTATTATTGTAATTACACATATCACATTTCTTGTCAACAAAATATTAGACCAATATTTCTTTTACCCTAAAAAGCAATTTCTAAATTAGCCAATAGTTTTTAGTGAATTGTCATGAATGGCAAATATAAAATGCTTATTTCACATGTAGGTCATATCTAGTTAATTTGAATAGATGAACGCATGTTGGTCATAAATGGGCGCGCCAGGTGGGGTCTCGTGCCCGTCTCTGCCTGTTTACATCTCTACGTGCCGTGTGCGTCCTGACGTCACACACGACCCCACCCCACCTCGCGCAGCAGCAGCCTAGTTGCAGTGGCAGCTTTGAGCGCAAATTTGCAAGATTGAAGTGGGAAAGCGGGACCGCAAGGATCAGAATAACTCCCAACATAAAGAATCCGCAAAGACAGGATGGAGGAAGCCGATCAAGGTAAGTGAATTCTTTTGAGAACGTGACATGACATGTCGGAACAGGTTATAAATGCACAAGAAAACTTTCAGAAGTTAGCTAGCTTGCTTGTTAGCACAGCCAACAGCTGGTAAACGAATAGTGGTTGTTTAATTTCTTTAATTTTGATGTATGTTGGTAATGTGGCAATCAGTCAGGATAGATATGTCCGCGATTTTATTAAGACTAGAGCAGTTTTACACATGATAATTAGTTCGTTATCAAACAATTTATGGTGTTTATAAATGCTGTTAAAACTTATGGAATTGCCAGAGCCCGACTATAGTCTCCCAGTATCCAACTGCAAAACTTGGTTTTTATTTATTATTTTTTTTTAGTAAATATGGATGTTTGTGACTATTTATTTAACTTGCGTGGGCTTAACTTGCTTGCAGCATCGTTGAGCCATATGTTAGCTTTAAACACCTGCTGTAAATAAACTTCTGCTGATGAACACTCTATTTTCATCTGTTCTATCGTGCCAAGTCCATTAATTGAGTTTGTATTTTAATTCCTAGCAGATAAACCATGTCTCTATTGTAAGTTATAACTTTGGAAGTATAAAATAAAGCATAGAATACAGTAAATGGTACCACAAGTTTGATAGTTTCTTCCTCTTCTTTATCATCTCATGTTTCTTATTCTCTTTGTGTGATGTCATTCATATGCTGAGTTTGGACCTAGAAATGAGAACTTATGTTATGGTGGTTATGGTCAGATCATCTGCAGGTTCATACTGTGTGTGTGTGTGTGTGTGTGTGTGTGTGTATGTGTGTGTATGTGTGTGCAACATACCTGACCATTATAAGGTTTTTAGCAGTGTTGTCTATTCCTTCTGGTATAACCTAGCCAACTTTGGTTGCTGTTCACTGCATCATTACGTAAATAGTCTGCTAAGACAGCATACTTTTTCTGGTCTGTGCTATTTTTCCAGCTCAAAATGTTCTCAATGTACCTGGTGTTGAGGTTGTCGTCTGGGAGGAAATTTTTAGACTAGTCTAGTCTAGTCTTTGGTATTTTGTGTAGGACTAGACTAGATGCCGGAATGGCCTCTGTTTTAATGTAATATTTTACTGGTGAAGTTTAAAACAAATCTAAATATGCAAATATTTATTATTATATTATATTAAAACATTATTCATTATTGGGGAAAGACTGTTTTGCCATTTTGACTGTTTATTATCCTGTTTTTGTTTAGCATTGGCTCTTATTAGCCTAATATAAGTGCAAAATGTTTTACTACCTTACTGTAAATGTATAATTCTGTGAATATAACATAACATAATATAATATATAGCTGTTGATTCTCTATACCTCTTTTCCTCTATAGGGTCGTGGGGATGCTTGAGCCTTTCTCAGCTTCTCGGGCCACGTATAATGCTATAATACAAACCCAAGTGTTTCTCTCATCTAGTTCATATGAAGATGACCACAAGTCTAAAATTTTGGCAAAAAACGGATATAAGACATTGCCCTTTTTAACTATAAAATAAAAGCTAGGCAGATACAGTCATTTACGTCTTGGGGAAATATCATTAACGTCACTTGTTTTCATAGTCCTTTCTGACCTCCTGACCATCCTGTCTTCATCCCAGTCACCTCGCCTCCGCCCAGCTCCTTGGATCTGAGCAGGCTGTTCTCTTTCATCCCTCCTGGGCTGCAGTGAGTTGGTGAGCAGCCTCCCCAGGAGCCAGAGCCTTCCTGTCTGAATCTTCTGTTCCCCTCCCCTCAACTCTCTCACGCAGGGCAGCCATCTGCTCATTCCTTTTTTCTGCGTACCCATGTCTTTCTGCTGCTGGTGCCCATGGGCCGTTGTGCAATGTGACAAGCGAAGTACAGGACAAAGCCTGATATACCTTCTGTTTGTTTGTTTACCCTGGGTATGCTGTTCTTAGGAGATTACTATGACATCTTATGAATCCTATCAAATGCCAAGAACTCAGTTAATGAATGTGTCTATGATTTGCAGAGTGATTTAGCTCTGTTGCATCAGTCGTCAATAGACCTTTCACCCAAGAGAAAAGGGATGGGCAAACCTGTGGATTAGGACATCTGATCTAACACTGTTAAAATCATTCGTTTTTAATTCATAGTTTCCTTCTGCAGTCACCAGTTGCTCATGTTTGCTCAGGTAGATCTGCACACTGTTCTCCTTTTGCTGTCATGGCAACATGGGAAAATAAAAAAGATGAAAGACTAACAGAACTACAGGGTGGAATGAGGAAGCTGCAATCAAATCTTCTATAGCCAGTGTTGTTGCGTTTGTTCTCTTGTCAATGTGCTCATTGCACATTTTGCTTGAATCCTTTCGGTGGACCATTCAGCAACTCAAGGTTAAAAGTTTACTCGACTGCCAAAAGCTAGCAGAGAATTCTTTTGATCTCATTGGTGGAAATTTCCACTCCTGGTGTTTGATGGTGTGCTGCAGAGTGTAACTCAGTCCAGTCTGTTGTATTATAACAGTTGTGCTGTTACTTCTGTATCTTTTTGATGTCAGTTTACTAAAATCATCAGAACTCAAAGCGGAATGTTAGATTCGTGATTGCTTGAGTCGGATCATTTCCGTGGTTTCATGCGAAGTTGAAGTAGCACAGGAATCTTTTTTCCAATTTAATTTTAAAGAAGATATTTCAGATATTGCTCCAAATACTTTCGTTCTCTAAGGCTTATAGCTACATATTTGTCATTCTTTTCTCTGTCTTGCTCTGTGCGTGTACACAGATAAATTACACTACTGTTCAAAGAAATGATCAAAAGTAATGGATAGAGACTTTTACATTGTTCCAAAAAAATCTATTTAAAAGAAAATTAGATTCATTGAATTGATTCATCAAAGTTTCCACAAAAGTATAGGGTTATAAAGGGGTAATAAATGGTTAGTTAAACTATTGATAGGGCAATATATTGTTATCCTCCTCCGTGCCATACAAGAATCAATACACTGGCATCAAATCGCCTTATTTTAATGAATAAAATAAGGTGCTCTAAATAAATTTCCCTGCTCCCAGAGTTGTTACTTTGTGATATAACTTGTATTGTGATATTATTGGTATTGTGAGCCGTGTATCGTATCGTATCATATTGTGAGGTACCCTGGGATTCCCACCCCTATTTACTTCACCAAAAAAGAAAATTCTGTCATTATTACTTACCCTCATTTTTTTTCAAACTCGTAAGATTTTTGCTCATCTTCGGAACACAAATTAAGATATTTTTTATGAAGTCCGTGAGCTTTCGGGCATCTGATAGACTGCAACGTTATTACCACTTTAAAGCTCAGAAAGGCAGTAAAGACATCGTTAAAATGGTCCATGTGACTACAGTGGTTCAGACTTAATGTTATGATGCGGGAATACTTTTTGTGCGTACACCCACACAAAAAAAATAAATAAAAAAATAACGACTTTATTCAGCAATTTCTTCTCTTCCGTGTCGGTCCCCTACCCTGTTGACATAGCACAGTGCAAAACTGCAACAGCTTTCCATTAACATAAGAAAAATTCTGTGATTTTAAAGGATTGGTTCATGTACAAAAGGTTCATCGGAAAATTCTGTCATCAATACACTACATGACTTTCTTCTGTCAAACACTCAAAAAACTTTATAGTACAGAATGTTCTGGATGCTCTTTTCCATAATGACTAATGATGTTGAGTTTTTGAGCTCTTAAAAATGAAAAAGCCCCTTAGATGTGTCCATATGACTTGTGTACTGTATTCCAAGTCCTTTGGAGCCTTGATATGATGGCTTTGATGGAGAAACAGACCAACATGTACAAAAACAGACCCACATTTAGAAAACAACCAAAAATAAAGATTTTAGTTTTTGATTTATTCCTCACAAAGCTATTATGTTTAAGTTACTTGGCCTAAATTGTGCCTTTTTGGAGCTTGACAGCCCCTAGCCACTTTCACTACATGGAAAACAACAGAAAGAACATCCTTCTTTTGTGTTTCAAATAAGAAAGTCAGTCATATAGATTTTGAACCATACGAGGGTGAGTAAGTCATGACATAATATAGATTTTGTGTATTTGCTCACTGCGCAAAAATCCACAGAACAGTGTGGTTTATATTTTCTGAGTGTCTTTGGGGCTGAATATTGGCTCTTTAAGACTGCCAAACCAATGAAATATATATATATGTTAATTGTTAAATTTGTTGTATTGTGGTTGATGAGTGTAATATTTAAAAAAAAACAAAAACCCCCAATTCACCCAATTCTTTAGTACAATAACACATTTATTTCAACTGACTTCAAATGTGTCATTTGTCTTATTTATTGTATTTTTCATATAACTGAGAGTTTTGGCCTAATAAAGGTGTGGACTAACATTGCACTGAGGGGAGAAACTTAGGGCCTCGCTGTGACCCTCCAATCCACTGAACTGAGCCTCTCAGTCATGTGACCACACAGACAATTTTGATGCCCCTCACATACCATGTCAGTAACGTGTTTAGCTAAAATTTCCTCCATTTTCTTATTAGTCATACTTTTGTGACAATTCTTACACCCTTTGAAGAAATAAAGTTGTCATTTTCTGCCGCCCTATAGGCTGCTAAACCTTCTCCTTTTCCCGCCCATTATTCCCCCGCGAATATGTTTGTCCAGGCTCCTAGAGTCGCTCTCTGTCCCATGATTCTTGTTTGTCTCAATCACGGGACGCAATGCGCTTGGAATAACCCAGTAATTGATTAGAAGCTGTGGTTTATTAGGTGCTTCAAATGTCCTCTTTGTTTCTTTACTGGGTTTTTATGTTCTTGAGCTCTTTAAGTTTAAATGCAAGTCATACGAGATCCAGTTGACAAGGGTTCCTGATGTTGAAGAGGCACGAGCCCACTGAAAGGCTCGTCCAACTCTATATGAGGGTTATAGGATTTCATGTCCATCCAATTATTGGCATTGTGAAGATCACAGCTGCTCCATGTGGGGTCATGGGAATGTTACTGGGCCAGAGGCAGAAGGTAGCATGCAACTAGTTAAATTTGTGTTGTTGAGCAAAGAGTTCAGTCTAAATGAAATGTGTGATTTATTGTTTATTCCTCTTTTAAACAATACTCATCGTCCGTTTTTTAAATGGAGAAGTAAAGCATCTTCCTTCATTGAATCTCTCTGTTCTATTACCGCAGTTTGTTTTGTTTCGTCATAGACAGGCGCTCCTAACATCGCGGTTTACTGTGGGGGCTTGTCACATGTTCTGAAACTCTCCCACAATGTACCAGGCCCCTGTAAAGCACATGAAAACAGGCTTTGTCTGAACTTGCCAACATGTGCTGAAGTGTTAATGAAAATTCATTGTATCAGATTCGTATGCAAAGGAGCATAAATTACATTTTGCCAATGGTTGCAGATTGCATTCAAGTCTCTATTTGAACATCTGCAGGGTTTTGTTGTGCAATTTAGTCTGGATGGAAGCCAACAAGGACTTTGGTGAAAGGCAAATATCCGGGTACTAACCTGCACACAGCAGTGCGGAGGCGTCAAGGTTCTGTCGCCCTAGACGTGCGAGTTGAATGTAGTTAGGGCGTTAATTGACACGTGCGCACACACATACAATCGCACATGCGTGTTTGTCACTTCTTGGATCTTGTACGCCCATATGAATACAGCTGAATAGAGTCTCTGTGACTCTCATTATAACCTGATTCTTTGTGTCTCTGACTGCTCTTGCTGATTTCTACTGGAGAGAGCAGACCCATCCCACGTAAAACAGCTACTGTAGTCTGGCAGTATTGTGTAATTCCAGCTCCTCAGGGACAAAGCTCTATAGAGGGTGTGTCATAAATAACATGTGTGTATTTTACAACCAGAAGAAATGAAAACTGGCCTGGGAACGAACGGTGTTGTGTTTGTGTCAGGTGTTTCTGCACCACTAGTGGCACCAAATGGAATTCCAATGATTTTGTTGGCAATCTTAAAAATATTGTGATGATTTTAGCATGCTTTTTATTTGACTATTATGTGTTGTGATTTTGTCAGCATTGATTTAATAGCATCTCTGATTTAAACTTCAGACTTGCATTATTGGTATATCAAGCTGTTTAAACAAACAGCCATGTAGAACGTGTTTACACATGTAGGCATGTGCTGATAGATTCTGATGATGCCAATAAATATTACAATATATATTATATTATAGTGAAATGTTTAAAGTAAACAATTATTTTGTTTTATTTTTAGTCACCATGAAATTAAAATTGTCAATTCTTTTTTTTTTTTAATGGAATTTTTGCAGTGATTGTTTTTAATTTGTTTATATTCAGATATATAATATATTGTCATCTTTAATCTTTAATGAAAATCATTAATTTCCATTCCCGCTTGCAATCTCTGATGTATGCACCAGTGCACGGACGGGACAATAATCTATCCTCTCCAACAATCTGTCGCTCACATGAGATCGCAGCAATTAGCAAATAACAACGATCCAATGACCCTATCAATTCCCCATGGACAAAATCATGTTCCATTTTATATTTTTTTTCTTTTTCGAGAAGCCATTTCATGAGAAAAAGTTGGTCGCAATTTCTGGTTCATAACAACTTTATAAAAATAAAATGTAGATATGTTTTGTTTCTGTTTCTGATTAACTCTGGTATGCAGATTTTGCCAGATGGGCAGCAATATTTTTGTGGCTCTGGTAATTAATCTTTAATCTGATCACTGTGGAATTATTTAAAAATTATACTGTTATATTTGATAACTTAAGCATTAATTTGCTTAAGTTAAATTAAATTTTTTTTGTATATATATATATATATATATATATATATATATATATATTTTATGTTACATTTCCAAACATTCCTTTTGCATTTATTGTAATAATCCAGTGAGATTTTTGTATGCACAAAGATTTGATCTCACTGTCATCCGAGTCCATCTGTGATTACATGAAGAAACAAAAAAAAAACTGAGACAGACTAAATCCAGAAGAATGACAACACCTTCAAGACGCTTGAAGAAACCTACCTCTTCAAAGCTATAGAACTGTAAAAAGTTTTATGCACATGTGTAAAAATGCTGTAAAGTGAGGATGCTTTCAAAAATAATGTCATTATTCATATATATATATATATATATACCCTTTGCATTTAAAACAGCTTTTGTCCTAGGTACACTAACAGTTTTTCAGGTAGCTTTGGAGGAAGTTTTCTTCAAGTGTCAATGTTTTTTTGTCGTTCTCAGTTTTTTCTGTTTCTTCATGTAATCACAGATGGACTCAGATGATGGTGAGATCAGATCTCCGTGTGGAGCATACCGGCTGTTGTCAGACAACATACAATAATCTCACTGGATTATTACAATTAATGCAAAAGGATTGTTTGGAAACAGCAAAAGTTGAATATAACTGTCTTAAAACAATTTTTTGTTTTGGTGAAAATACTAAAATGCTTAAGACATTTGCAAAGTTCTGTAAATATGTACACATGCTTGCCTTTGCTGTTATGTTATGTTAATATTAATTATGATCTTCCAGTTTGATAAAATCTGCATTCCACAATATAATGCAGCATGGATGGAGTATGTTTGCAGACAGAATAATGGTGCCGAAGACCGATGAGTGTGTGTTGGCCTTTAGGGATCAGCACTTCTGGATGTCTTGCGCTTGGCTGAATCCATTTCAGTCTGTAATGGTTTGTGCAGCTGGTGTGTATCTGAAGCTGTGTGGAGGCCCTTTGCAATGGATTAGCGCTGTAATCTGGGCCACCACAGATTACAGCTTCCTTTCGTGGGCTTGCCCAAGTGTCATGTGACCAGAGGACAAATGGATCTTCATTTCCCATGGATGATAAGATACATAGAGGGGGCTGAGCATGAGACAGCTGAGCACAGGACTGCTAAAGACGATTTTTTTTTTTTTTAGACCTTGAGAATCTGGCACTTTTACAGGATTGTCAACAATCCCTTTAAGGACCGTTGAGATTACAGCTGGGAGTGTCGGCTCGTCATAGAAATAGATCGCTCCGGAGTGGTAACTTATTAACGTGCTGCCGTCGTTGTCTTGGGCCGAACATCATGTGAGCCGGCAGCAGCCCTGCTAGCGCTGCAGGATCCGCAGCACATACTTATACGCAACCGTAGCTAGCAGAGAGGACAATCGGCACAGTGATCCTACCACACTCTGTCACATGCAATCACTTAGTGTCCAGGGAGCTTCCTGTTCATGGGCAGCATGGAGGAACCTGTCGAGGAGTACAAGTCTCCGTTCAACTTTGAGCAGGGAGTGAACACCAGCTACCTCTACCTGTCTCCCAAAGAGAATTTCACTCCCCCTGGCTCACCCGTACCACCGCTCAGAGGTAACTGTGTTTGTTCAGGTGCTGAGTGCATGCGTGTGTGTTTAGGTGTGGACTGGTGTTTGTCAGTGTGACGGAGACAGAGACAAAGAATGCTATTGAAAGTATGGCAGAGCCCTCTTCCTGTCAATTGCTGATGTTTTGGAGAGGGTCATCCGTCAGGAGCAGATGCTGTTCAGGTGGGCGTCAGGTTGCAGGATAACTCCCAAACACTTGGCTAGTGCAGACTCTACTGCCATCTCTACTAATTTTATCCATCTATTAATTTTAATATTTTTTTTTTTCTCCCCCGAGGTCCACTTATAATGGTAGTATTATTATTTTAGTTTTTGATTCCATTTTATGTCTCTTTGGCTGATGGAATTAAGGATATTTGGATATTTTCATTAATTTTTGATTGACATTCACATCACCTTCGAATGTTGAAATGTCAGAGTGAATAAATCAGGGACTTTGTTAAAAATAATAAAACCAGCTCCTCATTTCTAACATTGGGGTCCTGTAGGAGGATATGCAGAGTTGTAGGTGCTACACACATTCAAGAACAGCAGAGTTTGTCGAACTTGCCTACACATAATAGTCAATCTGTTTTTTTTTAGTTGTTTTTTTTCTTCATATTATGGCAGATAACAGATAAATGACCAATATTAAAATTAAATTATGTTTTGTTTAAATGAATTTCAGCACTTAAAACTAAAATAAATTGTTTCAAATCATACAAGTGGATTTGTGCGTCACAACATTATAATGTACAGTTTGAAAAATAGATATTCATGATGACATTACATTTAACAGCTTTTAATTATTAGTGTATTTAACGATTAGCTTTAAGTGATTTTTTTAATGAAGGCAAACGTAGTCTAAATGTAAAAATAAAGGAAAATTAAATATACAATAATCTTCCTATATGGATTAATAATAATAAAAAAAACTACTATGGATTGATTTTACTGTTATACTGTGCATCCCTGTATGTTTTCATATTACATCAAACCCTTTTATTAAAAACATTAAAATTGCCTTCCACATTTTATGGCCCTTTTAAAGAAACCGACCCGCTGCATGGCCCTTTAACACACATTGATTGAGTTAATAGGACAACATGACTTGTCTGAACCGGCACATACTCAAATGACAAACGCATAACCGTTCCGTACAGTAAAACTGTATCTATGAATTATTCCGTGGCCAGCAGTGTTACTATAATGCAGTTAAGATGTTAATCACTAAATGGAAGAGCAGTGAGCTTGGTTAACAAATTACAAGTGTGTTTACACAGGGCCCTCAATCTCATTATACAGAGAGGTCAATGATCAAGCCTGTGAACCATCATGGCACAACAGGATTGGAAATATTTCTTTTTATATGGTGATTCGTGAGATGGCGGCCGCTCGTAATCTTGTTATTGTGTATCTGGAAATCCACGTGTGGAGAAATCGAGGAGGACAGATGTTGAATCACAATTGTATACGGGAATTGTGACCGTGAAGTTGGTGATGAAATCATGGACGTCTCAACAAATCTGAAGCGCTTTCATCACAGCTTGTCTTGGGGGGTTTTAATGAATGAAATTGCATTCTTTTTAATGTCCACATTGAATTTTGCTCATTTTTATGTAGTTTTTCTCACCACTTCAAGGTAATGAGGCAACTTTTAAGCCAATATGTCACATGAATTTACAAAAGTTGTATCTAACATTATAAAACGGGATTCCAAAAAGGTAAAAGCACATGAGATCTAGAAAGTTAAATTTAGTTGATATAATCTTGCATGAAAAATAGTGTGAAAGTGTGCATATGATAGGGAGTATATTGCCTCTCGGTTTTGCAAAGAATGAGCCACAAATGTTGCTTTTGCATAACAACTCTCTAAAGGTGAACCTTGATTTCATCCCTGCTCAAGTTCAGTATGAAGTTCAGGCATTGGCTCGTCATAATTACCATGCAAGTGATGTCATGTGAGTCCTCCTGTAAACCGCTCAACTGTTTCAAACCGACCATTGAACTTGGATGACACTGTCAATATTCATTTTCCATGATGAATGAACATGACACCGGTGTCAGTGCGCTAGTGTGTAACCGTCAACAGATGTAGTTTAAAAAGAAGTGTTTTGAGAGATGGTGTATCAAATAGACATTGTGAAAGTGAACATAGAAGGTGGGAAAACACTTTAATTCATTCAAACTGCTAATTACTGCTACTAATTTTGCCAAAATTTGTCCTGTTCATATTAGTAAGGAAATGACCAGCTCATTTTTTTTTTCTCACTTTTCTCAAGCTCCTCACTCCACTAATTCCCTTTGTAGTAAGTGGGAGGCCAGCCTACCAGTTTTTCCAGAAATACCAAACAAGCCACTTACAAATGAGTTGCACACCTTCCTCATGTGATGCAACTTTAAATGGAGTTTCTTCCTCAAAACACATTTTAAACCTCCCAACTGAAAGCTGAGACCTGAATCTCAGATTTCACCTATTTGAAGGTAGGCAAAAAATTAGGTCCATCAAATGGACATGAGCTTTTTTTTTGCCAACTAACACAGAACAGGCCGATTCTGTCAAAGCTCTGGGATCAGTGTTTAACAAAGTGAATGGTCTTATCAGGTTATTCTGTAAATCCAATAAGCATGGGAAGCACAAAAACACTGATTTGACTAAATAAGAACAAGGACATCAGCTGACATTACAGTGTACTATACAGTGCAGTGCAGATCTGTTCATTCAAGGCTGTCATATTCTCGTCAGTTTGATTGACAATGCTGAATTTTTGGCCCTTTCAGCCTACTGAATAGTGCTATCCAGGAGTTTTATTATTTATTTTGTATTTCCATGGCATGGGCTGTCAGTGGAGGCATCAAAGTACATCTTTCAGACATGTGCGATCCCTTGGGTGGGTGTCCATCATGTGACAAGCGCCTTATAAAGTTTTCAAGTTCTTTGGCACATGACTTCTCTCTGCCCTCCTCATCTTCCTTTTATGTTTTACTTTTGCCTCCTGGTCTGATGTCTGACTCTACACAATCTCTAAATTAGAACCTGGAACTTTCTCACCACTCACCGCTGAGCTAACAGGACTTGCACTCAGACAGTTCAACCTGATGTGAACTAAAACTTACTAGATACTAAAATTTATATCACAAAGGATCAGTGGAATTTGTTTCTGGAACTTCTAATTGGCTTCACCATAAGAAAGGCCATTTCTGCATCAGAATATACAAATAAAAAGGTGCCACTCACAATGTAACTTAAAATTAATTGAAAACTATAAATGAAAAAAATTAATACAATGTGACTTTATTTTTTCATAATTGCGACTTTTTTCTCGTAATTGTAACTTTTATATCTCACTGTATTACTTTAACATAATTGACTTTTTCTTATAATTGTAAATTTAATATCAGTGTAATTTTATTTCCTGTAATTGTGAGTTTTCTCGTAATTGTAAATTTATCTCACAATATTGTAATTGCAGCTTTTTTTCTCTGAATTGTAACTTTATATCTCACAGTGTGACTTTATTATAACTGTGACTTTTTTTTCTCATAATTGTAATTTCATATATCACTGAAATTTTTATTTCCTGTAATTGGAACCTTTTTTTAATTGCAACTTTTCTCAGAATTGTAACTTTATATCTCACAGTGTGGCTTTATTTATTATAATTGAGTTTTTTTCTCATAATTGTAAATTCATACATGACAGTGTAATTTTATTTCCTATAATTGCAACTTTTTAAATTTTTGTCGTAGTCTTGTAGTGTGGTTTTATTTCTTGTAATGTGACTTTCTAATTATTCTAACTATCACAGTGTGACTTTCTCGTAATTGTGACGTAATTAGAAATATCTTAGTGTTTTTTTGCTTGTAACTTTTTTTCGTAATTGTATTTTTTTTCTCTAATGATTGATTCTTTAGCTCTTTGTAGTGTTATTTCATTTCTCATAATAGCAACTTTTTTCTGGTAATTGCAATTTTATTTACAGTGTGGCATATAAAGTATCTCACCTTTCCATTACCCTTGTGGGGTTAAAACCTGCAGCTTGTTCTTAGGCCAACAATTTTATAAGTAGTCTGCATCAACTTAAAATATTTAAAAGTGCATGTCTCTGTTTTTGTAGGGACCCAGAGGCCAGACTTCATCCCAGAAGTAGGTGAAGATGCAGTGGATGCAGTACCCTGTTCACCCTGCACAGCCCTAACTGAGAAAGAGCAAGCAGATCTCTGCAGTGAACTCGCTAAGGTTGGCATCCTTTACTCCAATTATATTTAAGATTCCAACCTGTCTCAACAACCTCTCTGCTGCCATTCAATGGCTGATATTCTTTTAGGACCAAGTGTGGTTGATTCTCAAGGCTAAATTTATTTTGCAATGCCTACTATCTTCTCTTTTTTTGACACATGCTGGATGTTACATCTTGTAGCTGGACCAGCCTATTATGGATAAACTAAATCAGTGATTTGAATTTTTTTTTTAGTTCTGCCACACTTTTATTGAGCCATATTTTCATTGACAGATGAATTCTTCTATCCCGTTTCCCTACAGGTGGAAGATGAGATCCAGACTCTTTCTCAGGTGCTGGCGGCCAAGGAGAAGCAGGTGGCGGAGATCAAGCGGAAGCTGGGCATCACTCCACTCAACGAGTTTAAACAGAACCTAAGCAAGGGCTGGCAGGAAGTCACCACCTCCACAGCGTACGTGCCATCACTCACCTCAGGCATCTGCGTGCCGCCCGCCGCCTCTCGTACTGCTGCGGAGGAGCGGCACCATCTGTCAATGCTTCTGCTGTGCATTGACACTTGCTATTTGACTGAATTACATGAAAGAAGTACAGTTGTGAACATGCTTACTAGCTCGCTCCAGCTGTTAGAATAACATGATCTTGTGTTTTACGATTATGTTGTGCTGTTGGTAACATTTTCTCTACACATCTGCCCCCCATCTGTGCTGGACAGGTATAAGAAGACCTCAGAGACCCTATCCCAAGTGGGCCAGAAGGCAACGACCGCCTTCTCCAGCGTGGGCTCAGCCATTAGCAGAAAGCTGGAGGACGTAAGGTGAGAAGGGAAATTCAAGTCCTTGACCAAGTTATCATCATTTCATTTAACTATCCCTAGTACCCATTTGACCTAGTAACAAATGAATGAACACTTACTAATGCCTACTAATAATGTCTGTTCTGAACCACTTTGGTTACGTTCACACAGCAACATAATGTTTATCACTCCTCTTTGGAGTTATTTTATGAAAGGAAGTGAAGGTGAACATGACTACTTGGAGTCACAAGTGCATTTTGAGAGCAAATTTGGAAATTTTTGTGGTCAGAGAATGAGACAAAACTCCTGTTAAATGCTAGGTGGATATTTTGACCACATGTCTGAGAGGATGTGTTGTAGTAGTTTTCCAAAATTCCACAAAATTGAATCCTTAGGCTCAAAGGATAGGTCACCTCATTCCCCAAAAATTTGTCATCAGTTACTCACCCTTCTATCATTACAAACCCATAATACTTTTGTTCATCTTCAAATTGTTAAAATAGAGAGATTTCCATTGAGAGTCCCTGTAACCAAAACCGAGCTTCCGTTCTCTTTAATGACTCAAGTGAACATTTTGATGTGCTTTATTTATCTGTCAGTGTGTTAACAGGCATTATTTGAGACAGTTGAGACTTGAATTCAATTATCTGATCATACAGACAGTATTCAGTCTGTTTCATCTGTGTGAGCGTAGCCATTGTGTTCACTATTTATGCTTATACGTGCCTTTAGCATTACACTACAGGACAAAATGGCAAAGGACTGAATTTTGCACCCACACACAGTGGAATTATCAAAATTGAGGTAGAATAAAACCATTAACCATAGACACCCACATCATACAGTGAAGTCATAGGAATTGACATATGCTCAATTTCACCATCTTACGACACTCTTGCTGCAACGCTGGCAACATTGTTAACTGTTTTCGCTAATGACACCTCTGCCATTTACAGATTACAGTCATTTTCCAATTCTTTTGGGTAAGACTGTTTACAGTGGCTTCAAATAAAAGCCGGTTATTTTGGCTGCTACACCTCTTCGTAGTGTGATGAATGGTTTTATAGTGTGGCATGTACTTAGAGGTAGTGCTAGTCTCCCATTTCCTTCCCGTGTTTCAACATTGCATGCATACCGTTTCTTCTCAAACCTTTGCTTTAAAGGGATAGTTCACCCAAAAATGAAAAAATGTAATCAATTCTTCACCCTTGTGTTGTTCAAACCCGTAAGAGTTTCGTTCATCTTCGAAACACAAATGAAGATATTTTAAATGAAATCTGAGAGATTTCTGTCCCTCCATTGACAGTCCATACAATTGCCATTTTTGACATTTCAAAAAGTTCATAAAGAGATCGTAAAACTAATGCATGTGAATAGAGCGGATTAATCCAAATTTTCTATAGAGACTTGATTGCGTTATATGATTAAAAGATTGAATTATTCACATATAAACATTGATCAATGAACATAGATAGTATATCAACCGAACCAACATTTTGAATCATCATAGTAGTAGTTGCGTACACTGTCAATGGAGGGACAGAAATATCTCAGATTTCTTTAAAATATCTTCATTCATGTTCCGAAGATGAGCAAAAGTCTTACAGGTTTAGAACGACATGAGAATGTGGAAATATCCCTTTAATACATGTATAATTTATCTCATTTACTCCAAACCCATATTACTTTTACCAAATCACCATATTTCTTCTGCTGAACACAAAAGAATACTTGTTTTCTGATTTTTCTCCTGCTTCCTGTCTAAAAAGCAGCATCATCTCTCATTGTTTCTCAGCATTCTTCATAGTGTATGTGCTCGTATCCCACACAAATCTATTGCTCTTCTGGCTGTCTCTCTGCTAAACATATCATCCCCTCTGACAGTGATGCAGACATGGTTAAACCCTGTTTATTCCCTGCTAATTCTCACACCCTGTTCCTCCAAACTGGGCGTCCCAGCTGTGGTGTGAATCCAAGTAAATGATAGCAGTAATAAAGTCTTAAGCCCCTCGTGGATTAAAGCCTTATTCTCTTACTCAATTTCACACAGCATGAAGGGCTGAGGTGTTTTTTCATGCTGATTATAAACTCATAGACGTGTGTAGGTGCATGACTTTATTTCCCCTCTTGTAATGCGTCTAATACTCACAGCTTTAGCTGACTCCTATTTGCTCTTCTTTGCTGCTGACGGATAGTATACGCTCCATACAGCATTCGGCTAGCATGCCAGTGATGAGGTAAGGAACAGTTCTGATAGATCCACATAATCCTCTGTATCTCACAAGACTTATTGATTCTGATTGGTCAGTTGTGGCATTCTGTGGTTAAATTCATTTTAATACATTTCATTAGTTAAATATTTGCAAAACACACAGACAAATGTAATCGGTGACCAATAGTAGCTAATAATTTATGAAGAAAAAATAAAGTGTTTAAAAATGGAGATGCAAGTTTTCGAAATTTTAAAGGCGTAGTAGCTTGATGAATCATAGGAGATTTTGTCTTCACGTGTACAGCCCGTGGAAAAGTATTCCGAGAGACTCGGCCAGAAATCATAGTTGAGCAAACGTATCAAAGATTTATTAACATTATCCGTATGTGGGGGTTATGGAGTGCTGTTCATCATATTAGATAGATTTATGTGTTGAAAGTTATGCGTAAGCTTGGCGGCTACTATGAGACACTTGTTGCACACTGCAGTAAGCTAGATCGATTATTAGGAATGGTAAAACATGGTATTCACAGTAAATCAAGAAAACGAGATTTAAACAGTAAGACTTACTGTGTTGAGCCATATAACAATGATTATTTTCTTGCCGATGAATGCAGTTGCTCACCTGTCTAATAAAACATAATATATTAAAGCGTATTCCATGGTTTCTACAGAAAAAAAACGGAAATTGATAGTAACGCGGGAAAGATGTTATTGATGGGTGACGCACGGACACGGTCTGTGTCCTGGTTAAAAATGTGTATTCCTCTGGATTTAAACATTTTTTGGGATAATGCAAGAAAACAAGTCAACAAATTATATAATATTGTTCTAGTGGTTTTTGGCTATTTTGATCCAAAAATCTTATATATTGTGCCTTTTAATTTGTAAAGTAATTCTTACAGTTTTAGCATTAGATTGAAATAATAATCATTCATCATCAGGGGTACATCAAGTACTTGGCATAATGGGCTCCTTATCAATGGAAAATATATATATACAGTACTGTGCAAAAGTTTTAGGCAGGTGTGAAAAAATGCTGTAAAGTAAGAATGCTTTCAAAAATAAACTTGGTAATAGATTATATTTATCAATTAACAAAATGCAAAGTGAGTGAACAGAAGAAAAATCTAAATCAAATCCATATTTGGTGTGACCACCCTTTACCTTCAAAACAGCATCAATTCTTCAAGGTAAACTTGCACAAAGTCAGGGATTTTGTAGGCATATAGTTAGGTGTATGATTAAACAATTATACCAAACAGGTGCTAATGATCATCAATTCAATATGTAGGTTGAAACACAATCATTAACTGAAACAGAAACAGCTGTGTAGGAGGAATAAAACTGGGTGAGGAACAGCCAAACTCAGCTAACAAGGTGAGGTTGCTGAAGACAGTTTACTGTCAAAAGTCATACACCATGGCAAGACTGAGCACAGCAACAAGACACAAGGTAGTTATACTGCATCAGCAAGGTCTCTCCCAGGCAGAAATTTCAAGGCAGACAGGGGTTTCCAGATGTGCTGTCCAAGCTCTTTTGAAGAAGCACAAAGAAACAGGCAACGTTGAGGACCGTAGACGCAGTGGTCGGCCAAGGAAACTTACTGCAGCAGATGAAAGACACATCATGCTTACTTCCCTTCGCAATCGGAAGATGTCGAGCAGTACCATTAGCTCAGAATTGGCAGAAAACAGTGGGACCCTGGTACACCCATCTACTGTCCGGAGAAGTCTGGTCAGAAGTGGCCTTCATGGAAGACTTGCGGCCAAAAAGCCATACCTCCGACGTGGAAACAAGGCCAAGCGACTCAACTATGCACGAAAACACAGGAACTGGGGTGCAGAAAAATGGCAGCAGGTGCTCTGGACTGATGAGTCAAAATTTGAAATATTTGGCTGTAGCAGAAGGCAGTTTGTTCGCCGAAGGGCTGGAGAGCGGTACACGAATGAGTGTCTGCACGCAACAGTGAAGCATGGTGGAGGTTCCTTGCAAGTTTGGGGCTGCATTTCTGCAAATGGAGTTGGGGATTTGGTCAGAATTAATGGTATCCTCAATGCTGAGAAGTACAGGCAGATACTTATCCATCATGCAATACCATCAGGGAGGCATCTGATTGGCCCCAAATTTATTCTGCAGCATGACAACGACCCCAAACATACAGCGAAAGTCATTAAGAACTATCTTCAGTGTAAAGAAGAACAAGGAGTCCTGGAAGTGATGGTATGGCCCCCACAGAGCCCTGATCTCAACATCATCGAGTCTGTCTGGGATTACATGAAGAGAGAGAAGCAACTGAGGCTGCCTAAATCCACAGAGGAACTGTGGTTAGTTCTCCAAGATGTTTGGGCCAACCTACCTGCCGAGTTCCTTCAAAAACTGTGTGCAAGTGTACCTAGAAGAATTGATGCTGTTTTGAAGGCAAAGGGTGGTCACACCAAATATTGATTTGATGTAGATTTTTCTTCTGTTCACTCACTTTGCATTTTGTTAATTGATAAATATAAACTATTAACATGTCTATTTTTGAAAGCATTCTTACTTTACAGCATTTTTTCACACCTGCCTAAAACTTTTGCACAGTACTGTATATATAAAATATATATGTGGCGTTAGCTCAGATTGTGGCCTGAATAAATTTTATAAAGCAGCATAATTTTGTGTCATACTGTTTGGGAAGCTATCAGGATTGTGTCTGATACATAAAACTGTTACCTACATGCACAGCTATAGTGGCTGAAAAGCTGCAAAATATTTGATATACTGGCACACTTTTTTTTCTCCATATTGATTGTGAAGTGTGAAGATTCAGTCTGTTTTACATCATTATCACGTCTCTTGCAGGAATACACCCACCTTCAAGTCGTTTGAGGAAAAAGTGGAAACCTTAAAGGTGAATCAACAAGGATAATATCAACACTGGCCTTGTTTACACCTGTTATTTTTTCGTCGATTGGATCACAAGTGGACGAAGCCAAATACAGCTGTAAACGAGGTCTAAAGCGTATTGAACTTGTCCACTTTTGACCACTTCCAGATTAGGGAGTCGAGAACACGTTCGAACAGCCACAAAGGATGGCCTGTTCTCCGCCTACAGATATAATCATAAATATTTTGGGAAGCATGCTAGCCAGACAAAATTTAAACTTTGTCAGCTGAAGACCCAAGTTTGATTTGAAAAATGTACCAAGCACAATGTTCTCCCGCCATTCCTGATTTCTAACACGCACTCACAGTGTTCGCCGAAACGAAAGCTGATGCTCTCAATGTTTCTCTGTCGTCTCCGGGCACGTTCATATGGAAATTGAGCAAGCTCATTTACTCCATTAGATCGAGAGATCTGAAAAACCCCATACATTTACCCACCCATAGACCCTCCCCTTGAAGAGATAAGGACAGAAGTGGTCAAAAGTGGACAAAAGTAAACGGTATGTGTCTCCCTCGTCTACTTGTGATCCAATCGACCAAAACGCATCTTAATACCAGGTGTAAACAGGGCCACTGTATGAGAGTTAAAAATCTCGAAAATCCCAGTCTCATTTCTGACTTTGCAGACTAAGATGAGCCCGACACCATCGACAGGCGATATTGAAGAGGTTTCAGAATCCACACCTGATGGAGAGCCAGTGGTTAAACAGCCAGAGGGAACGTTTCCACCAGATCAACAACCGCACTGAGGATCCACAGTCAAACGCTTCTCTCTTTACCTCCTGTTCTCCTCCTTCCACTTCACAGCGGTACTTCTGCATAGTTACAGTGAGCTTTGCTTTGTGGCCACTTTTGTCTATCGGAGTCTGGTTTTTCTCCAGACGGGACGTGGTAGTCCTACACTGGAGCAGATGTGTCAGAATGTGAGATGTATGTTCAGGCTGTCCTTCAAAGGTCCCTTTTTGAAGAAAAAAAGTCATTATAAAAATTTGACGTATATAATTGAATTTGAATTTCCTTATGTGTACATTTTCTGTAATGCATCCAACTACTTAAAATCGCCAGCCAAATTAACCAAATTTCTGTGTCTGTGTATATACAATAGTTATTTTTCCATTTCATATTTTTAAAACAAATGCCAAAAAATGCAGAACATAAGTTCTGTCTCTAAGTGTGTACTTTAAACTAAAAGATTTTGCATAGTAAGTGTGTATTATTTAATACCAAATATGATCAAACAGTAGTGACGTTTAAAATATTTCACTAATCTTTTTCTATACTTTGGATTCTTGTTTAAGAGAGTTTGTGTCATAAAATCATAATACTTTGCTCTGTGACTATTTTTGAAGCGTTGGGATAGTGGCACCACTGAGATTCCAGTGCCTTGAGTTGCTAAAAGATGAGGAGATTTAAAGGGATAGTTCACCCAAAAATGAAAATTGTCATTTTCTCACCCTCAAGTTGTTCCAAACCTGTATGAGTTTCTTTCACGAAAGATATTTTTAAGAATATGGCTAACCAAACAGTTGATGGACCCCATTGGGTTCTATAGTATAGAAAAATATGGAAGTCAATTGGGCCCATCAACTGTTTGTTACTGACATTCTTCAAAATATCTTGTGTTAAAGGAAGAAATAAATTCATACAGGTTTGGAACAACTTGAGGGTGAGTAAATCATTATAGAATTTTCATTTTTGGGTGAACGATTCCTTTAATCTCACTTTGATTGATGGCTTTGTAATTGGACCACTACTGTAGCTACTTTCAGACGTCAGGACATACTATAAGAGAGGTAGACATCATAGTCTCCTTGACTGTTTGACTTCTCTTCCCTGTTTTAAGCTGACGCAGCCAAAAAGCAGTGTTAATATAAAACAATTAGCTTTAGATCCAGCGCAACCGCATAATGTTTCCAAACACTAATTCTATTGTTAGTGTAGTTAATGGATCCACTTACACTAGTACCTGCTGTCAAGTCCTGAAACTACAAAATTAAGTTGATGTTATAGGTTAAAAAAAAAAGTATATTTTTATTGATATTGTTTGAGTTTGTAGATATTTAGTAACATTTGATATGGTACGATGCAGGGGCCTCTGCATGCCTGTTGCGTTCAAAGCAGATGCATTCTCATACATTAATATTTCTTTTCTTTTTTTTCTTAGTTTGAGTGTACTTTTACATTCTTGCATTTTGCTTTGATATACATAGACAAGCAAATGTTTTATGCTTGCTTCTATACTGTTGCAAGAAATATATAGGAATATAGATGTTTACAGAGGTTTAAGTTCAAAACGTACCAGTCTAGATCTGGTAGTGATATCCTATATTTAAAAAAAACAAAATACTAATATGAAAAATACTGTCACCAGTAATGTTTAAAACATGTGTTTATGTGTGTTTGTGTTGTGACTTACTAGATGGAGGGTGGAAATCTCCAGTGCGACCAAAAACGATTTAATGTATCCCCCTTCTGCCTCACTGAAATCATGCTGTAGCTCAGGTGTTGTATGTTTCCTCTTTCTTCACATCATCTTTTGAACACGAATGTCGCTTTACACTGAATGTCTCTAATGGGCTTTTGTTTTGGGTAGCGGTCGTATTTGAATCTGCTGCTGTTCATTTATAATTGGCATCCTGAAAGACTAGAACTAAATTTGTTCCTTTGTATGCATAATAAAACACATCACACAGTCTTTGTCTGGCAGTCATTCTTTGAAATGTTGCAAGTCAATGCAGCTCTAGAACACTAGATGGCACCATAATGTTTACGTTCTCAAGGTGACTTTAATATGTCAAGATTCTACATGTAATTTTTCTTTGTCGAATATATAATTAATAACTTAATGGCAATTCAATTTGGCATATTATCTTTAAATAGTGTAAAAAAAAAAAGTGTTTTAGTTCCATACTATTTTCAAGCCTACTGGCCCAGTCCACATAATACACTTGAGTATACACAGGATCTGTATTGCAGTCTATAAACATACATCTTTTAATATTTTTACATATGCGGGGTTAAAATGTTATTAGCCTACTATAAATACTAATAACTATGAAGAATCTCAAACATTTTCCCAGTCGGTATTTCCAAATAGTTACATTTCATACATAATATCCTAAAGGCCATTTTAATTAGTCGTCTAGCATGGGGTCTGCAAACACTCAAAAAGCTTTGTGTGCATTTTTCTTTTCTGTTACTAAACAGAATGACCGAAGGCTGCTAATTAACTCTTAACAATTCAGATCTGCAACCTATTATAATCAAGCCCCGTTTCTGATACAAGCACATGGTTATATTTAGATTAATAAATACACACCAGCAGACATTGTATAGTAAACAGCTGCCAGGGGGGGAAAAAACGTTTTTATTTTTTCGTGACCAATAACCAGGAGCTCATATGAACACCTTGGAAAGGTCTTTACATCAAAGAAAACAACAACAGCGGCACTGACGAGCACCAGAACATTGTCACCGTAGCACAATTACAATGGCAGTTTCTATTTACACACAGCTCAGAGTAAAAACTAGTACAGCCAGCAAGTGAGATAGATAATAATAACAGTCACCAAGTGTTTTCTCCCTCAGGAGGAGGGAGATGAAAATCTATTTAACTTTGGGGAAACGAAAAGAAACAAAACGATGCATTTATATAAACATTGTACATATAGCAAGTGCTTTCAGTTAATGTATTGCGATATTTTATCAAGTCCAGATAATGAAATATCAATTCCATCTATGGTCCTATCCACAGACGTAAATGCGAGCGCTGTAAAAAATTATTTCTTTCAGTCTATTACGAGTAATATTTGTCAGGTGTTGCGCGAACCTGTGCACTAAAGCATAAAATTGCATAATTGTATCCGAGTGAACACAGACTAGACACAATGACAAAATATAGTGGCTTGAAGCCTTAAAAATATCCTCCAATTAAGGCCCGCGTTTGACACCGTTTAACAACAGGCTACATTTTGTTTCGTTCCATTAGAGTTAATTGTTCAGCCATCGTCATCATTAAGAAAAACCTCTGAAACCCGCGCGACAAATCCTTCTGCACTGCATTGTGATGGGTTTACAGAGATGAAAAGCTTGTGTTAAAGAGGAGCCGGTGGTGTCAAACCCCCGCTGGGATTACGCACGTGAGCTTGAGAAGGAACATCCGGCGGCGCCAAACGTCACTGCGACGCACTCAGCTTGAGCTGGCATGTGACGTCTGTATTAAACCCAGGATGACGTGTTATAAATGTTGAGATGAGTTATCTTATCTCTTTAAACACAGGTAAGTGTGTTTCAGGCGACATCTACACCATAAAGAACGCTTTCACGGTTTAATAAGTCATACAGTAAGGGGTCGTTTCACACAGAACGCGGTTTTGCGTTTAAAAACGCGAGACGTAGCGTTGAGGAATAGAAAATAAAGGCGCGGATTTGCATTTAAACATTTGCTACACTTGTGTCGACCGTTGCAACGCGTTTTTAAAACTTTTTTCCTTAAAAAAACGTGTCTCTGGCGTTCTTAAACGCAACATCCCGTTTATTGTTTCTGGACCTTAAGGGTGCGTTCACACTTGTAGTTCGGTTCGTTTGGTCCGGACCAAAAAACAAAAACAAAACATAGTCCTGGTCCACTTAGCGTTCACACTGGCATTTTTAACAGCGAATCTAAAGTTACCGAACCAAAGGCATAGGGATACGGTCACAACCTGATTGGTCGGCTTTTATGACGTATATTTTGCGACGGAACTTGCTTAACATTCAAAACAACACTGACCACTCGTGGGTCCAAATATTGATGAGGCACTTCACCTCCTCGTTGCTCCACGTTTGCCATCTACTTATTTTGGATACACCGATCTTTCCGCGTCGTCAAATCAGCTGACTTGTAGCGTCGCATCTTGTGACATCACGTCCTGTTTTTGGTTCGTTTACATGCCTTTGGTCCTTTTTGCGTTCATATATCAATCGAACCGCACCAGAGACCCATCTTTTTAGCGCTCTCGGTCCGCTTGTTTGGTGCGCACCAGGGTTCGGATGGCAGCGTTCACATATGTTCAAACGAACCGCACTAACTGAGCAATCGCACCAGGGTTCGTTTTAATCGAACCAAACATAAGTGTGAACGCACCCTAAATGTGCGGTCACATTTAGCTTTGTATGACGAAATTCGGGCAAAATGCAGGCTTCTCAATAGGAATCCAAACAATTTGGACGAACATTTCCCTGGTCGGGATTCCAGATCGGATTCACATTTGTTGAACTGTTAACACTCGATTTTTGCAGCATTTAGTAATGTAGTACTAATATAGTATACTAATATTTGGAAGTGACCTCTTGGAAGCGAGTTAATAGTAGGTCATGCTTGCAAAAATTCGCTAATAGCCCAAATAAAAAATGTGACGGCACCTTAAGGGGCCATTCACACAGAACACGTTTTTGTGATTAAAAACATGAGATGCAGGTCAGTGACGTTAGAAACACACACACACACACACACAAAGTCTAGAGGTTTATTTTTGCGGCATCCTGAGCGCAACGGTCAAACACGTCAGTCTATTGAGTTTACAATGAAAAACAATGTAAAAGTAGTGCAATGGAATGGAAAAATGCATTTTTTGGAAAAATGCAACGTGTCTTTGCGCCTAAATGTGCAACGCAGAGCGTGAGGGTCTTGAGATGCCCATTTTTTACATGGAAAAAAGAAAATAATCGCACTGTGTATCTGGACACAGTCACTATGAGCGCGTCTTTCGCCATTTAATAAAACCGCCGCCATGCCAACTTGCTACTGTAAACAAAAGCTCACAATGCTTGCCCCGCCTCCAGGGTCATCTGATTGGTCCACTGTTATGGAACTGACATTGAGTGACGCTGCGTGTAAAACTCTTAACTTGACATGGCGTCTTAAAAACGCGGCACTCGTGTCACATTGCAAAAGGCTCGAGCGCAATGGTCATACATGTCTGCCTAGCACATATTTAAAGTAGAGCATTGGAATGGAAAAATGAGTTCAATGTGAACGGCCCCTTATTGCGTCTTAATTTTACGTTAAGTTTAAGTGACATTCATACAGTTTGCTTGCTATTAGCTGTGTTATATCATCAAATTTGAGAAATAATCTTTGGGTTTCTCGATTTTGAAGCTTAGTAACAATTTCAACTAATCCTCAGTTCGTTAGTGTTAATGTCTCAAAGTTATATGAATATTATGGTACAATCCAGTTGAATTATTTGTTTGAAAACCCGCCAATTTCAACGGTGTCCCTCTTCTGGATAACAATATCAATTTCTTTTATAAGCATATAAATAAACCATCCATTTATTCATAGCTACATTCATAGCTATTGCATCTACAATAAAATCTTTCCCCCATCAATGACTTTATAATTCACATTGGCGTAGAGACATCAAGTACCTTCTTAAATGAACAGCTTCAATATACATATAGTCAATGTGCAATAATGGATTATACACAGTTATTGAATATAGTCTAGACATTGCTTACTGGTCAAAACAATAATTTTGGTAAATGGCATGGATCACGCAAACACACCTCTTTTCCTTTATGGCTTTACAACTCAACTGCTGCATCTTTCTTTCCTGCTAGCAGTGGCATGCAAAGATGAAGACATCCTGAGTTTTCCCTTTTTCTCTTTACACAGTAGACTTCCATCATGTGCACAGGGCATTGGATGCCCGTCCTTAACATGAAACAATACTTGTAAAATCAGGAATGTCAAAAGAACAGACAATGGGACAGAATGTGTGAACTAAAATAAAAAAAAAGCACAGTTTGGGCTGACTACATTGGTCCTTGAGATGAACTGGTCCTCTGATTTAGATCGTTTCGAAGTTCTTATGTAGAATCCGGTGTCAGGCGTTTGTTATTAAAGCCTCTGCTATGGCGGTCATAAGCTGGTTATTTTATTGTCAGCATCTGTTTGTTTTTATGACCTCCCCCCTTCCCCATTGACTAGGTGTGAGCAGATGCTGCTAAGTATAGAACAGGTCTAAGAAGAAGCCACACAAATTTGGTTTTCACATGTGGAACGACTGAAGAATGTGGCCGTTTATATCAACGCTTCAGCCAATCAGTTTCGAGGACTTTTTCTTAAAGGGATAGTTCACCAAAAAATAAATAAAAATTGTCATTTGCTCAGCTTCAAGTTGTTCCAAATCTGTATGACTTACTTTCTCATGTGGAACACAAAAGGACATGTTTTGAGGAATGTTCACGCTGCTTTTTTCCCCCATAGAAAAAAACAAAACAAAAAACAACAACATAAAAGTACCTTTAAAAATAGTCAAGGAATTTCAGCTATGCAAGTATTCTGAATATGAATTTCTTTGGGGAATAAAAAAATAATAATCTTAATCGCACATCTGCATATTCAAACGTGGCCTGTTGCATTTGGTTATTGAGACTGAAAATATTATAAACATCTCCTTTGTCTTTCACAGAAAAAAAGAGAACCATATGGGTTTGGAAAGACATGAAGTTTAAGTTCATTTCATTTTTTGTGTTTGGTGGTGTTAACTGGCCCTTTAAGCAATGAGCAATTGTGGCAGAGCATGCCATGAAAATGTGTGACTCTTAAAAGGTGCTGAAATCACATGATGAAAATGAATTCATTTTCAGAGGAAGTGGTTTTTGCAAGTAATTCCTCTAGTAACAGCAGCCTGCCTGCCCTGTGCCTGTTTTTACAGATAAAACATCACAAACAACACATTCATAAATTCAGATCATATATTTTTTTTTGTTTGTTTTCTTCGGCATGCACATGCAGTAATAAAAAATACAGTTAGATAAGTAAATACTTGAAAAAGTGTAAAAATCCAGTGCGACAGTCTTTGAGTTCTTGAGGTTAACATGGTTCTTGATTGACAATGGTCAGCAGTGAGATAATCCATTCAGAGCGCTTAGCCTACTTTCCCATGCAGACCTTTTTGGATGGGTTATTGTTGTCTTTCTTTCTCACAACCCAAGGCTTGAGTTAGAAACGCGTTGTTCTCTGGGATCCTTTGAAATAGGGCTGCATGATTAATCGAAATAAAACTGAAATGGCTTAGTGCAATAATAAAATCACAAAGGCTGCGATTTCAATAAATACAAGTGCTGCGAGTGTCATAGGGATGCGTGGCACTGAGTTTATTTACATGCGAGCAGCTCCCCATCCAGTGTTTTCAGTGTCTCAGAGCGGCTCGGTCGCCAGTAAATGCTGTTCAACACAAACTTGTCTCTGTATGTGCTCTGAGTTCGGGTCGCTTGTGCATTTGGATTCCAAACGTGCGCCAATCGTTTTCTCAGAAATGGCTGTTGTCTACAAAAGAGAAGCTTTAAGGGCTAAAATAAAAGTTTAACATTTGAAAATGAATAAATAAGACAGTTGTACTGTAAAATAATATTATTTTCTTAAATAAATGATTTTTTATTTTTCTCATTTGTTTATTATTTTAATTCAACAACAATAAGTAATAATAATAAGGATGAAAATGTAATTTTATTATTATTATAAAGTCATATTGATATAAATGACAATTTTGGCCAAATTGTGCATTTTTTTTTTTTTTAAATCTCATTTTAAATACCAATTTTATCAGCGTAAACAACAACAAAAATCGCAACTAATTTTTACCAAATCACGCAGCCCTACTTTAAAAGACGATTGAAAGCAAAAATCGGTATCTGAATCCGACCAAGCTTGTGATTCATAACCCTAAGATCTTCTGTGCATGGTCCTATCTGTTAGACTGGAGTTTAGTCTCTGACAATAATGGATGATCTCACTGTTTAAGCATCTTGTAAGAAAACGTTCCCCGATCTTTAAAAATGCAGCCGTATTCAACAAACCCCTGCTTCAAATGTTGATTAAATGTTTCCCACTGCGTTTCCAAAACCGGAGATGAAAACAACAAGACAAAAACAACTACAATATTGTAGCTAAAAATCGTTTACAAAGCACAACCGGGAAAAGACGACCCCCACCCCTAAGCTTCAAATTCATCAAAAGACTCTTTGAGAAGAAAAAGCAAGAGCTAGTCCTTAAATCAGTAAAAAAAAGGGGGCCTCCACTCCCACGTGTTTAAATCCAGACGAAATGATGAACTCAGACAAGCCGACACCAGAAACATTCCTTTGCTTTTCTGTGCATCTCCACGCACAATATCAGACCTCACCAAGGCACAGTCAGACTCCTATATATCCTCATACAAATACATTCCTGAAAGCGATCAGAGGGACTGCCGCCCTCTACAGAAAACAAAAACAAAACCTCTCAGGCCCCCTCTCAACCCCCTGAACTAGGATGGACATGACCTGATCATGCACCACGGGGACCCTGGCAGCTATTTTGTCGATACTATGCATTGCAGAATGCCAATACTGTCCAATGACAGTTGAGATTACAAGCCCTCTAAGAGAGAGCAAGTCCTATAATGATGACGGTTTCATAACAAAAAAGATTGAAATGTGCAGTCTGGAATGTTCCTTTCGACTACAGCCTTTTTATTTATTTTTTTTTACTTTTTTTTTGCAGACTCAGTCTCGACACTATCTACAGCCTCTACACGTTCTTGCCGTTTGTGGTTCGACACAAACATGCAAGTTATGTAAGTAGACTACTGAGTGGCCCATCTGCCATCTGGCTATAGCCGAGTGGCGGTTTGGAGTTACACAAACGATTCAGTCTACGCAAAGACAGTCAGATCGGGTCAGTCTGACATTGGATACACACACCCACCCTAAACATCTGCACAGATCCAACACTAATACCAACAAAAGCCATATGGGTATCCGATTAACATCCCATTTTCGATGTGTGGGAAAAGAGATGGCAAGACTATTCTGCCTCTTTTAAAGAGGCTAGCTAGCATGTTAAACTCCGGACCTGGGGAAAGTTCAGAACAGGAAGTATCTTATTCTGTTCCCAAGAATCTGTGATAAAGTAGCTTAGAATATGGATCAGAACAGTTACACATTTTGAGTAATATTACAGTATTAGTAGTTATCTTGGTTATTACCTGTCCTATAAGGTATGTTTACACAGAACCAGAAAAGACTACTTATAGGTTAAAGACAGCTAACACCTCGGTGTCCCGCTGGATGTGAACAATAAAAGCTTGGTACTGCATTAATATTAGACATGGACCCAAGTAGGTATTCATGAGCAGCATCCTAAATACTGTTTACCAGGTAGCTTATATATGTATTGTAGGTACATTATATTGTTTAACTTGTGAACGAAGTTGGCCATAAACAACGAAAATAGTGAAAACACAACCTACGCGTTACAGCTTGATATGCACCGTGTCTGTTAAATTTCATGCTGTACAACAAAACAAAGGCCAGTGCACAAGGAATCTAGCACCCCTGATGAACGCGAGTAATGCGCCGTGTCCTAGCTAACAAAACCGCAGCCGAAGCACCATGGTGACAGGTGTATGAAACATCATTAGAAATCAAATGCACCGTGATGTTACGTACAATAACTTCACACAACAGCTTATCCGAGGCAAGAGCATTTAGAAATATATTACCAAAACTCGCTACTAAAAATGACTTCAATCTCATATGTAGGAAACATGATGAAAACAGTTTCCCAAGTATATGCCGAGTGTAAACAGTTGTAAACCCTCTTATGTAAAACGCCCATGAGATCTCTCAGACCCTTTGCTAGCACCAGGAAGGGAATGGAGGGACAAGCAGCAGCCTCTGAGATGTTCCTCACACCAGCTGAGGGGCCAAAATATGCAGCTATTAATTATTGAAACTCGTCTTCATCTCTGGCATAAGATCACAAAGTGTTTTGATGGGCATTGGAGTGTTAGAGCCCTTGGGTGCTGGTGTGTGGCTTCAGTATAGCTGTGCTTTCACAAACAGGTTGCCTCCAGTCATACGGAAAGACGCAAGACCCTCGAGACCTTTTTCCTTGCAAGATCCGTTGAATCGTGTCAATAGAACGCGGGAAAAAAGGAAAATTATAGATCAAAATGCAGAAACAGTCATATATATCTTGTTTGATAAACAAACTCTATAAACAAGACTCAAAGCATGCTAAACCAATGGCAGTTTTAAAGAGTTTTTGTTTTGGAGATGCTATTTAAATATTTAAATGTATATTGATTTTGCATGGATTGTAATTATAGATTCACATTCAAAATGTTCTGTTTTTTTATTAGCCTAATCAATGGATTTATTCAGATAAGCAGCAAAATTATTATTATTTTTTTGTAGCTCTAAACCACATCCATATCAGGTGTGAAATCGGTTTGAATCAGAATGCACCTCAGTGTAAACAAACAAATCAGATTTTAAGTAGCTTTTCCAAGTAGTCTAGCATACTTTAAGATGTTTTTGAGTCTCTTGTCACCATCCCGATGGTTGTATCATTCCTAAATTAATCAATGTAGATACATTGGATATTGACTAGACTGTATAAACAAATAGATCTCATTTGAAACCAAATCGGAAGTTATGTGAAGTGTGAACAAAGCTTTACTCCATATTCTAACCAAGTGTTACTCTGGGCGTAAAACATTTCATTTTGGAGAAATGAATACTATATACCTTATCTATATACATATATCGACAGTAAGCGAGAGGGGAACCATGTGATGAACAAAACAGAAACAGACATGTGCTGATCACAATTAACACTGTTTGCATGCATATGAAGAGTTATTTAGCCAATATCATGTTAGACTGTATCAGAGCCACCAAAATAGTGCCAGATTACGATCGCCAACTGAGCTGCCGTATTCCTTGAAAGCCAAACTAAGTGTCAACATCACATGGGACTCAACAATTTTCATTCTATCCTGGTCATTTTTGCAAAGAAGCCCATCGTGAAAAGACGTCCATCCTGCTGCAACCAGCCATGTTACACGATACTGTACCAACTACAGAAGAATAACACCTCCACATCTAAGTGCTTCCAGCATGAGATCCTGTGCTGGAGTAGATGTGGCATTTGCTATTTTTATTACTTCCTACTTGAACCTGTGAGGTCAGGAAAAAGGTGAGAGGAAAAGAGCTCTTCACCTTTCAGAGGTAAAATTAACCACTTTGTAGAGTTTTCATACTCTTTACTCAGGCATGTTGGTCGAACCTCTATAGGCAACAGACTGTGGTGCGAAACCACCGCGGGCTCATTTATGGCTCTAATATGAATGCAGTTCATTCCTGTTGATGGAGTCCGATGGGAAGGAAAGGTTGCGTAGCCTGAATGGCTGGTTCTTGTGACTGCTATCTTTGATGCAAGTCTGTGCTGTTGGGTTTTAATGATTGCAGTCTTTGTACTTCATTCAGTTGAAGTCAGTTACACACGTAGCAAAAAAAAAAAAAAAAGGAAAGAAAAGAAAAGAAAATGGCACGTAAAAAACCCTTTTTGGTAGCAAGAAGATTTTCCTGTGACAAAAAGCACTGAGTTCTCTGCTGTTAAATCTAACTGCTGGTTTTGCTTTTACTGATCGCATCCCTGAAAGAAATGTCCTATTGGTAAACGCAAATATAAAACCAGAGATATAAAATCCGTCCTTTTGTAGGTGCAATTGCTTGTGACAGCACGGCTGAAAGGGGGAGCTGAAAGTCCTTCTCTTGTCACATATTTTTTTTTTTTTTTTTTTTGCATTTATGAATTCAAGAGAGCTGTCCAGTCAACATCCCAAAACAAACCCCTGTGGTGGTACATTCTTGAGAAGACAGGGTTTTCTGGCTGTCCAACCCTTAACCTGTAGTAAAATGGGCAGGAGAAATGTGGAAAAAGTGCCCATGGAAAAAGAAACACTTTCTCCGCTTCTGAATTATACCACTCTCACACTGTCTGAAAGAGAGCTTTCTTCTCTTTGAAAAAGAGCTTCGACATAGGCTGATCTAGGCCTAACTGGTCCTTTAGGAACTGACAAGAATGTTTCAAGCAGGATATCGAACACAAACAAAAAGAGATGGATCACAAGTCTTTTTTTTTCTTTTTCTTTTTTTTTGCAGTGTAAAGCAACTTGCCTTGAAGGTAAAGTTGGGAATCTTCAAAGATTGAGAGTGCGTCCGTTGGTTTGGGAGGGAATGCATAAGAGTTTGACCCCCGGGGTCCACATGGGTTTAAGGTGAGGCAGGGTGGGTCTGTGGTCAGTAACAAAGAGAAGGGACGTTTTTCATTATGCTATGCATGCAAAGGAAGCCCACCCTGTTTTTGTGTCTCAGCCGTCTCAGCTGTTTCAGTCAACAAATCTCTGGCAGGCTTTCTTCCAGCGGCAGGCCGTGCACCACATGTCTCTGTTTTCCATGCCGTACACCTTACGACACTTCTTCCCCTCGCCTCGTGACTTCCTACTGCACGCCACATAAAAGACAAAACAGTTTCACCAAAATTGTTCCAACAAAGAAAAAATTGTGTATTTACATAATTAAAATTTAAAGCTTCAAATTTTAATTTTAAGGCAAGTTCATCTGAAGCTTGTGATTATTAAAGGATAAGTTCACTTCAGAATTAAAATGTCCTGATAATTTACTCACCCCCATATCATCCAAGATGTTTATGTCTTTCTTTCTTCAGTCGAAAGGAAATGAAGAAATGAAATGAAGGTTTTTGAGGAAAACATTCCAGGATTTTCCCTTATTCCTCGGCGGGGATTGTGTAGAACCCTTGAAGCTGCATTGAAACTGCAATTTGGACCTTAAACATGTACCCCAGTAAAGTCCACTATATGGAGAAAAATTCTTGAATGTTTTCCTCAAAAACCTTAATTTTTTTTTTTGACTGAATATAGACAAACATCTTGATTGACATGAGTAAATTATCAGGAAATTTTAATTCTGAAGTTAACTAATCTTTTAACCGTCAAATGGTAAAACATGGTTCACGTGACCTCAATGAATTATTATATATAATGCAGAATAAACATATTTAACTGATATGACTGGAGTTTAACTTGTGTGAATGTATCATTTTTATATTAGTTAAAATTATTATTGTTTATTATTTCTTAATCATATTTTACCGGTTTATATGATTATAATTAAAAACAAACATGATCCAAGCAATATAAAAAACAATAACCCCCCACCCCATCTGATTTTCATTTTCAGATTTGCTTCTGGCATCACAGAGCAGAACTTATTGTTAATTGTAGTTTTCTACACTACTTACAGATTTTATGATGTGTGACTAGATTTGGACGCTCATAAAACGTGCAAGAATGTTCCTTAGGGGTGCCGCACCTCCAGCATTCATCACGTCTAACTATTTGACAACCATTTTAAAGTATAATATTCATTACTTCAGGTGTAAGACTCTACCTGAGTGAGCCTGCAGCTCTCGGGGGAGACGAGAGCACTGCAATGGTCTGAGAGCGCTGTTCCCCAAAGCCCTGTGTCCGGCTATGAGTGGGAGAGGCCTGCAGTCAGAGAGAGAGAGTTAAAATCCTTTTCACAAGGCCAAAGACATCATTCATCCATTTCCTGTCATAAAAACCCCAAAGCGTAATTTAAAGAAACACGGAGCATAAAATGGTGTCTGTTTAGCTTGTTTTGTAAGAGTTTCAGTATTTGGTTATGTATCAGTGATGAGATATTTGTCAGACTGATTCACATCTTAGAGAAATTTGAGTCACCTGACATCACTGTCAATCAAATGAGGGGCCAAACTGTGGTAGATCAGTGGGTGATTATGAGAGACAATCGGTGTGTATAAGGGGACAATCTAACGCAAGGCACACTGAAGTTCAGTGTGTGCATGTGTGTGATGGGCACAGGAGTGTGTGTGTGTATGTTTACTCACAGAGGTGCCAGTGAAAGTGACAGGTGGGGACTGCCAGGAGATACTGAAACTGCTGCTGGAGGGGGTGAAGCCAGTGGAGCTGGTGGAGGGGATGGTAACAGGGGCTGTGGCCTGTGGAGTGACAGTCACACTGATATATAGAGTCTCCACGGGCCCGGGATTATGACTGGGCTGCATGTATATAATGTTATAACCATCTAGCATTCAAGCAGTGGGCTTTTCTTTATTGGTAACCCTATTATTGGTCATTTAAAGGCTTAGTTCACCCAAAAATGAAATTTCTGTCATTAATTACTCATGTCGTTCCAACTCAACTTTTTTTTTTCTCTCATCTCGCATAGAAAGCAACAAAATAACTACTTTTCTGGACCTTGAATATAGTAAAGACATTTTTAAAATAGTCAACGTGACTACAGTGGTTTAACCTTAATTTTATGACGCGACAAGAATACTTTTTGTGCGCAAAAACAAAACAAAAATAACGACTTTATTCAACAATTTCTTCTCTACCCTGTCACTCTCCTACGCTCTTTAAGCTGTATAGTGTGCGCAGGCTTACAGGTTCTATGTTCGAACACCGGCTCATTATTGGCTGATGTGATATATGTGATGCTGACTCAGGAGCCGGCCAATAATGAGCCGGTGTTCTGACGTAGACACGGAAGTCTGAGTCAACAGCGAAAGAGAGTGACAGGGGTAGAGGAGAAATTGTTGAAAAAAGTCATTATTTTTGTTTTGTTTTTGAGCACAAAAAGTTTTTTCGTCGCTTCATAAAATTAAGGTTAAACCACTTTAGTCGCGTTGACTATTTTAACGATGTCTTTACTACTTTTCTGGACCTCGAATGTGGTAATTTCATTGCTTTCTATGGGAGATTAAAAAACACTCAGATTTCATCAAAAATATCTTAATTTATGTTCTAAAGGTGAACAAAGGTCTTAATGAGTGTGAGTAATTAATGACAGAAATTTCATTTTAGGGTGAACTAACCCTTTAAAGCTATGTAAGTTCAGCAGATGTACATAGTTTAACAGGGTTATTGTTATATAACAGGGTTTTTATTATTTTGTTTTGCGCTTTGGATTTCAGTTTCAGCGTTCAGTTCAGTGGTTCTCAATCTCCGTCCATCATAATTCTCTTCATGCGTTGTGACCTTTTCATCCTCCATATTGTGATTGAGGGGCGATTTTATGCACAGCTTGGCCTGTTGAATATCTGTCTTCAGTCATATTGAGGCTACCTAATAGTAAATGTTTTTCTTTATTTCTGTAATTGCATAGAACTACTATCTTATATTCAGATTACTTGTCTAGCGGTTGAGTACCGAGAGTATCAGAGTGGATCTCTCAAGTGATGTAATGTAATGTTATGTATATGTGTGCGTAAACTCATTGTGATTGGATGGGCTGTACCTGGTAGGCGTGGTCTGTGTGCACTAGGTAGAGCGCGCTGGGAGCAGAGCGACTGAGAGGGGTGGTGGTGCTGTTCTCACTCTTCACCCCGTTAGTGCCATCCGGCTGTCTCTGGTCCAAACTCGGCGGGGGGGACAGCACAGACGGGGACACAGGAGACAGACTGCTCAAACCGTCCGCCACAGAGTCTGTGTTCAGTTTAATCTCAGTGTAGTAGAAATCCTCCTCACCGTCACTACACTCTGAGTCACAATTCCTCCTGAAGAGAGACAGATCATTGAAACATTTTAATATCAACATTATTACTTGCTTTCATTTTACATTTCTAATGTGCACCACTAATATTTGTAAAGTTTCTATACTATACAGCACTGTACTTTTCCATCATACTGTATAGTACTATAAAAGGCAAATCACAGTATTTCCACACTGAAGTTGAAAAAATGGCTTTGAAATTATTTAATTGACTGATTTAATATCAATTAAATTTACTTTATGTCATTTTGACAGTATAATAGTAAACATTTGTACTACTTTATACTTTACGTAACTGGACAACATTAATGGCCCTACAGGAGAAACGGAGCGCAAAGTTCTCTTTCACCTTTTCATGTACTTGAATGGTTTAAAACTGCTTTAAACTGACAAGACTTGGAAACGCATGCAAATGATCAACTTTTACTCTGTAAAACGTCTTTATAAAGGATAAACATTGCCACTAATCCACGAATTACATGCGTGCCAAACCGTGGGGCCTGCTCCTTACAGATCAACTACAATCCATGGTATGGTATTTTATTGTGATGCATCGTAGATTACAGTGTAGTGTACAGTGTTGTAGATTACAGTGTAATGCAACGTATGTAATATAAATTACATAGTATAATGTCACATGATCCTACAGAAATCATTCTAATATGCTGCTTTGGTGCTTATGCTAAATTTGCTAAATGCCTTATTATTATCAATGTTGAAAACAGTTGTGTTGCTTAATGTGGAAGCTGTGATGCTTTTTTTCAGGACCCTTTGATGAAAGTTAAAAAAAAAAAAGCATTTATTTGAAATAGAAATCTAATGAAACTGTATTTTCTTAATATTGTAATTGTATTGTGACATTATAATTGACGTTACTGTCACTTTAGATCAATTTAATGCATCCTTGAAAGTATTTATTAAAAAAAAAAATTTTTTTAACTTTTGAACAGTGGTGTAGTATGGTAATGGTATAGTGTAGCATTCTGTGTTACATTATGAAATAGTATATTATAGTGTAGTATTCTACAGTATGGTTTGATGTAGTATGGTATGATTTTATTGTACAGTACTTTATACTGTACTTTGAATGTTTCAACAGTTACTTAATGCTTAGAACTGTCAGTTTCTCATGTCCTTCCCCTGAACCATACTTCTGAAAATGAGATCTCAGAAATTCTCCTGGTATCTCCCAGCAGTACTGACATTTGTGTGCTTTAATTAGACTTTAGCCGAGAAATCATAAACCTTCCTTCAGAATCATCTGGCCTTTGCTGTCATTACATGTCATTACTTTGAGCCCAGCAGTAGTGTAAGCGCGGTGATAATCCTGCTGGAATTAGTCTCATGTTTTGACATTGAATCAGAAGAAGACTGTTATCTCTTATCTCTCACTATAGGCTATCCAGAGTTCACTGTGATGGATGTCAGCCAAGAGATGGTATAACCGTATAAAAATGTGAACGCTTTTCTGAATGTTTAAGTGTACATTTGTACACTTGTGTTAATGTGTTGATGTACTGGGTTTATTTCAAAGTGCTCATTATCAGGGCGAATACACCGGGAAATGCATTAAATATGATCAAAGAAATCTGCCAGAATTTATGGACTTTTACACATTTTAAACATGTACACTACTATTAAAAAGTCTTGGGATGGTAAGATTTTTTAAAAATGTTTTTGAAAGAAGTATCTTATGCTCACCAAGGTTGCATTTATTTGATGAAAAATACATTAAACAGTAATATTGTGAAATATTATTACAAATGAAAATAAGTTTTCTAGATTCATATATTTTTTAAAATATAATTTATTCCTGTGATGGCATAGCTGAATTTTCACCATCATTACTCTAGTCTGTGTCAGTGTCACATGATCCTTTAGAAATCATTCTAATATGTTGATTTAGTGCTCAAGAAACATTTCATATTATTATTAATTTTCAAAACAGTTGTACTGCTTAATATTTTTGAGGAAAACTTAAACATCATGTCAGGATACTTTGATGAAATGCATTTATTTGAAATGATTACTATCAGTTTTGATCAAAAATCTAACTGACCCTAAACTTTTCAACAGTAAATTATGTACCAAATACCCCTCTCATTACAATTTACCACTATTGCTAAGGCACAAGCCTAACTGACATAAAACGAGGTGTAATTGTGCAGAAATGTCATTTAAATATGATGCAGTGCTAGTTCAGGGTATTAATGCTTGTTTAAAATGTATTACGGGTGGTTAGTAAATTTTTCGTGACACCACAGGTGCCTTACCCCAGGTGGACGGTTCGAATGTGCCTCTGGATCCCGGTGGCTGTGCTCAAAACCTTCCCGCAGTTCTTCCACAGACACTTGAACATCACCTTCATGGAGTTCTGTCAAGGACACAGGTGCACAGTGAGTACACTAATCCACATCAATTGGCAGACCTCTTGTACCCAGCATTCAGATGCTCACAAAAGACTGACACGGGGGGGATGCAAGGGTTGAGAGCGGAACCCAGAGCCTCAGCGGGACGCCCACCTTAGATGTCTCTCTTGCTCTATTCTGAGACTGGTAATTGGTCGGCATTGAGAGTGACACTATAGCACAGTCTTTCAAAGCTCATGTCAGTTTTCACACAATGTGTCTGCACTAATTACACAATTGTCATTTGAGAGCTGCAGAACTGCACTCGAGTTGAAAGCACAAGTGAGCGTAAGTGAAGATGAAAGTCTTAATACTTCAATCTCTCGACATATGTTTTTATGCTGGGTGGCGTGCGGTAGTTTGTTTACCATTGTCATGACGCTAATTTAATTTTCTCTGGATGGCCATTGTGTTGGTCTGGCAAACAAAGCAGCTCATTCCCGCATAATCGGTTCACCATGTCCCTGGATGACAACAGCGCCGCAATTCCCAGTGCTATAAACCAGCTACTAATTAACAACAGTTCAAACTGGCTGGTGTCCTCCTGTTGAAGTCAACTCTCTAGAAGGCAGCTGAAGGTCAAAGCAGAACACTTTGCCATTTTTCTTCATTTAGGAAAGACTCTTTAGAAGCTGCTGCCAGGAAAGACACTGACATGGATATGATTGATTGATGTGTTTGGAGGCAGCACATGTTTCACTGCAATTCCTAGAAATGAATCTAAAAGGAATTTCACTTCTTCATCGACAGCATTATTATTTAGATTTATTTGTAATTGGTGTGAAATCATTACTTAAAATGTACCATGGTTCTACCAAGGTTTTCAGAGCACGGTACCAAGGCAATGTACCATACAGGTAATACATAAATGTGGTAATCATTCAGTAACAACAAAATAGTATTTATTTTACATTTATTCATTTGGCAGATGCTTTTATCCAAAGCGACTTACAAGTGAGGAATACAACAAGTGATTAATCATGAAGAGGCAAATAGACACAGGAAGTGCTCACAATGCAAGCTTCAGACATTTATGAAAGTACTGCGGTATTCTCATGTTTTATGGACATAATATTCGCTAAAATACTTTGGAGTATCACCACCTATTAGCACACAAAAATGGCCAAACAGTACCATGGCACTTTTTTAACATTTACTACCATTCTTTTTTTTGGACTACCATCTAAACACCATGAAGTACCAAACATTAAGAGTACGATGATATTACCACATGATATCATGATACTGTCAGTAATTTTTGTAAAGGTTGTATGTACCATTGTACATGAATATGGTAAATATTCAGTATACTCTATATAACTGTATTACCACAGTTTTTGTTTTAATGGTAACACTATTGTTTCAAAGTATTTCAAAATAAAGTACCTTGGAGTAAATATATAAATATTTATATTTGTAAATATATGATAACAGCAATCATTCAGTCCTATCAAAGCTATATTATATAATATTTTTATTCAGTTTTTTTTGTGCTATTTTAGAACCTAAAGTTAACCTAAATGAAAAGGAGAAATGTTTCTTTTGCAAATAGATGAAATAAAATACATTTAAGTTCTTATAGTACAAAAGTGTAATATATTTATGTCCATGAAATGCAAGGATAATAATAGTGATATTGAAAATAAGGCACTAACAAACACTGGTACTGCTGTTGTCCTGAATCCTGAGCTGGAGAGACAATAACTGAGATAAAGGAGGTCTATTCATTCCCACAAATGAGGAAAGACTGACAGAATCTGGGATGCACCTGACATGTGCCTGACGAACTGGAAGATAAAGTAGATTAGTGCCTGTGAGCAGCCTAGTGCATTGGTAACTTATCTTCGTAAAGACAAGTAAATTGCCTCTCTACACAGCATCATCATGTCTAGTAATGGCACCTCCAAATGAGCCACATCCCAGAGAGGACAGTGTGTTATTAAAAGTAAAGAAATATGTGCCCACGACTTCTCAAATAACCTGTCTCTAATGCTAGTATGAGACCAGATATAAATCACTTTTACACATCTTCCTCTAAATTCAGGAGTCATGTCACACACAGGAATAAAATACAAAAGTACAAGGGCTCGCAGTCAAAAAAACATAATCATTATTCATCACTCAAACTGCATATTTATGAAACTGAATTGAAACACACAGTGAAATGCACTTAACACAATGTAGAGATGCACTGGTTTGCTGCAGCTCTTTGCTTAGAACTTTTTCCATTCATCATGATCTTTATTTGAACAATCTAAATATTGATTCTTAATATTTTTGTAATAAACCACTTTGGAATGTTCCCCTTACAATTTGAATTCCACTTCAATCACATACATTAACTAACAGCCCTAAAAAAAGATTTTGTAGGCACCCGTAACTTAAGAGTTTAAAAACTGATTTCTGATTGGCCTGATTTGAATTGGCCGATAGTTGTTGTTGTTTTTTTTGTTTTTTTTAAATCAAAATTTCCTTAGTCTAAAGGAGTCCAAAATATATGAAATTGCACTATACAGAGAATAAAATAAAGCACAAACAGTTTAGATGATACTCAATACACTGTAACCACCTCCAACTTTCTTTCTCCTCATTTTAACACCATTTACACCAGCCATAATTAAAAATAAGACTATAATACTGGCACTTCTTTTTGCAGATATTCAATATTTGCAAAAGCCATTTTTGGTGCGACGAATATGCAAATCGACCTCTAGCATAAACGTGAAGTATTCAGCACTCACATAAGGGTCTTTGTCTCGTTCTAAATTGCATTTGAATTTCACTTCATGGATCACAAACCGTGCCAGGGACACGGGCGGCAGGGTGGCTGTGGTTTTTTTGTGCTGCTCATTGTAAATCTATTATCTTCCTTTATCCATTCTTCCTATAGTAGCGTTTAACTAAGTTAAGCCTGATCAAATCTCCATAAGTGAAGGTGAGATGACAGCAGCTCACCTTGCGTTTGCGGGGGATGGGTTCGTCGAACAGCAAGCTGTTGCCATCATGCTCATCTATGTTGTCGTCTGGCGGGCCGCTGAGGCTGGGCATGCGAAAGGGTTTGAAGCTGTCAGCGGACAGGGGCGGAGATGGAGTGGACGGGTTGGATTGGTCGCTTGGCGCACTCCAGCTCCAGTATCCGCTGCTGCTGTAGCTGGATGGAGTGAAACCTCCGTCCTTCCAGGAACCGTTTAGACCCTCTGTATGGAGAGGGCATAAAGACACATTAAGAGCAATAATAATAACCATCATCCCGACATATATACCGCTTTATAATACACTAAACTTTCAATTAAGTGTAATGAGGAGTGAAAAGACATTAATGTCATGTTAGTTTATGAAATTCTCAGTGTGCAGTAGTGCTTTAGCACACTGTCATAACAGAAAGTTAAAGTCCTAATTATATTACATAAAAGCCACAATTATAGTATTCCATTAAAGGCATTCAAAAGTTATAAAACCTCTTCATCGAGGCCCGTTTTACACATGGATCCATTAGCAGTATGTATGCAGTCCAGAAGAAGTGCAGACTCATTGTGCTTTCTCTTAAGACACGTTTGCAGTGCACAGCTGATGTGCAGCTGTGTACCACAAATACAACTATTAGTTATCCATTTATTCATTATTTTGATTTAAAATCCAAACGCTTTTACTGAAGATGCTTTTTCATCATTGTGATTCTTTGTACACAGCACAGTAATAAAATCTATCATAGACATATTCACGTTTAAATGTAATAAAAAAAAATTAATTCATTAATTGACCCTTCGCAAAGACACGCCACCTTTAGTTACTGTTGCTTTATCCAACAAGCCATACGCTCTCACGCCACACATCATGTTCTCACGCTGTGAAAAGTACATCGCGGAGCAAAGAGGACACTGACAACGTGTCGACAGACATGAAACGGTTTCATATTTAATATATCGTAATTTTTTTAAAGAAGTTTAAACAATAAATACCGTTTAGTGGCTCTTTAATGTGTCATGACAGATCGCTGTAGCTCCTTCAAATGGCTCGTGAACCGATCATCTCTTCATACTAGTTCATTTATAGCATCAAATAAACATGAATGGACATCAGAAGGAATGTTGTTTCAAGTACAGAAAAACGTGAGCACACATCATTTTTGAAGTTCAAGTTCACCAACATTAATCTACAAACTCCCCCGACTGTTTTGTTGGACAAAATGGAGGATTTGGGGTTATGATTTGTCAGATCGCCTGTCAATCAAACTGTTTGCAAAGGGTCAATTACACACACACACACACACACATACACACACACACACATATTGAGTTTTAATGTGGTACATACAGTAAAAACACATGGTACTTCTGTAAAGTCCCTGTAAAGTAAATTCTGAGAAAGAATTTTCTAAACACATTATGTTACAAATGTATTGCTGAAACGCATTAAAAAGATTGTGGACTCAGTAGTATTGAATTGTGGAGTTAGACCGTTAAACAGTTTTTCACCAATTCTGTGTTCAGGATTTTTTGGGTGGGGCTAAAACGGTGGCTCGATGACACACTGGAGCCAATCACAACAGACTGGGCAGTACAACCAATCAGAGCAGAGTAGGCTCACGGAAATGAGGTATTTAGAGTGACGGAAGAAATGAAGTTATGAGTAATGTATATTATGTGAAATTTTTTTTTTAAGAGAATGTTATTAAAATAGTTTTTGTAAACTTAAAATATAAATAATGGAATGTAAACGAATAATGGGATGGAAATATAAATAAAATAAATAATAGAATTATATTTTGTACTTAAAATATAAATAATGGAATGTAAACGAAAATTAGAAATGTTGCCTTGATAACAGAAAACGTACTAAAATGACTATAAACTAAAGCTAAATAGAAATCAATTAAAAAACTAACAAAATTAATTAAACTTTATATTTTATTTTACATTTAAAATTAGAATGGGAATCAGCAGGAAACTGCTAATAAATAACTACTAATATTATATAAACATATACAATACAATACAATCACAATACAATAATATGGTTCTTTATATTTACTGTATAATAAATTTAAAACTGATCTGTGATATATTGTATCAGTGATATATTGAACACTTAAAAGTACAGTCTCAAAAAATGTGATAGGTCAAAGAGAAGGTACAAATTTAAACTCCTTTATGACTATTTTGTTGCAAGACACCTTTACTAACATTAAATACGACTTCAGGGAATAAAATGCATTGCTACAGAAGTGTAAAATATGGCCCCTTTAAGTTATTAGTAGATGTCAGATTTAAGACAGCAAAAGCTAGTCTCATGATGCCTGAACTAATGCACTACTGTCTCATATGACAGTTTTTCATGCGCATGTGACAATGAAAACAGGAAATAGCTTAGAGAACAGCAAGCTGTTCCTGCAGCTCAAAGCAGACAGTGTGAAAATGACTTCATGAGGACTGAGATCACGGTGTAGTTGTGATCTAATGTTACTTACCGCTAACTTTTACAGGAGGGCTCCGCACCAGAGGGCTAGTGGACAGGCTGGTCAACACCATGGCAGCCGTCACTTTGTCCATGTCCACCTCCTCCTCGGATTTCCTGTAAGAGCAAGAACATAACTTATAACTCAAAACTGACTATTCTCATTTTAATGGAATATTGCAGTGTTCATTATAAATGATTTACCTGTACACATTATTTTCTAAAATGTGCACTCACAATTTTTTAATCAAAAACAATAACTTCCCCTCCCTCTTGCAACAACATCTCTTCTCTTAAGAGGGCGGGACAAAAGAAGCAAGCCAATACTCCAAGAGAAAGTGAAGAACAAACTCGTGTCACGCCATTTCGAACAAAATCAGGCCAAAACAAAGTTCATTCTGTGTTTTTTTAGAGGAGTTCGAAACCGCTTGCTTTCCGGAAAAGTTTGCTCCACCTTTAAACTACCATTGATCTGTGGCGATTACGAAATAGGTATCATGTGCTCTAGGGCACCATTGCCTTTGACGTGAAATATTCTCCAGTTAATTTCTTCTAGAAAGCAGAAATTGATCCTTCGTAAACAGTTTGATTGACAGGCAATCTGACCAATCATAACCCCAAATCCTCCATTTTGTCAGACAAAGGAGTCAGGAGAGTTAGATTAACATTGGTGAACTTGAAAAATGTGTGCACTCATGTCTTTCCGAGCTTGAAACAACATTCCTTCAGATGTTCATTCATGTTTATTTGATGCTATAAATGAACTAGTGTGAAGCGATGATTGGTTCACGAGCCGCTTGATCTGTCACGACACATTAAAGAGCCACCATACGGTATTTTTTGTTTAAACACATTTAAAAAATTACGATATATTAAATATGAAACTGTTTCATATGTCTGTCGACACGTTGTCAGTATCCTCTTTGCTCCGGGATGTATTTTTCACTTCGTGAGAACATGATGTGTGGCGTGAGAGCGCATGGGTTGTCGGACATAGCAACAGTAACTAAAGGGGGCGGGCCTTTGGGAAGGGTCAATTGGGCTGGGCGATTAAACGAAAAGTAATCGAAATTCTAAACCTCTAACCAATGTAATTTTCCCAAGTCAGTTATTTCATTTTTTTAATCCTGTTAATACTTTCTCCTTAAAAACATACTACCGCATGTGTAGTCATGTGACTCCCCCCCCCTTCCAGTCAGCAGCATGGAAGCAACAAGGAGGCAAACTCAAATGTCAAGTCAACACACACACAGTATGCGAGTTTGTCAACTTCATGTGTTTACAGACTTACCAGTTTGGGCAAGCGATTTTAGACCATCAGATGTGTATCATTATATCAAGCCACTGCGTTGGTGTATTGTGACACACGAACACTAATAATGACAGTAGCTCGTACATCACATAAAGATCGCACGCACCTTGTCAATGCTGTCCAGTGCTTTATCTCTAAAGAAGAAACTCAATTTATAGCAATCTATAGTAGTTACTTCAACTTTTGAAGTGACTACTTACAACCCACAGCTTCACAATTAATAGAGAGACTGTATGACTAATTCACACAAGCAATCGCTTTCTCATTAAAAGATTCAAATAAATGTACTGGTTCTGTGCTAATTTATCTGTATCTGATTTACAATGAGCAAAAATCTGTAAGTGTTATGAACCATAGATAAAATAACAGCTGAAAGTGAGCTGCTATGTAGGAGCACTGTTTCATTAGGAAAAAATATCCCACCTTTAATAGTCACACATATTTATAGTACAACACTTGTCAGTGAACTATGAAGGCAAAGAAAAAAAACAGCAAAAAAAAAAATCTTTCATTAATCATAATCGAGGTAAAATATAAAATATTCAATTAATCGAGATTTTTATTTTAGGTCATATCGTCCAGCCCTAATCAGAAAGTTCTTGGATTTCAACAAATAGTATTATATTTGGGCCTTAATGGCTAGGTATTATAGACCTCCTTGATTCAGGCTACAAAAATGCTATTACATACACGTTGCTCTGAGCTTCCATGCCAGCTGCTGGCGTTCATTGTTGTGGGATCTCCAAAACTGCAGCACACAGCGTTCCTATGATGGACAGAAGAGTAACATCTGTCCTGACAGATGACTCTCATCACTCACAGATGCAGTGTAACATGTCTCTTTACGATAGCATGATGGCGAATGATGATATCAACACAACACGTTTCCGCTTTGGGAATGGACCGGCTGATCTTGCGCCGTTTACAGGTTTCTAAACAACAAACAAGGGCTGCGTGAAAGACATGTAAGTGTTTTTATATAGCAAAGGACATCTGTAAAATCTCAGATGGGTATTTTATGCCTGTGATTGAAAGATGGATGATGAATGCGTTGACGTGTGGAAGGTGTAATAAATCTTCTCACCTGTCAGCTCAGAGGAGCACATTCTCTCCTGGGAAAACCTGAGCTGCCCTGCCAAAGGCACAGCATGACATCTCATAAGAGAGAGAGACAGAAAAAGAGAGAGACCTCTGGCTGACAGAGAAGCCCGGGACCCACATTAGAGATAGGCCTAATTTATGTTTCCCATGCGGCGAGAATGATGTCATTACGGCTTTTGGATAAATCACGGTAGGCTGCCATCGATGCCGCTTTTCCCAGGACCCCACTATTACAGCTACTTCCTGGTCACCTTGGGAGAGCATGTTGGGAGTGATGGAGCTTTCCAGATAATGCCACGCTGGTGCTCCTGGATGACGGCTAATTAAGAGCTTTAATATCTCTCTCATCCGATAGAATATTGTAAATTTCAAGAAATGCATTAGATCCTGTGTAATTAACATGTGATATATTGCCACTCTTGAACAAAAAAGGATCTCGGAAGTTCCAAATCACATGAGTCATTAGTGTCCTTATCAAGCAATGGGAGTGAAGCCGGCCGCACATTTATGAATAGTAATTAAACACGCATTTGACGGGAGACAAAAGGGGGACGTTTGCTGCGGTCCAAATCCGAGTGCGATCATTACCGGCACCCCCCACAGCACTGGTCCGGTTTCACACTCAACTTTATTCTATTAAACCCCGGTGCATTTGTGCTCATCTTACGTCATCACAAGCATGCATGGCGCATGATAGAAAACAGGATGCACATCAATATATTGTGTTTCCTACTAATTTAGTACTATTATGCACAGCGGGGTGAACGACAATTGTATGTTTACTGTATGTGCGTCGCATGAAGGCAGCTTTCTTCTGCTTGCAAATGGACAATTTTTGTGGAGTTGTGAGCCATTTATTAGCCACTCTGATTCCAAAGTTCCAGTGCAACCGAATTTTTCATGCGAACCATGTCCCATTTCGAACTAAACTTCCACCCTAAGTGCCGTCTTTAGTTGCACATTGGTGTGCTCATCCACAATGTTCACATCATGACCCATTCATGAGGGCTGATTCATATAGCATGGTGATTTCAAAAACAACATTTGCAAATAGATACATCATGGCTAGGGATGGGTCGGGATAATCAACCAGTCATCCATCAACTAATCGATTTAGCGAGTTCGACTGGGGGCATAGGACCCCCTAAAAGGCCACAAGGGGGTGCTTGGGGATCTACTGAAATTTTGAAAGAAAAACCACTACAAATTTATTACTTTTTATTTTGCTTTCTAAAGACAGGTTGGAAGTAGTAGTAGTATTTTAATAACTTTGGCCTTAATATAGAGACAATATTATTAACATATTAATAATTCATTTTGGCCTTACATTGACTAAAAAAGTGGATTATTTTCTTTTGTAGATAGCATGTCTTAATCCATCAATTTTGCTGCATGTTCCCATAAGAAACATGTCTGATCAGTCTCTGGTGGTCATGACCATAAACCAACCTAATTACACAGGGGCTTACGACTAGAACATTATGAAAAGAAGTAATGTTGCACATCTCTAATCATAGCCTCTTCCCATCATCACTAGAATATCTTCAACCATGAGGCTGGAAAAACACATTATGGGAGTTAAAGAACGGACAAACAGACGCTCTGTTGTGAACTGAGTCTGTGCTGTATCTCATTTGATGTTTTTCTCAATGGGAGTGGGACAATATGATAATGCTCTTTCTGCTCATTTCCAATAAGTCAGGTATAAATTAATGACCATGCTGTAGAAATGAGCCTGGATATGAAATACCCAGCTTTAAGAGTCATTAATACCCGGTAATTCTTCCAGTGGCCTCCCTCATTTGCAGGAAGCCAAACGTCAATGGGTTTTTTTGGTAATGGGGGTAAATGTGTGAGATGGCCGCCAGCCAGGGGGGGAGGCAGTCCCAATCTGTTGCGATTCAATGGACAGATGTGCCAACTTTTTTGTAGCTGTCCAAACTCGCAAGACAAATGACAGAGCGGGTGGCTAGAGAAAGGCTATCCTACGTACCTTCAGACATCTGGACCTTTGTGTTTAATTAGTCCATTGACGAGGCCTGTGCCCACAGTGGCAGAAAACTGGAAAGATGTTTCCAGTTTCAAAAATAACAGTGGTTTAGGAGGATATACATAATAATAACTGACTGGATTACAGTCATTTTCCCAAGCCAATATCAGTGTTCTTGCAGTAATCACTGTGGACTCATTCAAGCCATTCGTCCTTGCAACAGTGGCACAAAAAATGTTTGACAAAATAACAGCACCACTTTAATATACCAAAAACGATCGAAAACAAATTACACTCCATTCAGAATTCAGACAGCATATCAGCGTCAGTTAACACTGATGACTCTGAAACAGCATTGGGGAAATCAGGGGAACTCCCCGAAAAAACCAGAGCGCACAGCTCCTCCCCTGCAGCCATCCCCTTCCTGTTTGGTTTTGAGCAAGAACAGAAGGGAGCGGAGAGATGGCTTTGAAGTTGGTTCGAGCTGGGCCGTCCATCGTTTATTATAGTCGCTAGTGTATGACGCTCATTTCCTTCTAAATAAGGGGTAATAAATCAGACACCTCAAGCCTCCCGGCTTGAGCTCTTATGTTCTGTTATCACCACCATTCACGTAAAAATCTGCATACGACATGGGAAAAATATGCATGAGAGACATTGAGGCATTTCAAACGTTAACCTGCTGGAAAACATGCAGCATTGTGACGGTGACCTCTGACTGTCAGATACTAATCAGATACAGTCATGGACCGAGCCCTTCGCATTTATCTACGGCCGTGTGCAGATCCAATCAACATCACATACCTTTAAAAGATAAAATAGCGGCGGCATATATGGGCTGCTTTCTTTCAATTTCCTGTGCAATATCATTACAGTAAAGCTCTGGGTGGTATGACAGTACTGTACAAATATTTTCTGCAATACCATTTTATTTATACCTGTGGTGCAATTTAAAAAGATACAAGCAGCTGAAAACTTAAGTCTGCAAAATATGTTGTGGATGGCATCCAATGTAGACAGCTTCACTGACTAAAATAGAGCGATTTCATTTTTGTTTATGGTCATTGGGTTAATTTAGCACATCAATACATATTAGGTGTGCGGTCAAGTGCATGTACTGCATATATCAGCTATTTTCCAACCATTTAAATCAGATTTGTAATGCATTACTCTTTAGAGTCTCCTTTAAAATTTAAAAGCTGTTATGCTGAAGTGCTATTAATTATCTTACCTTATCTTAATAAAAATAATGTTATTTTTCAAGCATTTTAAAGTGTGTTTTAAAGTCACTAGATCACAGAAAAATAGATATTCCATGGTTAAGTAATGTTTACAATTTTTGCATCTAAGAAAGAATAGAATAGAATAGAATATGTAGAATCTCCAGTAAAGAACGAGTGATGGGGACAACAAAAGCTGTAAGTAATGTCAAACCTCCAAATTATCAGCTGGTTTGGTCCAGATCCTAAAGAATTAAAGTCTCAGGTTTAGATGGCACATCCATGGATCTCCAGATGCATTAGCACACTGGAAATAATCACTGAATTTACTTAAATTCAGTAAATTCAGTGAAATAATCACTGAATTTACTATATATATATATATATATATATATATATAAGTCACTCTTAAACAAAACATGAAACATAACGAATGTTGGTTGTCACTTGTTGACAGTCTCTGCGTCTAAGTTCACAAGTCTTGGACAGAATAAGCTGCAAACGGGAAAAACTGTATTCTTACAGACAAAAATCTGACTAAAAGGACCCTGTCTATCATAGAAACTTAAGAAAACCTCTTGAGTCTGCTCCGCCCAGAGGACCATTCCAGGACTGTTACCAGTTTTGATAATGTTTGAATCTACTGCACGCTCTACCACTCAACTCTTCTGGAAATCTTCCCCTTTTCTCTCTCTTTGGAAGGCAAACTTGCAAAGCGCTGTGGAGCGAGAGACATTAACCTTGGTAACTTGACATAGACACACACATATTATCTCTTTTTAATTTGATTAAAGCAAAGATTAATCCATTCATCATCTATTACTTTGTATCGTTACAGGTCGAGCGTGTAGTTGACACGGAGGGCACAAACACACGCACGTTCTTTGTTCTCAATGCCACGCTTGTTTCATCTCACCCCCTCCACCCCGGCTCCAGAAGTGCTCTCACGCCCGTAGGCTGAGCACTCGCACAGGATACGTTGAATGCGCGGGCTGCGCTAGTCTCAGGGGCCCGAGGGGGGTACTGTCGGTCAACTCAGGGATGCTCGAGGCGGTCCAGAAATCACAGTGGTTGGCACCGGCCCAAAGCCAGCCTCCTCTTACCTCACACACACGGCCCAGCTCCCTGTACTATGGATAAACATTGTGCCTGTGAAACCTGGCCCGCAGCCAGACGCAAAAGCTGGAGTCAAACAATGATTTCCTATAATACTGGACAGCCTTGTTTACTTGCTAATCTGCAAACAGAGAACAGACAAAATACAGTGCGGCGTTTTGGCTACATTGGCCACTCGTATATGCCATTTATAGCCACCCCTGCCCCCACCCCACATGGTTGGGTCGAATTTTACAGTTCCCCGTAGTGTTCATGAGCGTTCCTCGATGTGAGGAGGGTAAACACTCTCACAAACAGGGAGGTTTCCACATTCCTGCTAAACATGGGCTGTGTGTGTAAGAGTTGTGGTAATAAGGGTTAACATCGGCCTTCGGACAGTGCTATTTTTTTACCAGTAGGACCAATCATGTTTGTGAAGGAAAAGAGAAAATAAGGCTTTATCTGACTCTGTCACACTATAAAAGAAAGAATGAAAGAAAGAATAGAAAAATCCCAGTCATTCATGCTGTTGGGTAAAAGTATAAGGCAGATATGCTCACAATGACAAGCTTCTTACAAGCACGTCAAAGAAAAATGGCAGACAGGCTGCAGTTGCAGGTGAATATCTTTGTTCTGTACTGTGTATATCAGTGTACTCCAACCTTTTTTTTGTCTTGCAGTATGTGCCCAAAAACCCCTTGAGAACAGGAATGTGCTCAGAAATTTAATCGTTCATTTTTACAGAATATCATTTAGCATTATGATTAGTTATGGCTGTCACAATCATGAAACTTTGGCTGATGATAAAATGTCGTTCAAAATTGTTAACTTTAAAATGAAATATGTTAAATATGAAAAAGATATTCAAAATTATTTTGTTTTATTATGAATACGATCAAAATGAGCTATTGTTCTATTTTATTCAAATATGTAGAATTATTTTTATTATGAACATTAGAATAATTATCAACAAATAATGATTAAAAACAACAAAACCACTTGTCATGAATCAATTTTCATTCATCATTTAACGATGGTCTGACCTGTAATGACCTAAAATAATTCCTATAATGCTATTTTATATAAATATTTACACTTATTATTATTATTGTTTAATTATGAATATTATAATATCATCAACAAATAGAAACAATAATTAAAATATAAAATTTTTCACACACATACACATAAATATATGTATATATATTACGGATGTGCATCTCCATAACTGAGGCCGATGCGATACGCATCTTGATGCATAGCTAACAATACGATACATTAAAGATACATATGAAGCAGCTACCGATGCGATACGATTCACTCCTGTTACCATGCAATACGATTTCAACCCAGTGCAGTACAATGCAATGGAAAAAAATATGATGCAATGCAATTCAAGGTGGAGGGCTCTAAACTTTTTATTTTTTCTCAAATTCTGTTTTATTTTTTTTCCAAATTACAGTTAAAATTAAAACATGAATGAAAAATTGTGATTATTCCTTCAAAAATAGTTGTATAAGTTATATATAATACAGTTAATAATTATTGTATTATTAGTAGTAGTAGCATTACATTAATACATACATTAGACCATACAATAATAATATAATAGTAGTATAGTACTACAATAGTAATAGGGGTATATTTCTGTTACAAGTTAAACCAAACTTTTTTTTTTGATGGTCTTTACTACCTTTCTGGGTCTTAGAAGTGGTAATTGCGTTGCTGTCTATAGGGGATCAGATTACGAATGCTCTCGTATTTTATCAAAAATATCTTAATTTGTGTTCTGAAGATGACTGAAGGTCTGACGGGTTTGGAACGAAATGAGGGTGCGTGATTAATGACAGAATTTAAATTTTTGGGTGAACTGACCCTTTAAAGTCACTTAAATGACTAAATAAATGCAATAATGAAAAATATAGGTCCCATATCATGACAATTATTTTCCTGTTTTATAGGTTAAACAAAACAAAAAAGCTCAATCGTTCCAAGTACCAACTGGAACCAGTTTAGTTATCCCAGGTTGGAAATCAGTGATGTATATTAACCTATATACTTCAAACCTCAAACACCGTCCCACCTCAGGAGAAATGAATGTGAAATATGGCCGTGTGCATCTATGAGAAGTGGCATGGGCGCCCTACATTTCAGTCTACATCCAACAGTATAGTTCACACAAAGATATGACCCACAAAAGGAACCAGCAAAAGAACAACCGTAGACTTTGCGTCACCTCCCCCAGCTGAGAGGCGCCATGACAGAGTACCTGAATTGCATTCACAAAGCCAGCGCTGGGATTTTTAAGAGCCGCGTCGTGCGGCAGGCATAGCAACTGCTTTGATGGACTCAGAGAATTGATGTTTCTGTCTGACCTAATGAGCGATGGGAATACAGAGCTTGTTGCTGCTGCAAGCAATTCATTTAGCCGGCCCTTTTGTCAGGAAAAAGAGCGAGGTGATCGTGAAAGGAGGCAACCACGTGAAAAAGGAGTCTTTTTAAAGTCTACAGCGGCATCAATGACTGCTGATTACATTTGGTCCTGTTCTATTCCCTGAATACTGAACTCATATCAATGCCTGTGTGTTCCTGCTGGCTACCTGACAGATTCAGATGTTGTCTTCAAGTCACATTGGAATGATCATATTTATGAGATTGGACACTACAAAGTCGTGATAACCAGCTGGAAACTCTGGCTTTTCTTTAAAGGGTTAGTTTAACCAAAAATGTTATCTCTTTGTTCCTTCATTGAAAGGCAAAAGGGACTTAATGTTTAAACAGATGAAACATTCTTCAAAATATCTTTCTTTGTTCTTCAAGAGAGAAATGTCAGTGGTCTGGATTGACATGAGGGCAAGTAAATGACAGAATTTTTATTTTTGGGTGAACTTTCCCTTTAAGGTAACGTTTTTGAGTTAGGCGAGTGAATTAAAGAATCATTGTGGAAAAATAATTGGTATTCTTAATTATAACTCAATTTTATTTGTATAGCACTATTCATGATGCACACAGTATTGTTTCAAAGCAGTTACAGAAAATCATTCCTTAATTCCCGCAGTGAGCGAGCCATAATGATATAATAAGTCATAATAACTGTGAGCGCCAAATTCACTCTCAGATTCAACAGTTACAGCACTTTAGTGCAAACTTTGCAGATTTCCCCCCCAAGATAACCTTATCTAGCTGGCTAACATAAATAAGGTTCAGAAGAAATGTACTTGTAGTGTTAGATGCACCAGAAAGAATGTGCTGAAAACCACAAACCAATCTGTAAGGATTTGCATCGCATGACAAAGGTTTCTGGCAAAAGACCATTTATGCATCTATGAGTTACATTATAGCTATTTTTTTGTGAATAAAAAAAATGGGAAAGAAAACAAATGTATTTATTAAAAAAAAAAAAAAGTAAATGCCAAGTAAGAAATAAAATAAGTTTAAAAAATTTATGAAGCAAATATTAAAATACTACCATTCAAAAGTTTAGGGTCAGTAAATTTGTATTTGAAAGAAATTATTATATATTTATATTATATATTTATTATATATTTTATATATTTATTTATATTACAAATTAAAATTTTCAAATGTTAATTATTCTTGTAATGGCAAATCTGAATTTTCAGCATCATTAGTGTCACATGATCCTTCAGAAATCTTTCTAACATGCTGATTTGCTGCTCAAGAACCATTTCTTATTATTATTATCAACATTAAAAACAGGCTGTGCTGCTTAATATTTTTTGTGGAAACAAAATTTTATTCCTGGATTCTTTGAGAAGAACAGCATTTATTTAAAAGTCACTTATTGTCACTTGATCATTTAATACATCCTTGCCTAATTAAAAGCAATAAGCCATGGTGTAATATTATACACACACACACAATATTATATTATACTATATTATATTATATAAAATGTCTAATTGTGTTAATGACCTAAATCACAATCTTCTGAACAACTTCTACTCTCAAAAGTAGGAACTTCCGTGGAGGAAGGAGCCGGTCAGTCGCAACAATAGTGATGCGCACAAAGCTGAGGTCAATAGTACAAATGTCACACTGGAATTCACTAGTGACAATGTGATTATTATTGAGTGGAAGCCCACAAAGCACCTGTGCTTCATCCCGCGAGAGACATACCTGGTTCCCTCCACATTAGACAGACTTAAAGCAACAGAACAAACGGCGACTGCCTACAAAACTGATTTATGGGTAATAATATACCTTTTAAAGTCTATGCTTCAGTGTCAAAGGCAGAGTGTCCCTATCTCTCGTAGATCCCATGCTCACCATCCCTCACGCCGGCACGTGAGCCCCTCCATCCCCCCGCCAGCATCACCCGCATCACCCATCTCCCCCTGGGAGCCATCACTACGACAGAGACGCTCCCAATTACACAGTGTGGGGGGTATTGGAGTGCCTCATAAAACTCCATACTTCATGAGATGGGGCTGATGGGTAAGAAAGCATGTGTGTGGTGGGGGTAGACGTCTTCCCCGGAACATCATGTCCTAACTGCCTCAGGCCAGGACAAAGACCCTGTCGCTTGCGAGCGTGTTATGGACGCTTATTAGGCAAGTTATTGTGGTTTCCACCGCTTTAATTCCTCGGACTCCACACAAAGCTGCCTAAGGGGTGTAATAAAAATGACAGGTGCATGGTTAAGAGTGAGAAGCTGATTGTGGTTAGAAGCTCAAAGGAACACTGCTTCTATTAATATGCGATTTGTTTATCAACATACATTTACATAGAGCTAGAGTTACAGAGCTGTAGAACATCAATACAAACTTAAATGAGCAACAATTGAGCTTAAAGTATATAAAGTGTTAATTGCTAAGGCAAAATAAATGTTACTATTGCTCATATTTACTGTACGATTAGGGATTTCAGAACTAATGAATCTGTCGCCTTCTGTTAGTATTATTTTAGTTTACTTGTGTAATTTTTAGTAATTGTTACATGAATTTGTCATTTTTATTCGTTTTTGTGGAAGATATTTCTATTTAGCTTTATTTTATTTTATTTTATTTAAGTATTAGTAATTTTAGTACTTCAACTTATACTTATTTATTTCAGCTAGTTTTGCTAGACATTTTTTTATTTTCATTTGTTTTTCATCTAATATTTAGATTTTTATATTTTATTTTATTTCAGCTTTATTTCAATTACTAAAATAAATCTCAGACGAGGGTCTAGACCAATATATATTGTATATAATTAAAAAAGGGCCTAGATATATCTAGATACCTAGATATATCAAAGTGTATATATATATATATATATATATATATATATATATATATATATATATATATATATATATATATAAAATCGTGATATATTTTCCAAATTTATCAATATTTATCACGATTTATAATTTGATTATCCTCAATATCATGAGTATACTGACAATGACTATAGCCCGGAGAAAAATTAAATTTTAGACTATAGTTTATTAACAAAAATAGAACAACATAATAATATAAACCTTTAACTGTGCAAACATGCTTTTTCTGCCTTAAAACAACAGAAGTTAGGTTGCCTTGTAACTTAAAATAGTGGCAGCAAACAAATATACAAAAACATTGCAACCTATATAAAAATGTTCACAGACAAAATAAAGAAAAATTAACTATGCACTGGTTTTACAAGTATGAAATTTGAAGGTAGAAATCTGCGTAAAAAGTGCACAATGTAAACATTGTAAACCATTTATTACACTACACAGATTAACATGGGACTGCATTTTTGTACTCTCTGTATTGGTACCTTTTCAGGTAATGGAAAAGATTTGTGGCGTTTCCCGGCTTGGTTGGAACCAACCAACCCTTGACCATTACGCTCGCATATTTTGCACGTGAAACGCGGTGAAGTTGAAAGTTGAAAAAACGTGTCTCGAGTTTTGTTTTTTTCGCTGACATTCGTCTCACGTTTTTAACCGTAACAACAAATTCTGTGGGAACCGGCCCTTAATCTGCTTTTCGTTGCTTTTAAAGAAACCCAAACCACTTCCATATAATTGACATTAGCTATGTTTCCATCACCCTGTTTTTATGTGCATTTTGAAGTATCGCATCAGAAACGAGAGATGGAAATGCCAAATTTTGAAATAGAAAAAAACCCTCAATTCACAAGTTTTTACGCTCACTTGAGGTGGTTTTGGACTTGTGTGTAAAAGTTAATACGAATAACGGGAGATGGAAAAGCATTTGCCGAACAAATTCTGACGTAGCGAAGATTTAACGCACATGACTAATCGGCTGTTTCCGCTGATGGTGTTTTATTTACTCTTGGTTACTAGGTTACCAATACCGCCATCATCCGCTCAAATAACTTGATGGAAACTCACCCTGTTTTTATGCATTTGTTAGTTTCTTTCTTTTTTTTGTGAACTTTGAAAAGATTCGCTTTCACGTTTGGATGGAAACAAGCTATTGTGTTACTCTTTTTTCCCAACAATTTCCTAACGCAAGTTTGGTTTTGCTTTCACTTTCATTTCCCTCACTGCCTCCCTGCAGACTGACTGGCTGTTTTCTGCGTTGAGATAAGTCTGGTAGGGTAATCTATATCGAGTAAAAATATCCTGAGCCCATCATCATTATGAACATGAATTTTAATATTATAAAATAAATATATAACACAAAATACATAATTACACCAAAATCTCTGCATATAAATAAGAGCAAAAGGATGGGTGAAGAGGCAGACCACTCCAGAGGTGAGGGGACAGCAAGTTCCCCTTCAGATTTTATCTGATTTAACACTAACAACTAAAAACAGCTGTTTTACTAGTGTTAAAGATTACATTTAACAGTGTTGTTAAGTTTTTAGTGTTTGCAGTGAGTGTTAGATGATGGGGAAAAAATAAGAGAAATGAGTATACACAATTAAACAAAATAAAAATAAAATAAAAAATCTCTACTTTTGGCCAATATCTGATATGGCACCAAAATACTGTGCAGAAGACCTTTGCAACTGAACAGGAACGCATTGGCAACTTCTTTATTTACATTCACAAAATGTACAAGTATTTTGCTCTGTACGTGCTTATATTTTTTTGATTTATGCATGATATTCACATTGTAATTTAGCACATAATTGAAACAGGTGCGTCTCCGAACCAGTAAACAAGTTATACTGTAACAGCATGTAAACTAATTTTCCTTTGTTTTCACCGAAGCATGTTGATTCTGTGCACGCACACTTGGTAAACAGCAGCAGATGCCCTGGTTAAGGTAGAGCTGGCGCCAGGCTACTGTTCCTTATGTAAATGTGAACGCGAGAGGAGGTGTAGCTCACTGCCCTGCACTGTGGTGGACGAGCAGCTCTCTTACAACCGCAGAAAAACACGAGCCACAGAGACAAAAGGAGAGAGCAAGGGAGCGAGAGAGCGAGGGTACAAACAGAAAAGAGAAGGTTAGAGAGAAAGACGGCGATAGTGAGATGGAGAGGGGTCTCTGCCACTCAGCACCTGAGAGCGAAGGAGGAACGGAGGAAGAAAAGGGACGAAGCTCTCATTGTTTTTAAGTGGCTGCGGGAGAGCCTGCTGTATTTATGGCCGTCACATAGCGCTCTACCCTCCCCGGGAATGACAGCAAGCAGCTGAAAGGGGGGTTAAGTTAGCCACTGGAGTCTCAAGAGGGCTTCAGCCTCATTTTATCACCGGTGAAACACATTACAGTGGATTTTTATGCCAGTGGCTTGTTTTAGCGTAAATTTTCAGTGTAAATCTGGAAAATAAAAGAAAGAGAGAAAGAAAAATACTGAGGTCTTTTTCCATGACATTTTGTAGCTGTAGTGCTTTAAAGAAATAGTTCACCCAACTAGTGATTATTCAACGCACTTATTGACTTAACATTGAGACCAGGTCGACTGATAGTGGATTTTGCCAATACTAAACACTGAAGTGTTCAAATTGGCCAATAACCAATTAATCGGATAATAGTTTTTAGAAATCAATAATAAGAATAAAACTTTCCATTCAAATGAAAAATAGTGTTGATCTTTGTTGCAAAACTGATAATAATGACATTGAATGACATGAAAATCTGTTGTAATTATTAAAAATATATATAAATATATTATGCAAAATGAAAAATAGCTGTTTCTTCACTGCAAACAGACATTATATATTATATAATTATGTATTTTAACTGCATTTTATTAATTAGAAATCAAATAAATTTGCCTTTTAAAATTTCTTTTTAGAAAGGCTTTGTAAAGTAAATATATAAATTATTATAGGTTTAATTGCCTATTGTGCAATAACCAAAAAGTAACTAATATAACAAAAAAATGAAAAATTCATGTTTCATCAATATTCACACTAAGCATTTTTATTATTTAATTTTATTATTATTAATTATTATTAATTATGTATTATTATTATTATTATTATATTAAATGTAATTTTAGAAAGGCATTGTACAGTTTACATTATTATATATTTTTGATCAAAACGTATGGTCAAGTATATTTTTTAAATATGACATACATATATAAACATATGATATACAAGTTGATAATAAAATATGTTGTTTTGCAGATCCCTAATAGGCAGACAGCTGTAAAGCAACAAGCAACAGGGTATGCGTAAAAAAGACTGAGACAAAGAATAAAAGAGGGGGGGGGGAGTTGGCCGACTCATTTGTGCAGTGTTTCCTGTCACTACGTGCTGTGAGGTAGTGCCAAAGCTATAACCCCTCGCTTTCACAGTTCCTCGAGTTACACAAGAGACTTCAAAACGCACACAAGCCCCTGAGCGCAGAGAGGAGGAGCAGCCTCTCGGGTTTGGCAGGACCGATCGCCGTCCTTCCAAACGGAGCAAAGTTCAGCGCCCGTAAGAGGAGCTCAGCCGCTCCCACAGATGCTGCAGAGCCGCTGCTGCTGCCCCTCACGTGACTGCCTTATTGTTTACTCCAGCACACAGCTTCAGCCACAGGCATTCAGAGGAGACTGGGAAGTCTTTGTAGGCTAGAAAAACACAACATGGCCCACATGTTTCTTGAAGGAAGGGAGGGAGGGAGGGAGGGAGGGGGGGGTGCATTACCTGTTGTCATAGCCACAAAGAGAAAAAAGGAACTCAGAGAAAAAGAGATCTGAGCAGTTCTCCACATGCTTCTCAGAGCACAAAATCTGAAGATCAGCATCAGCAGCTCGAGAAGAGCTTAGGATCAAATTATTTCACTCGTATTGAAGTATTGCTTGCAAAAGTACAAGTCAATACTAAAATTTAAAAAAAAAAAAAGTATAAAAAATTAGATCACAAAAAACAAAAGAAAACAAAAACAATCTATGCTTTAGGTCTTACTGTTTAAACAGCTTAATAAACCCGCTCTTGTCTATTATGTCATTAATTAAACTATGTTTTTTTCAAGAAACATACAAAAACACTCATTGCTCTTAATTTATTTCATGGTTCCATTTTACTGACTGTTGACTTGAATAATTACATGACAACTTGAAGTGGATTAATTCCCTTATTTAATTGAAAGCTACCGGCTATTGTTTTCTATTTAAAATTTTATATTAATACACTGAAAAAATAGTTTCAGCAAGGATGCATTAAATTGATCAAGCATGGCAGTGAAGACATTTATTTATAATGTTACAAAAGATTTCTATTTCAAATAAATGCTGTTCTTTTGAACTGTCTATTCATCAAAGAAAGCTGGAAAATATGAGTCATGTTTCAACAAAAATATTAAGCAGCACAACTATTTCAACATTGATAATTGTAAGAAATGTTTCTTGAGCAGCAAATCTACATTTTAAACTAACGTGATTTTGCTGGAATTATAATCAGGTGCTAAAAATACATCCCATTAAAAGTCTGTTGAACCAATCCGATCACTCGGGGTCCTAAAGGAGACCCAATTCATCCTGGGGGGGACTTGATTTCTCACCACACCGGAACGCATGCAAGCTACAGCGACAATAGAGGCCTATTTAGATGACAGATAAGTATACCCAGGGCTTTACCCAACACTGATTAAGACTCATTAAATTTCTCTGGTATTGGCATCAATTACTGTTGTATATATTTAAAAGCAATCAGATCAAGAGTAGCAGTGAATAAAAATCAAAATGTGAAAACTACAGTATTACAGTTCTCAAAATTGGAGAGCCTCTAATTATGCATAATAACAGGAACAGTCTGACAGTAATTGTCTTGAAATGTATTGTTGAAGCTGAATTATTTGTTAAAGTGCTGCTTTGATGACTGCAATAGCGGTTGGAGGGGATGAATTTGGAGATGCTTCATGGAGAATGTTTTAGCCTTCTGGCAGTCAAGTTATTGTTAGCACGTTCTCTGAGAAGTTGAGTGTCTAAATTCATTCACTTTTTTGTATTTATTATTTTTAGTGGCTAAGAAAATATATGCATATAACCTAACTAACTGACCATCCTGAGGCACGCCTACACAAAAACTGTCTGCAGTTGCTCTTGCAAGTCATAACAAAATCTAATTAGTGATTTTTTTTTTTTTTAAATGCCGTTAACCGAGGAGGGGGAAAAAAGGTTATATTAGTTTCACAGTGCACAGGGTAAGTTGCTTTGCCTCTATGCAACAGGCATGATATTAGGCTTAGTCTGAATGATGAATCTGAGAGCTAGCGATCACAATGATACTCCATCCCTTGGGCAATATAACGAAACCTCAGTGCAAAGGCTCTGCAACATGTAATGCATATGGTGTTTCAGCAGACATTCTTTAAACATCTGGAACACTCCCTCTCTAGTGCACCGCACTGCTGAAAGATCAGCAAGAGACCAAGAATAGTATGAGCTAACTTCAACTTGAGTAGCCCTTTAAAGTGGTTAGTCTTAGACTACTCAAATGTCTGTGGTCAATAAAGACCTTCCATATAAAAATGTGTTATGTAAGGGTGGGAATTAGGAAACAGCATGCGGGAGTAAACCAAAGTCATATCATTTAATCTATACAGTGTTGTTTTCGTTTACGCTCAGTAATCTTGGCTTTATAAGCCCTAAACCTGTGGGAGAGGGATATAGATTTTGCAAACAACCTTTATAATCGCATTAATCATATACAGATTTTTTTTCTTCCACGGTGTATTTGCACCAGAGGAATAGCAATTCATTCCCATTTCTATTTAGCTTATTTAGAGAGTTTTAGGCAACATTTCTAATTGTTGTTTAAGTTTTATGTTTTTATCTAATATTAATATTTTTTATTTGAATGATTTTTAATAGTTTTAGTTTTAACATAAATTAAAACTTAGCCAAAATGGTGTTTTTTAAAGGTGATCGACAAGCTCTGTTGTGGCCCCCATTTTTTAGACAAACAGGAAGTCTCACCTCAAATTCATGCCATTGAGCCATGCAGTCAAATGGCAGACATCTTAAACAGAGTAATGTTTTGAAAACACCACAGAGCCACAATGTTCCTGCTCTTCCAGGAAGTCAACACAAGTCCACACATTGAACAGGGGATAGGAGAAAGTTATGTATTTTAATAGTGGAAGAAAAATCTGTGTTCTTCTGTTTGCCTGCTCATTACTCTTTCCAACAGTAGCCTAGAGTCTCCCTTCATTCTCGTCTCTCTCAACTATGCCACAATTGGAGAGTGACACCCCCATGCTGAGAGCTTAATTAGTACATCTCCATTTTAATTAATAAAGTCTTTCAGCTCGACAGAGATCAATAATTTATGTTACCAACTACACTGTCAAAACTGAAAGGTATAATTAGAAATGCAGAAAATTTTACGCAGTTTTATTTTAATGGGACACACATGAGTAACTCAACATCATGATGCCCCCCTGCCAGAGAATCTTTGCCCCAAACTACAACTCAGCTGAATTAGTTCCTCTCAGTAGCCACACGAGGACATGCATAAAAACTAGGCTACAATTACCTTACAAAACAGAGACATTTATAGCCAGACTTGAAGCTATAATCAACCATTTTTGCCAGGTGAACTCCTGTGGCTGAAATTACTTACTTGGAATGATTCACTGTGAATTTATCTAATGTTAAACTTTTAATAAATTAAATAAATTATATATCTTCAGTGTAAATATTTTTTATTTAAATAAGTGTTCATATTTAATTACAGTATTAAGGTTTATTGTTAGTTTACATAGTAAAATAATTCCTAATAAGAATTTTTTTATTTAATATATAAAATAAAAAAAGGAGAAAGTTATGCATTTTAATAGTGGAAGAAAAATCTCTGTAGTTTGTGTGTATAATATATATATATATATATATATATATATATATATATATATATATATATATATATATACACACAATTAATATAATAAAAGTTTTTAATCAAATCGTCGGTAACTTTACCACAAGGTTTCATTCATTAACGTATATATATATATATATATACATATATATATATATATATATATATATATATACACACAATTAATATAATAAAAGTTTTTAATCAAATCGTCGGTAACACTTTACCACAAGGTTTCATTCATTAATATTAATTTACTACATTAGTTAACATGAACTAACAATGAAAAGCATTTATTAATCTTAGTTAATGTTAATTTTAACAAATTTACTAATTCATTATTAAAATCAAAAGTTGTATTACTATTAATTAATAGACCTGCGCTAACATGAACAGTTTAATTAATCAACATTAGCAAAGATTAATAAACACTGTTGCTCATTCTTAGTTAATACAACTAACATTAACTAATGGGACCTTACTGTAAATCGTTACTAAAACTTCTACAGCATTTCTATTAAAATCTCACAAACCTCCATAGTCATTGTGAATCCTCTGACCAAGAACACTGAATTGACCTTTTGCCGGCAGTTTGCTTGACCAATCATAACCCTGAATCCGCCATTTTGTCCAACAAATCAGTCGAGGGAGTTGGTAGATTAACGTTGGTGAACTTGAAAAATTGTGTGTACTCACGTCTACGATATGTATTGTTTAAACTTCTTTAAAAAAATCACAATATTTTAATTATGAAACCGTATCATTTCAAAAGTAACCTGCTCTGTCTTGTCTGTCGACGCGTTGTCAGTGTCCTCCGCAATGTATTTTTCTAAGCGCATGGCTTGTCGGACAAAGCAACAGTAACTAAAGGGGGCGGGTCTTTACGAAGGGTCAATTGCAGTCCATTTGACTTTCCAAAAAAAATAAAAACCATGATATCAGTCATTTAGATTATTGCCTCTACAGCACATAACATATCAATTCACCCTTTCACACTCATCTAAGTTGCAGCCTCTTAAAACAATGAGACAACCCAACAACCCTCCAACAATGATTCAAACAAAGCACTATGATCTCAGTATTGATGTAATATTTTTTCTTGATCATACTGCTGAGTATGCTACAGGCACTCTTAACACACCTTCATATTGGTGGCATGCAATGAAAAGCTGTTGCAATTACATTTAAAGTAGTCCCTCCACCGCTGACTGATTTACATTGTGATTTACAGTAACATGACTGTCAGAGTTACACAGCTGGAACATTTGTTTCTACTCCCATGACTGCAGTATAGAAGTGTTTAAACTCATAAAACGAGGCGATACTTCATTATTTACAACATTAATAAATGTAAATAGACTTGTGTTGACAGCTTTAAATTGACAGGCTGGCAACACATCAGGGATTGTCATAACTGAATGCTGCATATTACACTTGTACACATATTATCGTAACTAGAAAGGCTGATGGAATCGGGCTTTGATCTTTTAAACAACTCACTCTCTTCAGACACGCATCTTTAGGGAGGTTGGATGCTAATGGGAAAGCCATTTCTGATCTGGAGTGTTTGGTGTCGAGCTACGGCAAACATCAGAGCCCATCATGTTGGTAACCAATCAGCTAGTGAGGACAACCTAACAGCCTGTATTATTGCTTTGTAAGACATAATCCATTCTTGGCCACTCCCCCTCAATGGTATTCAAGGATTTTTAATTAAACCACAAATTTACATAAAAATTCCAGCACATTTCATTCTAAATCATCACAGGTGGTCCAATTTTCAAAGCCATGACACAGAAGCATCCGGTGATTTAAAGCTTCTAATGGAAAAGGCTATTATTGCTTCGCAATGAAAGAGAAACTATTCAACGATTGCCAATTTCCAGATGACTGATTTTATAGTTTGGGTTTAACAACACTGCCTCTACATTAAACCAAAACGATATTTTTGCAAGCATTTTACCATTAGATTGAAAAATGTAATTCTTTAATTTTTAAACAGAAAACACAATAAGCAACTAAGCTTAAGCATCTAAGGGGGAAACAGTTGCACCACTTTTTCTATCTTAAAAAGTGTTAGTCACTGGCCACCTGCTACTGAGATTAACCAGGTGCCTCTGGATTGTGTAGTCATTGTCATTCTTTTTAGTGCAATCATGCATTTCTATACAAATTAAGTAAATTGACCTGCAAGATGGTGATGAGAAAAAAAAATGAGAAGGGCAAAACTTTCTTCTTTGTGAGTAAACGCAAAGTTTCTTCAAAAGTTTTGCGATCAAAAACTCATATTTTTTTTGTCCCTAGACATGCTAAAAACTTCTATAACACAGAAACATACAGCATGTGCAAATAAATGACAGCATGAGCAGGTGCGACTCATTGAATTCCTTTCTGTTTTAATCCTCGTTAATGTCTTACAGAAATTGAATTGTTTAATTCTATTTTAGTACAGTATGTCAAGCAATCAAATGAAGTACTTTGAAACTGAAGAATCCCCCCCACCCCCTAATTGTTTAACTTCATTTGCTATATACATTACACTTTGTACTTGCTCTGCTGGTGTTATCTGTCTGCACGCTATGGCATTCTATTTTTACTGTATGATGTAGGAACATCAGTTTTTATCCTTCATTCATTCTACAAAAACAACCACTTTCTTGTAGGATGGTACACAATCGGGCATGTATTTTGTAGCTTGCTGCATGTTGAGCCAATCAGATAGGAACTATTTTAAAACTATTTTAATCATCGTGAAGTTCAGGGAAGTCTGAAAAAAAGAAAGAAAGAAAAACATGCAGTGTCCAGTCTGATAAGACACCCAGGATCAACACCAGGCACTGTGTTGTTTTCTGTGAGAGTGCTGGAAAGAATCCAGCATCGCAGAACTCCAGCTTTTGCAAAGAGTGGCGCTTTTCAGATGGTAATCACATGCTCTCTGAAGTTGCAGCCCAACCACCATCCGCTTGCTGAAGGAACTTGTTTTCTTTGGCAGCCACTAAAGCTGCTCTACTGAGAAAGCATACTGTTTGACCAGACCAGCCCCTTCCCCAGTTTATTCACCCACCACTTTGACACAACACATCCCGACATTGGATCAACAGGCGGGAAAAAAAAAGGAAGGAAAAAGCTTGTTTAAAAAAAAAAAAAAAGCAACAACAAATGTCACACCCATATTTCAAGCAATATGGCTGTATCAGAGGTTAAAGGAAACCTAGTAATTTAGTTGCATTCATTTCCATAGCTTTACCACAGTAATGCAAAGGCTTATTTTGATAGACTCAGGGGACTGAGCTCTCAGAGCAATAGGTTCATTTGGAGAATCCTCCAATGTGGTTTCCTGACCACAGTCTCTGCTACAGTCTCTGTCTCCCACAGGTGAATGAGCCATATTTCAGGATCCATAAACAATGATCCAAGATCAAAAATCTCTCATTTTAAAGGTTCAAAGATGTATGTTATTGTAAGTCGCTTAATTCACAAATAATCCTCCTCTCCGCTGAAGCACTTAAACGCACACAAGTCATAAACACTATAAAAATGCTGCAAACAATGTCATTGGTTCTCGGGTTTCCTGTGACTACTAGTACTGACTACAATACCATGACCATACCGGTCCGCCTGCTTTTAAACGCTCCCATGTGTATCTGTGTAAGCACTCGGTGAAGAGCATCATTGATGCCTACTTACAACATGTTTTTGAAGCACTGAACATTGGAGCCAATCAGAGACTTTTCTGAAGAGCATGCGAATACAATGGCCAATCAGAGGTCACATTTTTTAAATTTCAGTACCGACTTGGTAACGAAGACGGTATTTTTGACAATGCTTCTTGTGATTGACCATCACTGGCACCATATATTTTTTGAGAACTAGAGTGGGTTTCAAAGAACAACTTAAATTTCCATCATTTTGCTTGACAGAACCAGTTCTTATTCATTTTTTTAATGTATAAAAAATTTTAGACACTGAACATGTTCAGGCAAAAATGGCATAATATTCCATCTAGTTTTATAGTAGTCGTGTAGTCCATCGCATTGTGTAGTATTTAAAAAAAAAATCTATATTTTAAACTGTGTTATCACTTTGTAATTCCACAAACCAGTGGAAAAGAGCGGGCAGGACATTCTTCAAAAATTCCCATTTGGTTTTAGTTCATTTGAAGGATGAATAAATAAATGCCCAAATGTTCTTTTTTTTAGTCAAACTATTCTTTTAAAGTGACTAATGTTGATTTTACACAATTCTGAACTTAAAAACACACACACACACACACACACACACACCATCATTCATTTCCTGCTTGCAATTAGACTAGTGAAGGCTATTTGTCAGGCCTGCAACTTTAGAATCAGACTGCTCTTGTTCAACTAGGTTATTTCCCACTCAAGAAAAAACAAACTGCTGTAGATTCTTGTTGTACACTAGTGAAAAGAGGAACCAATAATGGTTTCCACATTCCAGCAGCATTTCACAATCTTTTAATAAACCTCTCTTTTAGCAAAGCAGCCGGGGGATAGCGAGGTCAATAATCTTGTTCGGGCAACTAATATACAAGACACAGAATGCTTGTGGTGTACTTCTGTAAACAAATATGATGAACTAAGCTATTCGGTATCCAATAACAAACATAAAACAGCTGACGTGAGGTGGGAAACGTATGGCCCCCTCCACCCCCCCTAGACCTGCAGGTCACCAAACAAACTCCACCACACTCTCCATTGAACGCTGATTGAAAAGAAACCAAGTGGCTACTTACGAGCTCCAGCCCTGTGATATTAAACTGGGTTACTGCATGTAGGTCACTGTTATTTGCAATCACAACTTCAAGAGCATTCGGCCTGGTCTCCAATCACAATCAATTACATACCCAGATCACCTTCCTTACAACTCTCCATTCTCTTGCTTATGTGTCACCAGTTCCCATTTAGGTAGACCCAATGACTGTTTCAAAGCACATCAATCCAATAACCAGTAATCACACCAATACCTACTCCCAAATTTAAAAGGAAGCTGCTGAACCAATATCTGATCTTTTCTTTTGTCAAAGAGCCCTCTCTATGTTCATCAACTTAAGTGATTGGTGCTCACATGATTTCATACAATACACTCTTGGCCCATGGGATCTAATGGTCTTCTCGAGCGCTCTATAAAATCATTTGTCACAAGGCTCTTTACATTGAATTTGACACTTTACACAATAACATAATGAAGCTAATCCTCTTGTTACTTTGGCTTGAGGGATCGATCAATTATCTCTGAGCTAAGTAATGCAAAAAAAGCCGAAGCACACTATCCAGAACTTTGTCTGCGTTTGCCTAAACTGACCAGCCCTGCCAACAAAAAGGCACCGTAATTATTTTCAGATATTTAAACTTGTGGCTGCTTCTTTTCCAAAGTTGTGACTAATAGACGTTGAAGCTTAACATACACATGCTTTGAGGTTTGTGTTGTCCAAAAGAAACACAGAAAAGAAAATATATGAGCAAACATGGTTACACGCACTGTGAGACTGAATCAATTCAAGCACACAAATCAAAAAATTGGTACGATTTTAGTCAGGATATGGTCATGATGAATTGCTAAACTTAGAGGTGCGTGATACACTACCATTCAAAAGTTTGTGGTCAGTAAGATTTTTTAATGTTTTTGAAAGAATTATGCTGACCAAGGCTGCATTTATTTGATCAAAAAATAAAAAACAGTAATATTGTGAAATATTATTGCAATTTAATTTTCAGCATCATTACTCCAGTCTTCAGTGTCACGCCATCCTTCAGAAATCATTCCAATATGCCGACTTGCTGCTCAAGGAACATTTCTTCTTATTATTCATATGTTGAAAACAGTTGTGCTGCTTAATATTTTTGTGGAAATCATTATGTATTTTTTTCAGGAATCTTTGATGCATAGAAAGTTCAAAACAACACCATTTATTTGAAATAGAAAAAAAAAAAGTATTAACCCCCCCTGCAAAAAAAAAAAAAAAAAAGCTTACTGACTCCAAAATATTTAACAGTAATGTATATTAATGGTTTATAAAATATTCACAGATAACTGGGAAAATGTAATTATTATTTATTGATACTGAGGAATTACAGCCAGTTTTAACAGTAAATATCTCATGTTTTATATATAATCTGTTCAGAAAACTATTTGTATATGACCACAGCACAACTGGCAGTCTGTCAGTCTGCCATATAGCAAGACGAACTACATCATATGTTGTACATGGAGGATTAATCACAGTTTTCTATAAGCATTAAAAAAAATGTGCTTCATAAATGGAGCTCCACGCAGCTAATCAATAAACACCCGGAGATATCAGTAGTCAAATCAACAGCAAATCAAACATGCAAGGCCAATTAACACAGATAGAAATAATAAACAACTTTGCCAGCCATAAAATATAAGACATTTTTTACCTGAACAGATGAATAGAATGTAAAATGAGCTAGGAGATCAATAATTCATCAACAAATAAGTCGATGTCAGGTCTGAGTGTAGTAATAGAGCTATCGGACGGCAGATGCTTCATGTTGTACTTCACACAAAGTTGTAAGTCAATTGATTTTTGGTATTTAAAAAGTAAAAAGTCACCAGTGTTTGTGAGTTATGTTACGAATTACATGTGACAAACAAAAGGAAAACAGCTGTTAAGTATGTTTTTGTAGTTCTACAGCTTGCTGCCTGCTAGAGGTGTCAGAAAAAAAAAAGTACAAAAGTCATTCAAACCACAAGATTTACAAACCACAAACAAACCTGTATCTGTATACCGGTGGTCTGTGCTTCGCTTAGAGTGCTAAATAAACATAACAAGCATACATCTTGACATGAGACATCAAATTTGCCTTGATCTTTTGACATTTGATGCTTTTGATCTTTGAACTATTAAAACCCCCTGCAAGTTTCAAACATCCTCCTCATTATAAACAAAGCATTCATTTAAGTGATCTGTGATGTCACACAGGCAAATTCATTTGCATAACTCTTCGCACCATAGGCTCCGCCCACAGGCATTCAGTCAGTTAACGGCTGACATTTACCTGTATTGGATGCGAGCGTCACAACAAAAGGAAATAGAACCCACTATAATCACTGATGTGGTCTACACTGGATACAGTATACGTATGCGTGTTCAGTTTCTGACATACTCCACGAACTTGAGTCTGTCAAGAACAGAACAAAGAGAGTGAAAGAACGTTCGCTTTGACACGTTCAGTTTAAACAGCTTGTTTGAGTCTCTGTACGGACTTCACAAGGATAACAGCATTGGAAAAAAGTGAATGGTTTATTTTAATGGTGTCCCGGATTGCCTCAGAAGATTGTATATTTGTTCGGAGCATTTTATTTTTTAAACAAGGTTCAGGGTAATGGAGAGTTCATAAAGAAACTTTTGATGAAATATGAAGCAGACAGAACAGTACAAGACCTGACAGCAGCTACATTGCAAACCATAAGTAAAATAATTTCATAATGGCTTGTCTGTAAATTACGGTTTTATTTGGATCATGTTTTCAAATCACTTTCTTCACGTGTAACAGCGAGAGGGCATTGAATCATAACAGTGGCCGTTTCCTGACAGGCCTTAAAGGAGCCGTGCCTTCAAACATATCACTTCAAACAGAGTGTCAATAATTTTGCATATATATTTGTTTTGTTTGCAAAAAACTTTATTAACATTATAAGTGAACCTCAAGGAACATTATCGTCATTTTGATACAATACTGTTCTTATTTCAAATTGTAATACTTCACAATATTCCTGCTTGTACTGTATTTTTGAACAAATAAATGCACCCTTCGTTAAAGACATTCCTTTAAAAAAAACATTAAAATCTTACTGACCTCAACCTTTTTAATGGTAGCATATATACTACAGTATGTTACGACTAAATGACTTCCATATTCCATATAATATAATATAATAATATTGGAGGACTTCTGAAAATGAAATTAAATATACAGTGTACACATCACTTTAACTGAAAAAAAATCTATAGTTATAAAAGAAAAGATCAATCCATTTTGTGAAAAAAAAAAAAATCCATGTAGAATTTGTTTATGTCCTTTGGGATTCTCATGTTAGTTTCTATGGAGACAGATGCAACTTATAAATATTGTGAAACCAACATCTCGCCAGCACAACGGTCCAGCCCTAGTTATTTAGTGCATACAACGCAAAGGCAAAAAATTAAGAAAACAATGTCATACGTAATCCCTTCAGTTATCGTCAGTTCCTGTAAGTGGTGCTCATCCTGTAGCCTTACCTGGCTTGTGGTACGTCGATGCTGGAAGAGACCACCTTGCGCTTCTGTTCCAGCAGAGAAATTGAGCGGGTGTGATCCTTTTCCGGCTCCAGCGCCCGGCCCGTCCGCTTATGCTCAAGCACCCGTGGCTCCTCTATGCTCTCCGGGCTGAGGGAGGGCGCATCTCCTCTCTGCACACCCCCATTCTGGCCCTGTGTGGGCCCATCCCGCTGGCCACCGTTACAGGTGCTCTGCAGAAGGAAACACATTTCAGCTTCTTCAGTCTTAACTTTGTCAACGGTCTCTCCACGCAGCTCCCGTCAATGAAGCCCTATTTACGCCTACGGGGGCCGTTAATGCTATATAGACCCCTGCTGTGAGGCTTATTTGCTTGCAATCACACAGCATTAGGCTGTATTTAAACGGTTTGTAATTTACACATCGGTCAATACAAACACCTGAACAATGTTTTGGATCAGGAAATCATATTTGCTGATCTGCAGGCTTGTTTGTTTTAGAAGATCTTTGCAGTGCTGACAAAAGGAAAATAAATCCCCCTCATTCTGCCATTTCCCCCTTAGCGCAACAAGCCACCATCCGTGACCACACTAATGCAAAAACGAGCAGCTTTTCCTCTTGCACGTCTCATCTGCACAGCAGCCGTAGACTTTTCTATTTGCTGTGACTAAAGCTGCGGTACACTAAACCTCATGCTACAGAGAGGGCAAACAGGGGCCAAGACAATGCAAATCACCACATGCACCAGCGGAGAGCATGATCTAACAGTGAGCAGCGTGCAATACAGATCAGTATCTTACCGTAACACGATTAGTTTGACTGAAGAGAGAGTAAACGGCTATCATGCAGAGCTTTGAGCATCTCTGAGTTTACATGCTACAATGAAGTTAAAAATAAAATAGATGGATTACCTGCCTCAATAACAATTCAAGTAACTCCACTGATAAGGACTCAAAAACGGTATTATAAAACATTAAAATAACATACAAAACTGAGGATTTCATCTCTAGAGTTAATTATTTATGGACCTAATGTCATCAATTACACCATTTTAGATTTCTTTCTTCCGTAGAACACAAAGGGAGAACGTTTGAAGAATGTGCTGGCTGCTCTATTCTATGCAAAAAAACAAACAAATTTAGGATTGGACCTTTCAAGCTTCAAAAAAGGATACAGATTCACCATAAAACATTTCACAAACATGATCTATATGGCTTATGCACAATATTCCAAATCTTCTGGAGACAAATAATAGCTTTGTGAGAAAACCTAGGCACACACAATAAGGTATCAGCAAATATTAGAGATTTTATTATATATTAGCTGGATATTATTAAATAAAAATTAGCTGTTAATATAATTTACCTTAGGTTTTACATTTTGCTGTTATCTAACTCTGACTTAAAGGTACACTATGTAAATTATCGCCGCTAGAGGTCGCTTATTCAAAACAAAGGCATAGTAAGCTAATGATGCCTTAACTTCACGGAATCATGGGAGGCGTTGTCTTCACGTCTACAGCATAAAGAATCGGTAAGGGACTCGGGCAGAAATCATGTTCATGGATGGAATTATTAACGTTACTGTTGAATGAGCAGAACCGAGGCCGCTGGAGCGATTGCTAATGAGAGACGAGCGCAACGCACATCTCGAGAGCAGTGGAACTTTTATTATGCCACAGTCGCCGCTTCTTCCAGTCAAGCATATGTGGGGTAAAGCCACTGTTTTATCATATTAAATAAACATGTGTTGAAAGTTATTATAGAGGTACTCTGTGTTTGCTCTGCAGCGGCTTTATGCACACTGCAGAAAGCTAGATCGATATTAGAAATGGTAAAACATGGTACTCGCTGTAAATCAAGAAAGCGAGATTTAAGCAATAAGACTTGCTGTGTTGAGCCATATAACATGATTAGTTTTCTGTCAATAAATATATAAATCTTGCTCACCTGTCTAATAACTTAATATACTTAATAACGTAATATATTAAAGTGTCTTTGGTGTTTTCATGGTAAAATAAAACCGGAAACTGTGGGTAACACGAGTATGATGTCATTGATAGGCAACACATAGACATGGTCCGTGTCCTCGTTAAAATCGCTAATCGCCTGGTTAAAAAACAATGTTAAATGTAGTATTTAGCAAATCTCAAAATAAATATACATTTTTCCTACTGTACATTATAATAATGTGATGTGTAAATTTATATTGAATTCAACATTAATTATTTTATTTTAGACTAAATAAATAATCGATAAATGCCAGATATTACAATTCTATTATCAGCCATATCAAGAAAATAATTATCAGCCCTAATTTTAATACTTGTGCATCCTTATAAAACAGAATTAAATAAGAGTGAATGATGACAATTTTATAATAACTCTTCCTATAAACGTCTCATGGGGCCAGAATAATGCTATTCCATGTAGAAGATGAATGCCAGGCTTTGGTGTATATTCATGAGATGAACAGATTTGCTAAAGCGGTATCATGTTGTGCAAGACTTTCAAGCGTCAAATCAAAAATGCACAGTTGACAAGTTCAAATTTAAATTTCACACACTATTAAGTTCTGTCTTTCTCTCAAAACACACACCCTTGCTTTGTGCATTTTAACGGCCACAGCTCTGTCAGCTCATGTGGAGCGCAGACTCCAAACTGATCAAATATGGGTCACAATTCATATGCCAGTCAAACTATTCAAATGAGATCTTGTTTTTGCTAAAGAGTTAGAGGTTTTTAATCAATTTAAACAGATCTCGACTGATCTAATAAGAGAATTAATTAGATTTGAGAGCAGGATGCACACAGATGAGCACTCAAAATTAATTATCTATAAATTATTTATTTATTTATTTATATTTGAATATTCACTAGGAAAATAAACACTCACTATATGCACGTTCACGAGATGCTCCACTCAAGGTTTGAAATATCTACTGCCAAAAGAACTATGACGCTCTTAATAAACCGCTTTTGTGCCTCTGTAACAGGGTTGCATCCCTCAACCATTTCATGTGAATTAAGTGCAAACCAGCAACAAAGCATTGGTGCATAAAGAGTTAAGACTGGTAGACAGCCTGTGTAGGTTAATTAAATTTTGATATTAAGCAGTGGAAACAACAGGGGAACGAAAACAATCCAGTCCGCCTTTGTCTCTAAATGCCACACTGTATAACACTTAACGTGAAGCCCCTCCTTACTATGACAGTCAACAAGTGGCATTCCCCCAAGCCCCAAGCCGAATGGCACTCATTTGGGAATCCAGGCGCCTTGCCAAAGCCCCAGATTCTCTGAGCATGACCCTCTGTAGAGCTCCGTTTTGCTGCCGTTATGGAGCAGCTGCTCCGGGACCATTAGCCCCCACCCTAGTTTCACATCCCTCCCTGCTTGCTTTGCTTACATCTTAACCTTTTTCCCATCAAGTGTCACCAGAGAAGATGTCACCATGTCTTGTATATAATAATTGCTTGTTACGTTTGAAAAGTGGCACTTTGTTATGTCTGATTACAATTTAAATGGATGTCTGAACGGGAGTGCAGATGTACATTACAAAAACATTAAGGTGTAGCAGTTGCCAAAAACAAACACGTACAAACCATTAAATGCACAGCAGCATCCAAATAAAGTGTGCACGTTTCAGTTATAACGTTTATTTTGTTGTATATTGTAATTCACGTCAATTATTTTCTGGTGTTATTAAGCAAAGTCTTACAGCTCTGGCTGTAATAGAATGAAATAGAAATATTCTTGTCATTTTGAACCGCTTTGTTTTGATGGCACCTCAGGCTGTATAACTTGATGACTGCAATTAGGTCATTATAAAAAGCTCTTTGCATTTTGCAATTATGTGCAAGCAACTCAACTTAGTGTGCAATCACACAGAGTTCAGTGATCTAAACTTGATCTAAAGCATTAACTAAATATCAAATGACATATTTTAAAAAAGCTGTACAATCACTTTAAAGATCACTGTACAAGCAATTAATGTGGAAAACATATAAACAAAAAATATATATCACTAAAGAGCCGGTTGCAGCGGAGAGATGGTGGCTGTCGTACTGTACGCGCGCGCGCACAGATGTTTCTGCTGGCGCGTGAATGCTGCAGAGCGTGTTTGTTTGCCACTGTTATCCACCCACTAAAAGTCAGATAATCAGAGGCTTACACATGCCATGCAAGGCTACAGACTGTGACTAAAACGGTCACAAATGCAACAAAACAACGTCATTATACGACAATCACTTAAAATCCAGTAAGTTGGCAAACTTTGTGTTTGTTTTTACCATATGGGGTTTCGTCAGATTTCATCTCACGATTGGGGGGGAGGTTTATTACAGATTTAGTCAGTGTTAACAGCAGAGCTATTTTGCATCTTTATGTTAAGCTGCATTCGCTGAATACAATGAATAAAATGTCCAGTTGGCGAACAAATGACTCTGAATCAGTCCGAAAGATTCAAAAACAGTAGCGTTCAGAATCTTTCACAGCAGTCAGGGTTTACAACTGACTCCCTCACTGAACTTGAGAGTCATTTTTCGTTTATGTTCGATTAAAAATAATCCGATCACGTTTACTCAGGCTATAGACTTAAGCTTACTGTCCATATGACATGTAAATCGAAATATATGTTTACACAGTCGAGTTATATTGTACTAGATTAATAAATTTTAATATATATATATATATATATATATATATATATATATATATATATATATTGCAAATGCGATACAAAAATAAGTTCATTGTCTAATGAGATCCACTTGTAAGAGACTGTGCTGAAAGGAGAATTTTGGTAAGATTGTAAAATGAGAATTATTTTCCAAATATTCTCATATTGCACAAATATAGTCTGGATCACTAACAACATAATTTCACAAATTATATAAAGCTAATATCCTTTTAGTCCTTTTTTAGAACTAACATTTGCTCAAATTGCATATTTAATTCATATGCACATACTACTTCAATATGTACCTCACAGTCATTTGCAACTATTTCCATCTAACGATGAGGCCAAAATTAAAAAAAAAAAAAAAAAAAAAGTTTAATTTAATAGATTGTGAGAATTGACACCGGCGCTTCTGAACTATCAAGCAATTCTATAATTTGGACAACTAAAAAGTAATTGCCCCCTAAGTGTTTCATTTGAGAAGCCAAAGACTCCCAGGCCATTTAAATACAGAGTTTTGTCCTCAGTATGAATACTGCAATATCCACTCTCACACATTCAGATGAGAACTATTTAGACCATCAAACAAACAATCTCTCAATGCAACAATACTGTGTGCGACAAGCGGCACAACAACAACAAGCCCAGCTGACCACACACACCTTCAAGCTCGACTTCAACGGCGCTTTCGCAGTCATCTGTGCAATCTCTTCCTCCGAGTATTCTTTCAAGCTCCCGTCTTGCATGAGCACTGTGTACACGTTGCGCCGATGGCCGGTTGAAGCATCTCTGTTGTCTTGTTTGACAGCCTGGATCACTCCCGTGAGCGGAGCCGCGTCTCCCGTTAAACCCGGCGCGTACACGCGGCTCCCAATGACCGAGCGCTTCACCAGCCGCCGCGTATGCATAGTTGATATATCAATGAAATGCGCAAATATTATTACTTCGAACGTTGCACAATGTCGCTTTAAAAATAAGAAATGTCACGTTGACAAAACCCGAACGAACCGACCGTCATCATGGGCCGAACATGAGAATAATACGACAGCATCACCACAGATCTGGACCGCATCCACATATTTCACCGGCGTGAGCGCGCATGTTCGGGACACGAGACCAATGGACCGTTACAATATGCAAATAAGCTACGCGTAATAACCTCTCCGTCCGTCCGACCGAACGACCGACCGGCAAACGATATCTTTCTTCTGTCGACCTGTTTGTTTTGCTTGCCGTTCCCTTAAAGCTGGCGGGTTGTGGTAAAACACGGAGCGGAAGAGCAGGTTTGGATCAACAAACACGATGTATTTTTCACAAAACACACCGCAGGCATTTATGTCATAAATCACCGAAGAGCGGCCGAACAGAAATCTAATTAATACTATAATACTAATTAACGTCTGAAGTGTCGATTGTGCTGTTGTAAGAGCCAATTTTAGCGTAAATCCGGTTTCGTGTGAAAAAGACTCCATTCCATTGAATCCTTCCGGGTTTTCAAGAGCCACTGGCTGTACCGGCGGAATGTCGCCTGTAAACATGTGCGCTCGCGCAGCCGTTGTGTGTTCTCATTGGCTCACGGCACACACGCCTCCACTCGCTCGCGCTCGCTTTCTTCTGCAGTTTCCCTCCAAACTAAAGCGTTGTGATTAAAACAATAACTCGAGGATGGAGAGATGAGTCTTTGAATAGTTATTATTTAGGTAGGTTGGTGTACATAACATTAATAATAGTGATGATAATAACCCGTCAAAACCGGGCTATGAGTGTAATGTGAGTGTGTGACCTTTCGAGAATGATTGACAAGCGGTAGGGATTCCAGAGGGTCCTCTATGTTGTGACCTGTTATTAGTAGTCAGTAGAATATCTGTTTATGCAAAAGCAGTCACACTTGCCATATAAACTTGTCTGTCTCTGAACATAATGCAAATATTTTAAACGATTTGTTTGCTGAGGAAGGAAACGCTGTGGACATATTTCTATTTTTGACGTCTTAAATGGATAGCTCACCTAAAAATGAGGATCTTGTTATCAGTTAGTCATTCTCATGTTATTACTTGTTACATATTCTCTGTCAATATTCACTCGCTAAATGATAAACGATGACAGAATTTTCATTTCTGGCTGAACTATCTCCTATAACACATGCTTACATGAAATGTAATGACATTGGTGCAAGTTACACACTATTTTTGGTTACACTTTATTTTAAGGTGTCTTTGTTTCAGTGTAATTATACATTTAAGTGCTGAGTAATTTTAAGCAACTATGTGCATGATGAGGTTTGGATTAGGGTTAATTGCATGTAATTTTGCATAATTAATAGTTATTACTACATTATCTACATGTAACATGTGTAACAATGTAACTCTTTTTTTACACAAACTATTTTTCTGTTTTTCTTTCGACATCCGATGTCGTGATTACGAGCTCATTGAAGTTTATATTTAAGAGGACGTTTATGTGCAATGTTTACCTAGGAAACTCATATTTACGATAATTCCGAGAGCACGTGAAGACAGCAGGATACTCCCTTAAAATTTATTATGAAAAATAATATCAATGAAATGTACTATCAGTCACAAACTTGAATTGAGATATTTACACTGAAATTAACTACATATCCCACACAGGTAGGCCTACTAGCACTACACAATAAAGAAACCTGTCTCAGTTCTCATTTGACCACATACTGAAATAACTTTCCCTCAGACACATGGAAAATACCACTAGCCTCAATCCTTTTATTTGCAGTCCAAAAGGCTGTAATTTAACAGTTGATTCAAGTGTTTATATTTCACTTTTATGCCATATTTATGCAAAGTGACTTACAGAGCCTTCAAACTATACACGTTATCAGCACATGATATTACACTAGCAGTAATAAAGATTTTTTAGATTTTCATTTTAAACATGCTATCAGAAACTATATATAAGTCTTTTTTCTGTTCTTGATATAGGTGTAGTTTAAGGAATATGTTCCTCTTTGTTTAAGGAATATGTTCCTCTTTGTTTTTTGGTCAAAGTTATAGAAGTAACGTAATACTATGCAATCTCAACGATTCTTACATTATTACAGTTTTAGTTCTGCAATTTATACCGATTACATTTCATATGTAATCCACCCTCTTTTGTGCATTATAAAGCCTTAAGTGGACATTTTTTTCCTTTGTGTCCGGTTAAACACAAACATGTACATGTCTATGTGCTTGTCAGTGTGAGCTCTGAATTGATGGTAGCATTGATCATTTCTCCATGTATATAATTACTGTGTGCTTGTGGGCATGATTCGTAGATAAGAATAACCCCTTAAGGCATGGCTTTTAAGAAACAATTTATCCTTATGAAGTGAAAATAGAAAAAAAATCTATTCAGTGCCTTTGTTTGCCACTGCTCCCTTATGGAGTACTTGCATTGAAAATGAGAGTTGCTTTGACCACAGATTCAATTAATAGCAGGCAGTACACTGAAATATGTTCTTAAAGTCCCCTAATACCAGTGCGTTGACATGATAATAAAACCTCCTTATTGCAGGTTGTTCTACACTTGAGAATTTATGTATCGACACATTTAAATATCAACAGATTATACCGTGTTTTAGTGTACTTAGGCAATATAAATGTCCTTTTCTTATTAAGATTGCCATGTAAATATAGCATTATTAAAGGAAAGTGATGTTAATGTATATATAATAAATTAGTTGAAGTGGATAAACACATGCACACACATTATATTAGTCCAGCATGACTATATTGTTTAAGAAGCAAATACCACAATACAAAGATTATGATGAAATAAACAAATGCAAAATTCATTCTTATTTACAACTAAATACACAGAATTTGGTTAGAGGGAGAAACAAAACATACAAAGTTTCACCATGATATTAACTGTAACAAGGATCTTCTCAATATGGAACCTGTACCAACACAACGTACCATTACAAGCAAACACGGACAACATCGGGACTCCATCCACAGTCCTTATTTAAACCTCACATTTTAAATAGTTCTAAAGAAATCCGAAGCGATACATATCTATTAGCTTTTAAACCTCCGTTAAACTTTCTTTAATTAAAAATGCATTTAGAAAACAGCACGTATTCCACTGACTCTTTCATTAGTTCCTCAATACAAACAAACAAACTATAAAATTTCCTCATGTTGTCATTTGAGAGCTGAGAGCCAATCGTTACAGAACCATAATTAAACAGTGATATAATTTAACAGATCAAAATTGTCATTTGAATATTTACAAGTGTCTCTTGGCATGAAGTTGTCCCATGCGGCGTTTGGACTTTGATTATACTGCTACATGAATGTAAAAGCAGCTAAATGCATACCTGATAATAAAGTACATTTACACTAAGCTGCCAGGCAAAACTGCAGTGTGGCAGTACCATGATGTCGCTTTTCCCCTGTGCTTTTCAGCCTTTTGAAATGTCGCGTACCTATTACATGTAAAAACCAAACAATATTTGAAATATATAATGTATCTGATACACGTAATCAATACAGCTGCGTCAATAAAAGAAAAAAAATCACACATACATATTGAAGCAACATAGCTCAATTATACATCACAAATGGCAATTAGTGAACAACTGAACACCAGCAATAGATAATAGTCAACTTTTCATTAATACCCTTTTAGTACACTCATAAATGAGTGTGCTTAACTTTGTGTACCTTAAAAGATCACTTCCTCACCTGAGCCTGTCATTTGACACATTAATTATAAAACATGTTATACGGCTCAGAATAATGGCTACACTTAAATGTTGTTGTTTTATATTTTGATATGTGTTGTGTGAACGTCACTTGCTTACTAACTAAATGCTCCAGCAGTTCTGAATGACTAAAATGAATGTACTTCCTTAATAGGCTGAGCTGCGAGGTCTGCTGTTGACTGTGTTTGATTGGTTCTCTTTTTGGGGTTATAAAAGGACACAACTCCGTCAGTTGCTCAACTAGTATCACGTGAAAATGGGCAGGGAGAGTAAAGCTTACAGCAGATGCAGTGTGCAAAAGCGTGGAAACTACTAGTACACTTTATGAATAAAATAATTCTTATGAGACAACGGTCACTGTTGTGACTTTGTTTTGAAAAGTGTGTGTGTGGGGGGGGGGGGGGGGGTTACGAAGATGTGCTGTTATGTCACAAAATAGTGGCTTAGCTTCTAAATATTAATTAAGATATGCAAAAATAACATGATCTTTTACTGGTCTGATAAGTAATCTGTGTAATATACTGATCAAGTGTGTAGTAGACTATTTTTGAGACAGTCATTACCATTATAAGACATAAAAGCACTTGAACTAATTTCAGTCGCACATTTGTTGCTAAGTTCTCGATGCAGCAGTCATTCTCGCTGAATATTTCTACATATTAATTCTGAATCTTTGGTCTAGCAAAAATGATTCTTATGTATATGAGGGGTTTGAGGTTCTAATCCACCCTAATAGAACTCTAACCACAATTGCAGCTTTACATGAGTGGGTATCAGCAGTGGGAACAAAATTGTTAGCAGTTTGTTTTGTGATTTCACTAGAATGGGAACGAGCCGTGGAAAAACAATAGATTGGATATATTGATATCTGAGCAGGCGTGTGTGCTGGAGAGAACGTTGCCATTTCAGGGATATTATTATAACAGCACACAAATGCACTAAAAACTCCCGCTTAACAACTGGAGATGCCACCTCTGTATTAGATGCATCCCTGTTGCAAGCTATTTCAGAAAGAGGTGGGCACAAAACTGGCCATGGCAAAAAGTGGTGGAGACATGTATGTCATAAATGATGCCAATGAGCACAGCTGATATAAAAGGGGCACATCGGGTTTGTGGTCCCCAGTTATCCGCAATAGTATAACAAACCCTCTTCTGAGTTATTCTAGAGTGTTTCATTTCCTGTGCTGGGTCACAGGTCTGAATGAACCCTTTCATTAATTATGTTCAAAAACAATGGGGTGCATAAATGCTATACTGAAAAACATTCAATCAGGAAAGGTTAAGTGCATTATTCTTATGATACCACTCCAAATTCCACTTCTAAACCCCAGAGAAGTGAGCGCTCATTGTCCACAGTCCCTTAGAAGGGTGGTCAGAGACGGGAGATATCCCCGTTCAGACCCAGCTCCCCAACGCTCTCATAGTCAGGTTCCACGATCCCATTGCCTTGATGTGCCTCTTCAGCCGCTTTGGCGATCTTAATGGTCTCGTACCCAGGGTCTGCATTCTCTGTAAGCCCTTCCGGAGGCTGGGAGCCAAGAGCTATTGGGTAATCATCCCCAACTGTGGCATAAAGATCACTGGAAGTCGACTCCGGCACCATTCCTTTGATCTCTCCGATGCTGCTGTAGTCATTCTCAGTTTCCTTTACAGCATTCTTCACTACATTGGAGTACATGTCTGATAACTGAAAATGGAAATGTAGCAGAGAATGAGATATCTTTACTCCACAGACTTGGTTCAGTATGTATTAATTGTAGGTAAAACCTATAAAGACTTTAAGTCGGTCTTTACAAGGCTCTGAGATGTTGATAGACCCTACCTCACTGTCTGGAGACACATTGTCCTGAACTTCTGGAGTCATCAGCGGGGAGTGTAACTGTAGGAAAATGATTAAAACGAGACCATTAGTTGAAAACATATTTAATGAATTTAAACATATAGCAGCACAGGAAATAGCTCACTTCAGCTGACACATGCTAGTGCCAAGGACTGATTGATGCAAAAACGAAGCCATTCATTCATTACTTAAGAGTTACTGATTGAAATCAAATGTACAGTTCCTCTCCTAGCAAGAGCGGTTGTATATTTACAAAGAGAATCAATAACTGAGTCATTAATTAACAAAGTAAATCCAACAGTGGATCAATAACGGACACCTTGGCTGTTGGAGAGGAATATCAATCCTTGTCTAAGTCACCTCACTGACAGAGAGATTACAGTCAAGTGGGAAATTTGCTATAACCCCTTCAAGATTAATCCTAAGCAATTTTAATGCCAACATTTCAAGCCTGTTTTGATGAAGCCACCTCACCCAATGAACTTGAAGTATGTTTTGCTTTGATTATGATCATGCAAAATGAGCATCAGGAGCTAGCCAGATGTGCTTTGATATTGGTTTAATTAGCAAAGCAATTAATTTAATAGCCCATCCGCGTAGCTCCGCAAAGACATCCCTGACCTCGTCACAACTAACAAATGTCTCTTACAATAGGGCTTATCTGCTAATTCACTCTTGCCTTTGTCTCTGTCCAGCCCTCTATATTAATTAAAGTGCCTCTTCCATTGATTTGCCCATAAAAGAAATGAATAATCATCAGCAGCATTTTAAAACACACTGCAACATCATCACAAAGATTAGGGTTTTTGTATACAATGATATATATATATATATATATATATACATATATATATATATATATATATATATATATATATATATATATATACATGTGTATATATATATATATATATATATATATATATTAGTGCTGTCAAATGATTAATCGCGTCCAAAATAAAAGTATGTTTTTACGAAATATATATGTTTGAGTACAGTGTATTATTTTGTATATTACATATACACACAAATGCATGTATATATTTAAGAAAGATTTGCTATATTTATATATAAAATATTTATATATAACATAAATTACATAAATACATATACAGTATTATACATGCAAATATTTCTTAATTATATAAATGTATGTGTGTGTATTTACATATACATAATAATTATACTTTGTACACACACACATTATGTAAAAACATAATATATAATATGTATATATAATATATGTGCGCTTGTGTGTGAATACCATATTAATATTCAAAGTATATTTAGTTGCACTTTGGACTGCACATGCACATTTGCTGGACCAAACTGAAATATATATATGCCGTTAAGAAACAACATTTCTGGGATAGTTCCTGTCAGATTTTGTTGCTGATTTGAAATATGTTATTTAAATTCAAGTTTGCTAAACACTTTCAGTACCTTTTCCCTATTTAGGTAGATTGAGATTTGGCTTTCCTTGAAATGGAGGGACTATACTTACAAACACCTGTGTAGATAACTGAGGTGGGTCAAATTATGCATAGTACTGAGGTGGTATGCAATGACTAGGGTAATTTCCCTATTGATATCCATTTGTAGTGCCCTTCAGACTGAACACATACGTTCCCTTGAATACCCCAATGACAGAATACCCTGTAAAGTTCACATTGGAAGATTGTGACAGGCAGCTGACAGTACAGCTTGGGCATGAGGCAATGGCCTGTAGTGTTGTGCTCAATGGTGTCGATTAGTATTTGCTTTCACGCAAATATCAGCCCACGCATCCCTTGACAAGACAACAGCACTAACAATAAAAGTCCTTCCCTTCAGCAGGAGACTTCTGAGTGTTGATGTGCTGAAATCACAGCTTATCAAAGACAGCTGCCCTCAGTCCATCACGCTAGCATAGTGACAGTGGCACGAATGCATAATGACACACATGGTGCTCCGCTCAAGCCAGACTTGCGTGCTTCGCTCAAATAACCAAGCGTATAGTCCACACAGTGAACTAATGAGGCAATGTGTCCAATGTGGGTACATGTGTTACAGAATGCGCTTGTCAGTTTGGGTGTCCTAGCTTTAACTGACGGATTTTCTTTTTAAACACAGACTGATGTACCTGTAAACACATGCTCTGCCGTCTCATTCATCATGAGGGTGAGCTGTCAGGCAGTGGACAGCTGGAACGCTCTGATCCCAATGCGCATATGTTAGCACAAACATGTGACCGATAAGACGAATCACTGCTGCCCCATTACATGTCTACATCAGGCCACAGCGAAAGGGATATGGAATGACAGGCGTCAAGTTTAAACCCACAGTGTAAAAGGAGATGGGAATAAACAGTTTCTCAAAATGTTCAAGAGGATAACAGAGTAAACCGCTGATTTTACTGTTTTTACTGAGTACCGGGGAGGACACTTTACCTTAAAGGTTGGAGATAAGTGACTTACCATTTGAATACAGATTCACTAAAACCCCTTTCCACTGCCAGAGTGCCGGTGCCAGATCCAGTGGCCAATCTGGAACCATTACGCACATTTGCACTGCAGAAAGGTTGGGAAAAATTGGCTCTGATCTGGCCCCTAAAATCTGCTGGTTTGGAATCAGGAACTATTGATGTCAGAAGCCCGAGGGCCGGGAAGTTTTTGAAACAACTCACTTTTGGCAAGTCTGATGCAAACAAAAATTGATTGTTCTACTGTTAGCGTTGGTTCAGTTGGTAAACATCCCATTCATATATAAGTCACGTTGCATCCAACACTTTATTTCTCAATCCAACTAAAATGAGTTTGTTTCCAAATATCAAATGTGTGTACTGATTGGAGTTTTATTCATTATAAATTATGATTGGAGCATTTCTGATGTTAAAGTATGTTCTTAAATCTTGTAAACAAAGACGTAATAATGTAGCTCAGCTCAAGTCAGTGGAAGCATGGGTTAGTTTTAGTTAAGAGTTTTTTAGATCTCTGGCCAAGCATGAGAACTAGCACATTTTTTGGTGGAAAAGACATAATTGATATTGTACAAGGACAAAGGAAGCAGAAATACAGGGCAAAAAACATGAAATGAGAACAACAAAAGGAGCGAGAGCGAGCAAAAGAGAGAGAGATTGACAGAGCGAGAGTCCATGAGGGAGTGATGAACAAAAGAGGTGAGGAGTGTCCTCGACTGATGACAAAAACGTGTGGCTGTAGTGGATGCTTACGCCGTGTGCAGACATTGACTGCGGGCACAACAGCAGCCTGTCTGCTCTCCTCTACAGATGGCTTCATTTGTATGCTACAGGCGCACGTACGTATATCACGAGGGCATATCCTAAAAGATTGTAATTAAACTGCAAACACGCTTTTCTCTATTCTCTTGTGATCTCTAAGTTTAGCTTCACTAGAGAATGTTAGCGCAGTCCTTTTTGGTCTGTTTCTGAAATTCTTCTTTGTTCTGGATTATACGGGTGAAGAGTCGCATCACTCCTGAGTTACATGGAAAAGCTCGTGCTAGAGGAAGCGATTACTGCAGGACAGCAACTGATGCTGTTAACTCACTTTTTAACCCTTTAGTGAACCTTACAAAAATAGTACTGTGTGGGTACTATGGTAATGGTATCCGATGATACCATGGTACTGTAAAATGTATCATGGTACTAAATGATTGCCATGTTCATTTACCATGAGATTTACATGCTACCCCAGAGGTGTCCAATCATGATCATGCTCCTGGAAGGCCATTAGTTCTTAGCGTCAACCCTAATTAAACACCTGAGCCAGCTAATTAAGATTATCTTCATCTTTTTTCCATTTATGACGGGTAGCAACCAGCAATAAGCTGCAATACCACCAACTATTGTGTTGGAGTGTCAACCAGTTTACCTGTTGCAAGATTATTTATGATATTTTCATACATGTAGTATTAACACAATATCATTATTTAAATTTTTAAAAAACATGGTTATCGCCAACCGTATATTGTGACTATTCCCTGCCATATACTGTATAAGCGAAAAGTGGTACTGTAAATGTTATCCAATGGATTCTTTACTGTACCATGAGGTCATGGGAGCGAATTCGTAAAAGACAAGAAAGTGACATTACTGAAGTTGTAGTCACATGGCAATGGTGGATGTAGTGCACCAGGATAACACAAAGCAAGTTTTTCTATGAAATATAGTACATACTCGGACACTATGCAATTTTGGAATTGACAATGATGTTTTATTAACAAAAATTCGGGAGGAACACGTTCAAATGATCTATCCAATCAACACGTCATTCCAATCAGCAATCAACACGTCTACTCAATCAGGATGAGTGGAGGCCTATATATATACGCAGTCGATTCACCTGTTCCTCAACAGTTTTTAGGAACCCTCCACCATCCGTCTCCTCACACTCGCTTGGTTACTATCTTAACCAGTGATACGGGGGGAGTATTCTGGTTTTGGGCCAAAATTCAGAGCTCGGATCACTCCAAATACGCATACTACTTTACTCTATCTAATTATTTGTAAGTGTGAAGTCGTGAAATTTCCAAGCAGGTATGTTGGAGCTAAACCTGCTAGGAAGGTCAAGAGAAGGATTGGACACTCTCAAAGCTACCCACAAGGGTTTCCAACTTACTGGTACTTTGGTAAGTTGATACTAAAATGTAAAAGATGTTATAATAACAGTCTTCCTCAAGTATTGGTAGTACAGAGTTTCAATTAAATCCACCTGTAGATTAGACATTGTAGTAATGTGGATGCATACATGGAACTTTTTGTTACTTTTTTGTTAGAATCAACTCTACAGGACAACAATGGTACTTTTATAATAAAAAAAGTTTGGTAGCCCCACCTGTCCATTTGGAATCTGCTGGTTGTCATTCTCATCCAGTACTTTGTCTGGTATGGGAGGTGGTTTTTCGTCCTCGGTGTTTTCGGGATTCACAATGGCAGCAGAGCGCCTGGCCTCCAGGTCAGTGCTATAGCGGCTCTTCTTGCTGAGGTTGACGGAGGCATACTCGACACCATTGGGCAGCATGGTGTGGTCTGGTGTAGCAGGGCTTGGGTGGCCGTTGAGAAGAGGTGCAGGTGGTTCCTCTGGGCTTAATGTACCATTGGGCAGGCCAATGTCCTTGAGCTCTTTCACTGTCTCATATAGACAGTCCTCGACACTGACATCACGGGAGGCACAGTCCTTCACAACTTCGTACGTGCCATCTGAGGCAACTTGAGCATTGACCACAGCTGCTTTGAGGTTATCAGTGGGTGGAATGCTGGGTAATTCACGATCCTGGTGATACTTAGAGGATCTGATCTCTGATTGGCTGGACAGCATGTCCTCTGAAGGCTGGGGACTTGTGTCCATTGTGTCTGTGAGTACTGAGGACAAAGATAAAGGGAAAGAGTATGAATATCTGTTTGGTGAGTAGCAAACAGTGTCAGTGAGACATTGGTGGAGAACTGTTACCTGTACCACTTGTAAGAGGCCCATTATGGGAGCTGCTGACCGCCAAGTCAGTGCCATGGCTCTCTATTGACTGACTACATGTTTCCTTTTCTGATACCTGCAGAGAAATGGGATATAAACGTTACCTACGCTCTATGTGTGAACTAAACACTAGTCATTGATGCAATCACTATTCAGACAGCATACAAAAGCAGGGTTGTCATGCACATGGGTTCAGATTTTGATTGTTAGTTATAGTTACAGAATCAATTCTAATAATATCACCTGAATCTAAAATGAGTTTGCATCCATGTAACATAATCAGTTGCTTATGAGACGCTATTAACGCTAACATACCTTAACTCTGTGAAACTGGTAGGAGTGCAAGGATTTAAATTGGATTTAAAAAATGGGTCATGGACCAAAAAAGGTTGAGAACTCCTGCTATAAAGAAACCAGAGACAAAGACACGTGGATCGAGCTCCTTGTTTTCATCTTTTAAACCATAGCAAAAATGCCATGCAGTAGCACTATGGGACCACCTAGTGGCAGCCCATTGTAAATCCCTGTTGCCAGGGTAATGAAGTCCTTCAGATACACAGAAGGTTAAAGCTGAGAGCCACTCAGATTGTCACAGCAAGACAAAGACCCCATTTAACCTGTCAGGCTGTGACAGACACCGCCATTTAAATAAAGCCCTCTTCAGTATATCGACAGGCAAGATGTACATTATTGTGCAAAGGTTAGACTTCAGATATCAATCAAAACTTAAGAGGTTTACAGTGTTAACAGAAAGATAATGTCAGGCAATTGCTTAAGCATTTCACAATCGTTAATACTCACTTTATATAATACAGAGGGTTTCAACCTTGAGGTCACAACCCAATTTGTTGATGCCAAAGTGGTTACTTAAAAAAAAAATCTTGACTACACCATTATATAAATAATTAGCTCCTCTTGAGCTTAAAAAAATGAAACAAATATCAGTGACAATGTGTCCAAGGATTTCATATATATTTATATATTTATATATATATATATATATATATATATATATATATATATATATATACACACACACACACATATATACATCCATAAGACCTTCGTTCATCTTCGGAACACAAATTGAGATATTTTTTGATGAAATCTGATGGCTCAGTGAGGCCTCTATTGCTAGCCAGGTAATTAACAATTTCAGATGCCCAGAAAGCTACTAAAAACATTTTTAAAACAGTTTATGTGAGTACAGTGGTTCAACCTCAATATTATAAAGCGACAAAAATACTTTTTGTGTGGCAAAAAAAACAAATAACTTTTTAACAATATCTAGTGACGGCCGAAGCTTTACGAATCATTTGTTTCGGATCAGTGGTTCAGATCGCATATCAAACTGCCAAAGTCACATGAAGTTTTAATATTGTGAAATATTAAGACGTATATATCGAAGCCTCGTTTACTGAAATCATGTGAGTTTGGCGCTCCGAATCACTGATTCGAAACAAAAGATTCGTAAAGCTTTGAAGCAGTGTTTTGAAATCAGCCATCACTAGATTTTGTTGAAAAGTCACTACTTTCGGTGCACAAAAAGTATTATTGTTGCTTTATAATATTAAGGTTGAACCTCTGTAGTCACATGAACTGTTTTAAATATGTTTTAAATCCTCTCTGGACATGGAGTGTTAATTACCTTGTTGGCAATAGAGGCCTCACTGAGCCATCGGATTTCATCAAAAATATCTTAATTTGTGTGCCGAAGATGAACGACGCTCTTACAGGTGTAGTGTAGGTGAGTAATTAATGACAGAATTTTCATTTTTGGGTGAATTACCCATTTAAATTTCTTTTGCAATTTCTGTTTGAGGCAATGCAATTGTTTGCACTCGGGTATTTGACATGCAAAGTATCCAGAAGACTATACTTTGGTTTATGTGGTGGTTTATCTCTTTTCCAATATGTGGCAGGATGCCCATTGAGTTTTATAGTGTACCCACCTCTTTTTCACAACTACATCCCTGTGCCCAAATGATTTGTTAAAGTTCTTGTCAGAGTCAACAACAATTAAACTGACTAAGTAGTAAAAGTGTTGTTATTCCTCCCGTAATGTCTGTGCTCAAACTGACCCCAATCAACATCTGCTGTCAGGTGGGTCCATGTATGTGCTCCAGAAGCATTCACAGTCAGTCAAACACGCCATGAACACATGCTGGCAGCCCCTCTCATTTAATGACAGTTACAATGAACAATTCAAGCATAACACAGTCCCACAATCACACATGTGTGTGTTTTAGCAGTCAATTATGCCCTCAGTAGGTCACACTAATCTCCTGATTGCTAAACATCTCCTGAACTCTTGAACTCTTTCCTCGGATGATAATTTCACACAAGACACCCACTCAGACGCAGCAGACCCAGAGAGAAAGGCGACTCATGCAGGAAGTTTCTCATCTCCCTGCGGCCAAACAAAAATGTTAATCTGTCTGCTTCATGCTTTCCTCCCACAAAACCCCGGCCTCACAATGACCGTCCATTCTCCTCTCCGTTCTCCCGACTTTACTAGGCCCTTAAGCACAGCGGTCACACATTCTCATGACTGAAACACTCTAAAGATGGTTAACGTAATCTTGGGACTCTGTGATTGAAAAATGCCTTTTGAAATTAAAAAAGAGAACTGGTTCACAGAGACATTGTATGGCTCTGTTTGAGCCACAATGAGGCAGCACAGGCTAAAATCTCTTAGATGAAAAGCATCGTGGTTGCACATGCTTACCCCATTCATCAGGTTTTCATGGTCCCCTGGCGGCCCCCCTTTTTTCTGCCTGTGGAGTCAGAGAGAGAGCATTACTGAGAAATTTTGATTAAGTCTAGATTTGGCAGTGTACTCTGAATCTGTTGTGTGTTGCTTTTTCTTTGTACTGCAACATTCAACATCATATTCAAAGACTCAAACTAAGCCTTGTTCTAGACAACAAAGCATTTAAAATCACATTTAATATAGAACTGAATCAAGGATTAAGCTTTATCTGCTCCAAAGGAAATCATCATTGGGAGTTTACAGCTGGTTACACGATAAAATAAAATAACAAAATATTTATACATTTTCTTCATAAAAATATTTAATAATAATAGTAAGAAGAAGAATTTTTATTATTATTTTCAACTGAGTTGTTTAATTCGCTATTTTATTTTTTATTTGACCATTTTTGTGATAACTGAAAAGCCAAAATATTTTTATTTTATAATGTATATATTGTAATAATCATAAAAAATATATTTTTAAATATTACATATTTTTATTACCTTTTTTAAATAATAACAGTTGGTATTCAGAGTGCACTTTTTGTTTTTAAATTGTCAGTAAATGTTGTGTAAAATAAGAGATCATTTTCACATTTTTTTCATTATATTATTTCATTTGCAGGTCCAAATGAACTTTTTTGATAACATTTTCATGCTGATTTGGGTAACAAAATCTGTGAAATCCTTTAAGGTCAAATTTGTTGACATGTCTTGAACAATGACTCTCATATTGGTAGCTGAAAGCATATAAATTAAAAAAGCATAATTAAATTAGACTAAATATGTAACAAATAGTGAAGGGTTACTGGGATGTGTTGAATTTTGTGATTGATGGTATTCCAATCGTTTGCAACTCTGGAACTTTCTGAAGGTGCAGATTGCATGTGATCCTGTTTATTTATCATGGAATTGTATTTTATATCCGTATTAGCAACTGGCAAGTCTGCTCTATAGACCATTTGGGTGTTTTGTGGGCGGAGCCTTCCTGGTGGCACAAAATGACAGTTCAGCAGTAGCAATCTATGGAAGCCACAGAATTAAAGAATAAAAAAGGTAATTTCGAGTATATATCTCACAACCTTTTTTCCTCAGAATTTCGAGTTTAAATCCCACAATTTTTTTTCTTTGAATTGTGATATAATCTCGCAATTGCAAATTATTAATCATAATTGCAAGATAAAAATGTAAGGGGTTCAAAATGTTATTTCATGCTGTAAATGTAGGGCTAAAACATCATGCCCCCATAAACTGCATATTAGATTATTATGTAGATCTATTGTTTACACCAAATTCATGCTAACTCATACATAGTAGAGTAATCGTCGCAGGTTTCATCACTCTAGTCCGTCCATTTAATGGCTTGCAACCATAAATGTCTGCGTTTAGCTTCAAAGGACGTCTTCAATGACAGTATTCTGTAAAAAAGAATACCATCATTTTCTGCATTCCGATTCTGACATCCAAAGGATCTCACCCATTTTCCTCCACTTGTTACCACCATTTATTCGCATTTTCCTCCACTTGTTACCACCGTTTATTCGCATTTTCCTGCACTTGTTACCACCATTTATTCGCATTTTCCTCCACTTGTTACCACCGTTTATTCGCATTTTCCTGCACTTGTTACCACCGTTTATTCGCATTTTCCTGCACTTGTTACCACCATTTATTCGCATTTTCCTGCACTTGTTACCACCGTTTATTCGCATTTTCCTGCACTTGTTACCACCATTTATTCGCATTTTCCTGCACTTGTTACCACCGTTTATTCGCATTTTCCTCCACTTGTTACCACCATTTATTCGCATTTTCCTGCACTTGTTACCACCGTTTATTCGCATTTTCCTGCACTTGTTACCACCGTTTATTCGCATTTTCCTGCACTTGTTACCACCGTTTATTCGCATTTTCCTCCACTTGTTACCACCGTTTATTCGCATTTTCCTCCACTTGTTACCACCGTTTATTCGCATTTTCCTGCACTTGTTACCACCGTTTATTCGCATTTTCCTGCACTGGTTACCACCGTTTATTCGCATTTTCCTGCACTGGTTACCACCGTTTATTCGCATTTTCCTCCACTTGTTACCATCGTTTATTCGCATTTTCCTGCACTTGTTACCACCGTTTATTCGCATTTTCCTGCACTTGTTACCACCGTTTATTCGCATTTTCCTGCACTTGTTACCACCGTTTATTCGCATTTTCCTGCACTTGTTACCACCGTTTATTCGCATTTTCCTCCACTTGTTACCACCGTTTATTCGCATTTTCCTGCACTTGTTACCACCGTTTATTCGCATTTTCCTGCACTTCTTACCACCGTTTATTCGCATTTTCCTGCACTTGTTACCACCGTTTATTCGCATTTTCCTCCACTTGTTACCACCGTTTATTCGCATTTTCCTCCACTTGTTACCACTGTTTATTCGCAATGCGCACACAACTGCGGTGATATAACTGTAACGTCTGCTCCCAAATGGTCTATAGGTTCGGAACACAATATTCAAGAAAAAATAATGGGTAACACTTTACAATAAGGTTTCATTAGTTAACATTAATTAACTACTTTAGTTAACATGATCTAAGAATGAAAAATACTTCTACAGCATTTATTAATCTTAGTTAATGTTAATTTCACCATTTAGTAATACATTATGGAAATAAAATGTTGTATTTTTTAACATTAGTTAATGCATTGCCGTGTAAAAAAATATTTTCATGATTTGTTATCGCAACATTTTTTCTTTTGTCAGATCAACTTAGATAATTAATGTGGTTCAGATAACATATTTTGAGCTTCAATTGATTAAATCAATCCGCTTCATTGTATCAACTCGAATTTTTAATTTCAATGAACTCAAAATTAAGACAACCATGTAACTTAGTTTTTTAAGTTAAACCATGTATTGCTCATTGTTAGTTCATGTTAGTTAATACATTAACTAATGTTAACAAATGAGACCTTATAGTAAAGTGTCACCAATAATGTTAAAATATTAAAAGAAATATATAAGACATATCAAAAAATATTTGTGTTTTCATGTTACTCACCCCTGGCAACTCGCACACAGCAGCAGCAGTACAGAGAGCAGCAGGAAAGCCGTGAGTCCCGTGAGTATGCCTACAAGTGCCAGCTCCCCTTTAGCCAGCACCGCCGCCCCCGCGACCTGTGACCCCACGGCCCCTGACCCCATAATAGCACTCAGAGCAGGAGCCATTATACATCACAATGATGAGTCGCCTTCATCGACCAAATGCACCTCACAGCAGAGGCTGGACACAAAATTGGATAGAGCCAGAGAGAAAGAATGGGGGAGGAGAGAAGAATAAACACATTTTGATGGTTTAGCAAAAGACCTTTGCACTTGATAGAATCAGCAGGTCAAATCAGCTTAATGAGAAAAATCCTTATTAGTTTTGTTCCAGATCCTGAGTCAGATTGTTGATATATCAAAGTGTGAAATAACTGGATAGATAATCTCGGATTCAAATGACGTCATGGTAGAAACTTGCAAGCATCCCTCACTGTGGTAGAATTCTTTGTCTCCATGAGCTTTGCGAATCAACAGCCACAAGGGGGCAGACTAGTGCAGATGCACAGTCCAGTCATGCGGTACTGCAGTGAACTCGGCTCCTTCAGAACAAATGGCTCTTCTTGGACTTTTCACTCAGTAACCTAAACATGTAGGCTAGTTTTATTTGACAGCAGTCCAAAAAGCTGAGCCAGATTAAACAGAGCCCTGGTCCAGGACGATGTGTGATGGTGGGCCCCACCTCCACAAGCTGAATAGACAGATAACAATCAAATGGCTGGCATCCCAGTGGAGACTGAGGCTCGGACAGCACTTATGATCTTTTGTGTGAAAGGAGACGGACAGCTCAGCTGCCTCTCCGAGGGGTGAGTCTTTCCTCTCCACTCGCTCAAACTCTCCGATAAGAAAGAAACAGAAGAATGGAAAGCCACCCAAATTCATGAAGAGCATAAAGTTGGCTTTCACTATTATATTCAGTCTTTTGGACATTTTTGAATGCAAATACAATCATCCTACACTTAAAATGCATAATTAATGCATACCAGAAGAAGTACAGTAGGTTTGTGTGAGATGAAAAAGCCCATTGTGCAACTCGAGAAACTATGCAAATGTGACTGAAGCGTAGGCTTTTAATATTAACAGACTCTTAAACTAATTTTCATAAATAATGACTGTTACACAGTTACGCAACGTCTCCTAAGCAATAGTTTCAGTAATGTAGGTTTCATTTGAATGAAATATAAAAATCATTTTATAAGAATATAACTCTGAATACTTCAATAATTCAACAACACATGTCCATGTTCATAAATCTCTAATGCTGGTCAATGGTCACAATATTAGTAGGTCAACAAATAAAATATTTCAGCTTTTTAGCGAGTGTTTTTAATTGTCATTGTGTTTATTTAAATTTAGTTTTTATTTATTTTAATTTAGTTTTTTTTAAATTTTATTAATTATTAGCTTTTCATCAATTCAGATCAACCTCAGTTGATCTATATCCCTGGTGATAATAATAATAATAATAATAATAATAAACTGTTTCATTAATAAGGTTGCCCTTTATTTTACAGTATGTGTACAGTACTTGCCTATTAAAATACTGAGTAATAAAAGGTAACTACAAGGGTTAAGGTTAGCTTTAGGTGTAGGTTCAGGGTTAGTACCTAGTTATTACCCAGTTATTATAATTTCTGTAACAAGTACATAGTATGTACATGGAGAACAGGACTGTAAAATAAATACCATTATTAATTATATCTTATTTCTTTCAGAAATGATCAAATATTTGCTCCAGGCTTTCTGTATGTGTCTGTGTAAGATAAAAAAATTTGGATATTAAGGTTTTTTTTTTTAAAAAAAATACAACCTTAAAAACATATGAAAAATACATTTGGGGATAAAAACATTTCCCAAAAAACTGTAAAAACATGAGCACAGTATTAAAAACCTAGCCTTGCACAGTTTTCAGTACCAAATAAATAAATAAAAAAGACAAATGAGTCCTACCTGAAGACTTGTTTGGCTCCGGTGATTGTTGCCTGCAGGGAAATAGAGAGAGCAGGTGATTAGATTCAGGAAGGGAGCTCTGCACATACTGTAGAACCAGACAGCACTGTGCAGATCTTGACATGTGCAAAACTGAATTATCAGAAACTCATAAACTCAAACTTACAAATGACTGACCATAAATCACAATCAGTTACATAAAGTATCATGTTAAGAAAAAAACTATCACAGCAAGACGAAGCGACTTTGCAATGATACATTCTGCATTCAGGGTCTAATGAAGTCAATGGATCATTGGTTCCCAGTAGCAGAGCACTTATGAGTCTCACAGCATGAGCACATCTCAAACACCGGCTAAAATGCATGCGAGCACCAGTATGCAGCTCTACCAAATCCGTGTATCTGTCTGAAGAACATGCACCAAGAACCTTTTCTAGATCCTCACAAACACGCTCCAGAGTAACTATAGCAACCGTGATCTGAAAATCTGTGCAATGGTTTGCTCTAATGAATGTATTTACTGCCATATCATGGAGTATAACATGCAGATGAAGACAGGAAACCATAAAACTATTTGATTTTAGATTTTTAAGCTGTTTTTTTTTTTGGTGGTTGCTTTACTAGCCCAAGTCAAAATTCCCATCCCACAGTCTCTAAAATATTTGTCAATGGAATTTTAGTAACCATTTCATTGTCCATGATTGACCATTCAAATATATAACCACTAAATAAAATACCTAAATCAATACTACTAATAAAAACAATCTATATAAAATAAGGGGCCCATTTTTACTGAAATGTTAAGACTGAAAAGTTCTTTGCAAGGAATGCTAGGATTGTGTGTTTCATGCCATATAAAATAAGGTACTGGAAAAGCCATTTAATGGGGGAATGTGTTTGGAAAGGCTTTAGTCCCAGACCGAGATGAGCAACTGTGGTTCTTGGCAAGCCATTGGTCACTTCTTTGCTAGAATCACTAAGAACTTTCAAGATCCAGATCACCAGATCATGTTTATGGATGGATCTACCTCCATCAAATAAGATCCATATATCTATCGTGTATCTGTGTCCATAACTCTGCAGCATCTGGCTCAGAATAGGAAAAAAGTGTGAAAAAAATACCATACTGTACCTACATTGGCATATAGTTACTTTATAGTTACCAAACCACAAAGACTTTCCTCCCCAGGGGTCATAGAAAGGGCGGGATTTTGTGGAAAAGCACAGCTGGATTGCTGCTGAGAACGCATCCGGTAAAAGATTCTCATGCAAACGCCAGCGGCATCTCTTGAATAAATAATTGCACTGGAGCAGGAGTAATGCAATAAGGAATTGTGTGGATGCTCTGTTATTATAAGTTTTTCTGCTGACAGAAGCTTTGATAATAACTCATCTCCAGCAGAGAAAGGAGCTCGCTCTAAAAAAAGAACAATGTAATACTGCGGCATTTGTAACCCCTAATGGAAATCATCTGCATTTTGTGTAGCCTAAAATGACGAAATATTTGCGGCAGGTGGTGGTTAGAAGAATACAGTTTCCATAGGTGTCAATCAAGAGGCTATTAGCTTATAAAACACCAAGGGTTTCACAGCTTCTCTCTGGCCATGTTAGAGGAGAATGACACATTCAACATATGCCGCATTCTGGCTCTCTGCTGGACACGGGGGTGCATGTCGTCTGTCGTTACATTGCACTCGCGGTGACAGGAAGCTCAGTGTGCTTCGAGGCTTTTTTAAGTCATTCAAAGGAAGAGTTCACCCAAAATAAAGAATTGTGTCATCATTACTCATTTTTATGTCTTTCTAGACCCATATGGTTTTCTTTGGAACACATAAGGAATTTTTTAATATTCTAGCCATTATCTATATATAATGAAGGTGAATGAGGAATGAACTTGTCAAAATGCTCCAATATTTGCACTACATTTCAAGTTTTCCATCTGAAGTCATGCAATAGTTTTATGTAAGGAACAGACCATTGTTCACTGAAAATCTTGAAGTTTGCCTAAGCTCATGAATTATGTCATCCAGTTCACAAACAGAGTCTAAATGATTAACACTTTTATTCAATAAGATTGAATAGAGATGAATACTTTTATTCAGCAAGGACACATTAAATAGTTCAAAAGTGACAGTAAAGACATGTATGGTAGAAAAGATTTGATTTCAAATAAATGCTGTTCTTTTGAACTTTCGATTACTTTATATATGAGCAAATAAATGCAGCATTGATCAAATCAAATTTTATTTATAAAGCACATTTTAAAATCAAACTTATACCAGCCCAACATATAATGAGTTACAGTAATCGAGTTGTGCTGAAATAAAATCGTGAATAACTGTTTCAAAGCTGCCTCTACTTAAAAGTGATTCGATTTTGGCCAACCGGCATAGGTGGTAAAAGCTTGTTGTCAAGTTTAAGACTACTGTCGAGATAGAATCCTAAATTTTTTAACGTTGGTGGTAAGGGTAGTCGTGGCCTAGTGGTGAGGGAGTCGGGCTTGTAATCTGAAGGTTGCCGGTTTGATTCCCACGCTGGCAGGAATTGAAAGTGGGGATTGTGAATAAACAGCACTCTCTCCACCTTTGATACCATGACTAAAGTGCCCTTGAGCAAGACACCTAACCCTAATTGCTCCCCTTGTAAGTTGCTTTGGATAAAAGCGTCTGCTAAATGATGAAAAATGTAAATGTATGGGTGCCTAGATCAATAGAATTTCCGTTTGAGAACTCATTTGGACCAAATTGGAAAATTTGGGTTTTATCGTCATTCAGTAACATAAAATTGTTAGTGAGGCACAGTTTATATTCGTGAAGACATTCCACGAATCTCTTGTGCACAGAGCTATCTTTAGGTTTTATAGGTATGAAGAGTTGGGTGTCAACTGCATAGCAGTAGTAGGATACACCGAATCTTCTTATGATTAATTTTAGGGGTAGCATACAAAGCAATACAGAGAATAGCAAAGGTGCCAGTATCGATTCCTGGGGTATGCCACAGGTGAGGTGAGGCGCCAAGGATGAATGAGCACCTAAACTAACTGAAAAACTTCTATTGAAAAGGAAAGACTGGAATCATTGAATACCGTGCCTGTGATACCAATTGACCCGTCGCAAAGACCCACCCCCTTTAATTACTGTTGCTTTGTCCGACAAGCCACGCCACACCATGTTCATCCTGGAGCAAAGAGGAGACTGACAACGTGTCGTCAATCAAATGAAACAGTTTCATATTTAATATATCGTAATTTTTTTAAAGAAGTTTAAACAATAAATATCGTATAGTGGCTCTTTAATGTGTCGTGACAGATCGCTGTAGCTTCTCAGTTCAATCGGCTCGTGAACCGATCATCTCTTCATACTAGTTCATTTATAGCATCAAATAAACATGAATGAACATCAGAAGGAATGTTGTTTCAAATGCGGAAAGATACACACACGTTTTCAAGTTCTAGTTCACCAGTGTTAATCTACTAACTCCCCTGACTGCTTTGTCGGACAAAATGGCAGATTCAGGGTTATGATTGGTCAGATCATCTGTCAATCAAATTGTTTGCGAAGGGTCAATTGGCCATTCCAGCCGAGATAAGAGAATCTTGTTATCAATGAACTCAAAAGCTGAGCTTGAATGTAATAGATTGATGAGCATGTGAGGCTTCTTTCAAAAAAAATTTGTCCCCAATCTTTTGAACGGTATTGTAGACTATTTTATGGTCCTTTTCTATCCTTGTTGAAGCTTGAAAGCTCCAGTCCCCGTACATTATAACTGAACAGAAAATTGAAATAAAATAATAAAACAGGTCAGGGTTAGTAATTGATAACATAATGTTAGATTTTTGCTTAAGACTCCCTTTGAGACCCACAAAGCTCACTTTTAAACACAACACTACAGCTAATCTGCAACAACATTCTGCAACATCCTCAGTTTCACAAAAATGACCAATATGACAACAGTCAGGACACAGATGTCCGCCCAACCCCCTCCTCATCATCAGACTGAGGCCAATTCATACAGAGAAAAGCAGAGAACACTGGCCATCTTGAGTCTGGACACTACAAGACCATGTGTCTGGGTGAAAACAGAGAGATGAGCGAAGCGGACATCATGTTTTGAAGAATAAAACCTATCCTCACTGTATTCACATATTCCTATGAGACAAGGACGAAGAAATAATACCCTTTACAGACAGCTAATGAACTGTGTAAGGTTTCATTAAGACCAGTCTTGAGGGCAGATGAACAGGAAGCAATTTCTTTGGGTCAATGGTTTGTGCCTTACAGCAACCGACTACCCAATCAGCAAGCTCGTAGTCGAGCATGAGCCAGAGGGCCCTTCCAATTAAAACGGCCACATTTGATCAACTGACTTTGTGTCTCTATGGCAACCACACTCATCCCATGGGTTAATCAGCTGGCATGGAAATCGATCCCCTGATGGTTTGCATATAAAGAGAACTTGCAGAGGCATGTACTAATGGCCCCACTAATAACAATCTGTGCGAAGGTCAGACAGCCTAGGATTGCTGCATCACCACAGAGAGGCTATAAAACAGATCAGAGGAAGTGATTATTTGCTGAACACTTCTTCATATCACAGATAGTTTGAACGTCTGTGTTTGGATTCACATCCTTCTCTGAAATGTGACAGATGTTTAAAGAGGACATGTTCCTCTCGAAATGCCCATGAGTTATGAAAACACAGTCTCAGCTTCCCATGCAGTGTTTTGGAGTGTGTATGCAACAGCTGTGCCTCTCTGTTCTACCACAGACAGAGTGATGTCCCATTAAAGCCTGTCTCCGGAGACACTGTCATTTCCTACTGCACGTACCACAAGCCTGCCTTGACCTCCCTCAAATCTACACTCAGTAACCACACACAGAGACACATCGACACAGGGTACGATGGGAACGGAATAATAATTTACTGATTATTGAGTAAATTATGTACAAGAACACTGCCTGCTGAAAACCTAAATAGTGGTTTGTTGGTTTTAAAGGGATAGTTTACCCATAACACAAAAATGAAAATTCTGTCATCACTTACTCACCCTCAAGTTGTTGCAAACCTGCATGAGTTTCTTTCTACTGTTAAACACAAAAAGAAGATATTTTGAAGTATGTTGGTAGCCAGATAATTGACGGTAGCCATTGACTTCCATAGTATGGAAGTCAATGGTTTCCATCAACTGTTTGATTACCAACAGTCTTTAAAATATGAAGGAAAGATGTTCAGATAAAATATGTTCAGCAGAAGACAGAAACTCATACAGGTTTGGAACAACTTGAGGGTGAGAAAGTGATGACATCATTTTATTTTTGTGTGAACTATCCCTTTAAGGATGTGTTCGCACTTGTAGTTTGGTTCTCTTGGACACAATTAGTCCTGGTTTGCTTAGTATTCACACTGTTATTTTTAGCAGCAAATCTAAAGACTATTTTGCGATGGAACTTGTCAAGCATCTACAGTAAAACCATGCTTTGTGCTGGGCTAAATGTGCATACATATGATGGTATATGATGGAGTTGACAACTCATGAAAAGCTTATAAAATGCATAAAGTGGCCAAAAACCAAAAGATCAGCTAGACCAAGCTAGATGAGTTTAGGCTGATTTAAGCAGATGATTTTCAGCAGGGTTATTTAAAAAAAAAAAAAATAGTATATGAAACATAATGCATACCATTTTCAAACATGCTGTTGTTGTCACAATACCTCATCATGATTCATGTTTAATTCAGCAAGTGGTGTCTGGTTATCGTCTTGGCAAGAAACAAAAATGAAAAGAATAAAAAAAAGAATATATATATATATATATATATATATATATATATATATATATATATATTACATACTATGGAAGTAATATAATTTTATAAAAATATATGGTTAGACTATTATAAGGTGTCCTTGTTACAGTGTAATTATACATTTAAGTACTGAGTAATATTAATAAACCACATGTATTTACTATATGGTTAGTGTTAAGATTGTGAACTGAATTGAATGTTTGACATTATTACAAAGTGTATTTTTTTAAAAAGGTACTTAAGAAGCATAGTCATTAAAGTGTACTCTCTTTAAGTACACTTAAGTGGCCTTTTATTTCATTAATAATAAATTATCTACATAATATATACATATTATATACAAGCACAGTTTATTAAATTACTTTAAAGATTTCTATCACACTACAAGTACGCATTCAATGAAATTAAGCACATTTTTTTTTCACGAGGGTTCAGTACAAGACAAATGAGGTGGAGCGATGTAGCCGATTTATCATAAGAGCCACGATATTTACAGTACACAATACCAAGTGTCAAGTGTAAGCTGTAGAGCACAAGCTCGAGCAAGAACAACAAGCTTTAGACCTGAACACATACACATGCATAACCTAGATTAACATTAACCTACCATGAACCTTTTTAAGTAGAATTAATGCTAAGCTGTATAATTATTAAACCAGACATGACGTTTATTTTGTAATAAACAACTTAGACTCAGTGTTAATGTTTCGCTAGATGTTCTGAAGATTATTTAAGAACAAAAACACCCTCACTACAGCAAAAAAGAAAAATAAAACAGTAAAAAAAATAAAAAAAAAACACCTGATAATGACGCAAATATAGGGAATTTGTTAGGGCAGATGAGGGGTGCATGTGAAAGTGAGCCCGTATTTTGGATTTGATGTATTTGGCCCTTTTTCTGCTCTAATTTAGCCTCTTTCTCCAGTGTTTTGACCAAATTTAAAGAGCAAAGCCTTGGTTCACTTGGCTGTCGGTCCAAATCAGCCTGCGTAAAGCTATTCCACTCACTTTTCCGCTATCTCTCCCACACTTTAGCAAACACTGGAGAAAAAAAGCAGGCTGTGCCAATTCAAGTAAATGAATTTGACACTGCTTATTTAGAGAGAGAGAGAAATCAGCTAAGAGCAAAGCACTCTGGGGCAAATTCAGAACAGTTGTGCTATTTTTGCACAAATTGTCAGAACAAATTGAATTCAGCACAGATTGTGTAGGCATGTTTGCACGCTACCTGGTTTGCAAATTCCTTTAGTGAACTGGACACTAAAGCATGTGCAAATAAATGACGCTTTCAGTGGGTGCAATTGAATTCCCCCACTCTTTATTCAGGACAAATAAAGAGAAATCAAATTTCCCTGTCATTGTGGTGGAGATAATGCTCAGGTGTTAATCAGGCAGAGAAAGAAAATGATCACTGTGCTGCAGATAGATACAGAGATTTGGCAGAGCGGCTGCATCATTTTAAAATGCTAAACACATTCAGTGCTGACAGATGAACAGTGACATGTTGCCACAGTTACAGGAAGCATCTCAGATTATTCTTGACCTTTATCTCATTCTTTACCACATTTAAACAAGAACTGAACCACTGAACTGTGTTGACAACGGGCGGCCAAACAAGCCTTGCACTCTGCAAAAAGAGGCCCTCCCTACTGGAAACATGTGACTGTCAGAACTCAGTCTAGTGTATTTCCCCACACTTGTAGCAAAACTATTAGAGATTTTAAGTAAACCTGTCTGCAAAATGTCTGCCAAACTACTACTTTATCAAAACAAGATATTTAAAGATTGCGTTTTACTCAAGTAACAGTAATCTACATCTTTATTTTGAGTTACATAATCAGATTACTTTTTTCAAGTAACTAGTAAAGTAACACATTACTTTTTCAATTTACTTCAAAATATCTAAGTTACTATTTCAAATAAGTAACGTAAGTTACTTTGTTTTCACATTTATTGACTGACAACTCTCCTGTCTATAAGTTGTGAGACATCGGGAGCGTGGAGGCATTGTGTGCGCGGTGTGAACATGATGGTTATTCTAGACTAGTTCTAAACTAAATGTGAGCATACATTTACAGAATGCCGGCACAACTGAAGGTTTGCTTGAGCTGCGCCCTCTACTGTACAGACGTGAATTCGCATTTCCTTCAGCCTGAGGATTATTCATTTCACTTTTGGTGTGAAATGGCCTTACATTTGGCCTTTAGATTTACCAAAAATAGAACTTTTTTGTTGTTATTAAAAAAAAACAGCAAAGTAACTTACCTCAACACATTCATTTAACTTTTGGTATGAAAGGCAAAGCTTCAGGGTGAAGGAAATGTGAATTCACGCCTGTACAGTAGAGGGCGCAGCTGAAACAAACAAGCCTTTCAGCTGTGCTGCCATTCTGGAATACAGAAGAATAGGACGCAGGAGAAAAAGTAAATGAGTAAATGTATGCTCACATTCAATAAACATCAAGTTTACACAGTGCACACAACGCCTCTGCACTCCTGTTTTCCCTTAACATAGGTGGAGAGGTGTCAGCCAATAAATGGGAAAACAAAGTAACTTGCGTTACTTATTTGAAAAAGTAACTCGGAAATTTTATTGTAAATGTAATGCAAAGTAATGCGTTACTTTACTAGTTACTTGAAAAAGTAATCTGATTACATAACTCACATTACTTGTTAATGCGTTACCCCAACACTGATTCAACGTATACATTTTAAAAATACATGTTCTCCCAAGGAGTTGAACCCATGACCTTGATGTTGAGAGCATCAACATTTACCAGTTGAGCTTCAAAAACAGAGAATATATTTTTATATGTATACACCATCAGAAAGACAAAGTGAGTGATATGTCTCTATTACTACTATTTTTTAGCCTCTAATTCAACTCTTGCTGTGTATGTTTTGTTTAAATTTGCTGATTGATAATTTATATATATTAAAATAAAATTTATTTAAAATTAAAATTTTTAATAAATCACATTAAAAGGAAATATTTTAAAATAATTTCTAAAATATTTTTAATTTTATTTTCTAAAATTATACACTTTTTTCATGCCAATAAAGCACACTAAATTGAAACGGAGAGAAAGAAAGAGAAGGGGGAGGAGGAGAAAGGGTTGTCTTGGTGAGACAATGTTTATTAGATTAACAGGCTGAACATGCCTCTCAATGAGAGGCCATATAACATAGATTGATAGAGATGCCGATAACTTTGCTGCCTGACATTGGAGCTCCGGTGAGAGGCATCGCTGTACAGATAAAGGGATTAGCACACAGTAGAAGAATAACTCCTGCCCTGCTCTCCGTCTGCTCTGCAGGGAAGGTACAAGTGTAGCACCTTTGAAGGGATTAATCCCAATACAGAACATCAGTGCTGCACACTCAGAGCTTCCTCCCTGTGAATATCCCATCATCATCATCATCATCATCTTAGTCACATATTAAAACCTCTGAACCGAGCATGACCACGCCCAATCACCAGTCCAACTAATACACATCTCAGCCTATCAGGGAATCTGCTACAGGGCAATTAGCTTTTAATGCAGCAAATAAGGAACACACTGGACACATGTCATGGGAGTATCATATTTCTTCATAAGGGCTCTTAAGTTCAGCAACGGAAAAATGGATTTATTAAAAGCTGTCTGTAAACGCCTAAACGAAACCCCACCCTGTTCCTTTAACTTGCACTCATTCACCACAACTGATGACTTGTCTGGTGTCATGTACAAGTGAGATGTGGAAACTGTCAAGTGGTTTTCTTGAATATTTTCTTTCAAAATATTTTTTGGACTTTTGAACTGAAAATGAACAATAATTTTTTGGGCACTATTTACATAATCCGAATACAATATTAATTTAATATGAAGTAAATATTTTCCAGATAGTATTATTTAAATGAAACATGTTGTCTTCATAGTATCATTATAAAATAGATATTTTTATAATATTATTGTAGGCCTTTATGTTTTAGGAAGGGCCCCTTTGCATTATATTTGGGGATCCTTGAAATCAAAGTTTCAAAATCCATGTTTTATAATGAATAATGTATATACTAATATTTCACTATCAAGTCATCAAAGTAACTGAAAAAATGCTTTCGTCCCTCCACCCTTCCTTGTGGTTTTCTTGAAATACGAGCAGAGTGTCTGCAGAATTGGGCTGCACCTCCATATGATTTATTTGAAGGTGGGGGAGGGGAAGCTGCTCAGAACAGTATCACCCCCCTCTGTCTGATTTATTTGATTTAGTACACATGGAGTGGGGGTGCTGGTCAAACAAGTGTGTGTCTGTTGCGTGTTTGTGTGTGTATGTGTGTGTAGATGAGGGTTTAGCACATAGCTCTCCTGGCGTTTACACTGACCTTTCCAACACACCATTTATCAGCAGAGCCACCACAGGGTAGGAATCCATATTGCTTTTGTAATGTCTCTTTCTCTCTATATCTCATCGCATCTTCTGCTTCCACAATATGTATCACCAAGCAATACCTTTCATCAGCGTATATGTTGATGGGAAATATGGAAGCTGTGCGATCTCGGCGTGAAATAAAGAGTCATTTGAATGACAATGAAGGTTATAATTCTGAAAATGCAACAACACGGCCTCGTTGGTTTCTTATGGTATGTGCAATATACAAGACTTTATCAAACACGAGTTAGATTTAAGAAATTGGTGTCATTTTCATAGCTGTCATTTTTAACACATTAATTTAGTCGTTCCAATGTTCCAATGTCATATTGTTCCAAACCTGAATTATTTGCTTTCTTTAGGAACACAAATATAATATTTTTTTCCCCATATAATGTTTTTGTTTTTGGACACCTTTTACTTTCATTGTATGGACAAAACTATTGAAAAAACATTTTTCAAAAAATGGTGTTCTGTAAAGAACAAAAGTGAAACAGGTCTGAAACACCAAGAGTAAATTATAACAGAATCTTTATTTTTGAGAACTATGCTTTTGTTCATTTTTATTCATGTTTAATGGTTTATTTAATTTTTTTTTCAAGTGATAAAGTATGTTTACTAGCTGTTTAACTATTAAAATTAATTCAAATTAAATCCATAAAAGTATACCATGATGGGAATCCCTACAATGTTCTATATGAAGTGCGCAAAAGAACCCTTTAACGTTCTATTTAGAACTTTCAAAACAATGTCTTGTATTAGAACTATTTTCATTAAGTGGATGTTCTCAGCAAATATTAGTTAATTTGATTAATTAACCAGCATATCATGTAATTAGCTCCATTAAAATTTTCATTTTGATTAACAGTAGTAATTTTTCATCTCATTGGACTCATAATCCAAATATCAATAACACATCTGTTTAAAAAGTAGTATTTTATGACAGTGAATGGCTCAAAAACTGGTTTGAATCCATAATAAGGAGCGATTCAGCTGAGCGGAGTCGACTGAGATGTCTGGTAACAGAATAGAAATGAACCAATTAAAGCGGCTGCCTGCCCTACAGAGCTCAGTCTGAGCAGGAGAATACATTAACAAGCTGTGAAGCTGTATCTGCAGACATGTTTGACACTTTTAGGTGCTCAGTTGGCTGTAGTCAATGCCACAGATTTGAAAGCAGTCGATTATCTAGCAGAAAGCACGGCTATCTGCAGGAGAGGGTCTTTACTTCTCTTTGCCTCTCTTTGGTGCTACAGAGTGTACATGCATGTTGATTCAAACTGGTACAATAGGCTACAAAAAACCTTTCCAGGTTCTTAATTAGGAGTTTGCTGACCCTGATGTACTTGTTAATATATGAATTTTAATATGAAATAATATAAAAGATTTTTAAAGGCATTTCTGCCCATCCTCAAGGCATGTTTTATTTTATTTTCTTGTCTAAATGAAAGTAATTAATTATATAAAATCATGCATACGATATGTAATTGCATTCTTTTGAGAGCTTCATCATGTCAGAATTACCATAATTACAGTTTTTCCAACTTGTAAAAAAACCATTAACATCCTAATTACAAGTTTTAAAGCATTTTCTGCTTTCACTTGATGTAAAAACAACCAAATGGCAACAGCTTTAACAATTAGCAACCTCTATATACTGTACATATTTTGACAAGGCATTTTATTAGCCAGTGTTACCTAGTTTGGTCTTATATTTTTAGCAATAATATATCAAGATGAATTTACAGTGTTTAGAAATGTTTTGTTGTCAACAAAATACACTTACCACTTCTTCATTTCCATAGAAACAAATAATTTCTGAGTTCAAGGACGTTCTCCGAGTAGAATCTCAGTAGAGTTGCCATCTAATAATTACAGTAATTCTGATAACATGAACATAATCATGCAGTGTGCACAAGTTATAAGATCAACTCCAATTTTAAGCTTAATGTGAAATATTAATGCGCACATCAACAACATCACTTTATTTAAAGTTCATGCTCGGATTCATGAACAGAATGATTTCAATCCAATTGAAACAAAAGATGTCCATGAAAATGTAGGATATACTCTGAATGTTACAGCATTAAATTCACTTGAAAGCCTAAAATCTAAACTTACAAAAAACTTTAATTCTCTTCTTATTCTGCCTTGGTTTGCAAGCACTGGTACTTCTTTTAGGAAATGCAGTTTCTTTTTGTTGATACATAGTAATCAGGCTAGTGTTACTCTACTCCTCAAAAGCCCCACAGCTCTTCACATCCTCTCTTTGTGTTTGTACAAAAAATCTGGCTTGAAAGGTTTTGAAAAACCACCTTCCATTAGCAACAATTACATCTCAATTGACTGCCTTAATTTCTACTATCAGAGCATTAATTCCCTTGATACTTAAAGCCGAAGAAGTAAAGCTCACATACACACACATCCATACACACCCTCCCTCACCATTCTTCAGCGCTGACATATTGCCCATCATGTCTGTCTGGCTTTCTGCCTGATCACTCTATCAGGATGTAATTTGAGCAGCAGTTCAAAGCCCACATCGTTAGCATGAAATATGATGAAGCACCCGAGTCCCAGCGCACTGTCCGGCAGCTCGCTTTTCATATTTCCCTCAAACCTACGGGGTCATTAATAATTCTGTTAAAATGGTTCTATAATGGCTATCATATTTTTTTTTCCTCACAAGCTGGAAAACCTTATATCCACTACGGGGCCCTGACCTCAATCCTGTACAGACAACAACAACAAAAAAGATGGGCTAACGAGGAATCAAGTAAATACTGAATTAGCAAGAACGATAACGCTTTAAATGCTCGAGTTCTTGAAAAGGTGGATTTTTATTTCATCATCTGGAAAATAAAATAGTTCTGAAATTGACTCAATATCATTTCACTCTGTTGTTACGGCTATAGCTCTGGAGTGGACTGTGCTATTCTTTAAATTTAGAATGAATGGGCCAGTATAATGTAATGTAAGGTAATGTAAGGTAATGTAATGTAATGTAATGTAATGTAATGTAATATAATATAATATAATATAATATAATATAATATAATATAATATAATATAATATAATATAATAAACTTTTAAAGGGTGGGAAATGTGTAATTCACCAAAAAAAATTCTATCATTTTTAGATAGTGAGACAGTTCATATTTTTCAATATAATATAATATAATAAACTTTTAAAGGGTGGGAAATGTGTAATTCACCAAAAAATAAATATTCTATAATTTTTAGATAGCAACAGTTTATATTTTTCCTTATATAAATATTAGAGCATGACATAACATATAACATATAACATAACATATCAACATAATATAATATAATATAATATGATATAATATAATATAATATAATATAATATAATATAATATAATATAATATAATATAATATAATATAATATAATATAATATAATATAATTTTTTAAAGGGTGGGGAAATTCTGTTATTTTTTGGTGAATGATACTTTTGAGAGCACATGCAGTAAGAATTATGAAGAGATTGCATTTCCTTCCTACACTGCCTGAAATGCTAGAAAAGGAATATTTTGTAATCCTCTGTGAGCACATGCAGTATTTCTACCTGTGACACAAGACTTTGCGCCATTGTCTGGTGTTCACATACTCAGGACTGTATTCTCTGAAATCTCTCCCCATATATTAGACTGTTTGAGACTCCCGCTGGAGTTGACAAACAGGATGATGGATTAGTTCCTCTCTGAGCCTTTGCAGTAAACAGAGTCCGTACAGCCCCTCATAATTAAAGAGAGAGCAAATCCAGTCCTAATGCCACACCACCAGGAGGTATTTCTAGGGACTCTTTCAAGGCTAGTGCCTTCGCCCTCAAGGGCCTTTAATAAACCAGACAGAGCACAAGGCCACAGGAAACATAAGTTCAGCAGCAAAGAAAGAATCCAGCCTAAAAATACACCAGCATTAGGAATAACCAAGGAATATGGATCGATGTTTTCAATGGCATTATAGGATTGCGGCCCTGTGGAGACCTTGGATGATGAACTGGAGGTTTATATTCTCAGATGTATATGTAAGCTAAATGCAAATCTCTGGTGGATTAACATGTTGTTGTATCTGCTTGGACACAGATAGTATATAATAGTACAAGTGAGGTGAAAAAAGTACCGAAGCCTGCTACTTCCGCTTTCCTGCAAATGCCTCGCTACACATCTGTAGCACTCAAGATTGTGAGACGAATGATGGCGATGTACTTATACTTGACATTCTGCTTGGGACAATGAATTTTCTAGGTCAATAAGAGATTAGGACAGTGTCTCAGAGCAGGGATGAATGAGGTCTCAAACGGGTCAAACTCTTAGAGCAACTGTCACTAAAGGAAAGAAACAAGCGACCCTGGTACACTGAGAACATGAGCTGCAGTTACAATGAAAGAACTATAGCTTCCCTTTTTCTTATTTGGTTTTAAACAGTTTGTGTTTCATTTGAAAACTTTCAGTTTCTCAAATTGTCCTTTGCAATCAGGAGTAAGAACAAGTATTCTTTGGACAAAAAACTGTCTCTGTTGCATAATAATCTTGGTAAGGTCATCAGGGATTTCTAGGTGCTTATTTTCACTATTTTCACTGAAGATTACGAGCCTGTTACAGTGAATAATCCTCAAATCCACATCCATTATGGTGAAGCTCTATTGAGTGTCAATAAATACAGAAAAGAGATTCATTCCCTGAAACAGCAGTGATCATATGTCACTGTCATGCACTCTTATTTGTCTTATTGGCGTTGCCAGGATTAACTTTTTGAGGAACCAAACAGATTGTTTGGATGTACATTTAAAAATAAAAAACGAAAAAAAAGAAGAAGAAGAAGAAGAAAAAGCTGAATACATTTTTAGAGATTTGCATTTAGTGCAAAGAGTCAAAGGCTGTAAAAGTAAGTATTTACTTCAAAAGTAATGTATTAACCTTCTTTTCTTTTAGGACCTTTAATTTAACAAAAAGTGACACCCCAAAGGTACACCCCACTGCTTTATGAGCGCACAAATCAAGACCATGTGAGGTTTGTTTTTGACAGAAAATCATTATGCAGTCATAAAAATCCTACACCTGCCAGCCAGCACTAAATGGGCTCTTTGATGTGGGTTCCTTTAAGATGACAGTGAGTATGTGACAAGAAAGAATGAGAGACCAGAGGAAAACAGAGAATGAGGAAGGTAGAAAGAGTGAAACTCTCCCTTCTGCTGAGCAAGTCATCTTTAGACCTTCATTTTTGTGTAAAGACAAAAAGGAAAATGCTATTTCTCAGAAGATGCTCTTTCTTTGCTCAAGAGACTAAAAGTCCTTAGGGGAAATAAAAATAGACACAAATGAGGCAGTTGCTGACATACAATAAGAGTGCAGAGATATTTTCTGAAACTCTCTGTGGAGACAGGTGTGAGGGGTCTGTTTTCTCAGGAGAAAAATCTGGGAAGCGGGAGAATTGACTTTTTTCCTCCAGGGAGAGACGGATAAAGATATACTCTATCATTCAAAAGTTTGGAGTCAGCAAGATTTTTTTTTTTTGGAGTGAAATTAATACTTTTGTTGCATCAAATTGATCAAAAGTAACAAAAGATTTCTATTTCAAATAAATGCTGCTCTTTTGAGCTTTCTATTCATCAAAGTAGATCGAGCTGCATGATTAATTGTAAAATCTCGATTCAAGCACCCATGCCATCTTATTTTACCAGTGATAACGGTTCGCCCGCGTCTTTTAAACCTTTGACAAAATCATACCGGAACATTCAAATCTGTGTTCGTGCTGCCAGAGCCAGAGAGAACAGTTTTGAACCACACATTAGTTCTATTTCTGAGTTACAAATATTCAAATTATCACAGAAGTACTGAGATATAAGTTTAAAGTTAGTATAAACACTGATGTCTATGATGGTGATCAAAATAGAGCAAACTACCTTTTGAAAACTTGGCGCGTCAAATAACAGTTGTACCAATTACATCTTATTCCACTAGGTGGCGACAAGTGACTTAATTTTTTTGTCATTGAATCATTCATTCAAAAGATTTATTCAAAAACACTGATTCATTCAGTAATGAAACAAGTATTTATTAATGAGTCATTGAATTCATTCAAAACCATTTTCTAAAAAATAATTCATTCAGACATTTTCCAGCAAGCTATTTATATTTTGTTTCACTTGTTTCTGCTTCTTCTTTGCATGTGTTTTGATCCAGAGATTCTGTACTCTTTCAGTAGATGCGTATTCAACCCCACACTAACAGTTGCACATTTTGAGGCTGTGTCATGTCTCAGTTTGCATTCCATTCACGTTCTTAAGTCTGAGACTCTATTTTAAAACCTAGCAAGCTGTCTTGCTGTCTTAGTGAATTCATAGACAGCTGTCTTCTTAGGCAATATGAATATTCTAGTTGAAATGAACCCTTGAAACACCCTCTCGCGAATCTCACAAAATTCCAGACACCCGACGAAGTCTGATGCTGCAGCATGTTGCTAAGCTAACACAATGCTAAATGTGCATATTTACAACACGTTCAAATATTGAGTAAAATCAATTTTTTTAATTGATAGTTTTTGCCTTATCAGTAAATGTTCCCTAAAATAAGTTATCTTAGAAGCAGCATAATTGTTGCTCATTAGAAAAGCTTCTTTTTAATATGTTTCTTTCTTTTTACAATATTGTTTTTGTTACAGCTGTTCAAACAGTTCATCTCTCTCTCTCTCTTTCTCTCTCTCTCTCTCTCTCTCTGTGAGTGGTTGGTTTGTAAAGATGACAACACACAAAGGACCTTTAATGGAGTTACGACACAGGGCATCAAAGCTGTGATACTATAATCACTAGTGATGGACTCCGGCTGCCGATGTAATTCTCTCTCCCGTCTGTCCTGTCCACAGAGGGGACGGACTGTTCGGTATGACAGCCACTTTATCTCTCACATACGCTACACGGTAAATTAAGCTTCAAGTAAAACAGTGGACTGAGCCTTGAATGGATGTTGCAACACAACATTCCTTGGTGAATTGGATGAGTGAGAATACACTAAACTGTCACAATAAATTGATTTCAACATTGATAATAATAAGAAATGTTTCTTGAGTAGCAAATCAGCATATTAGAATCATTTATGAAGGACCATGTGACACTAAAGACTCGAGTAATGATGCTGAAAATTCAACTTTGCATCACAGGAATAAATTACATTTGAACATATATTAAAAAATTTTTTTTTTTATTTAAAAAAAAAAAATTGTATTTTTGATCAAATAAATGCATCCTGGGTGAGCATAAGAGACTTATTTATAAACATTAAAATATCTTACCAACCCCAAACCTTTATAGTTTATGTGATTATGTGAACAATTGTAGTTGGCATGTGGAAGTGTATATACTGTATGGCCATAGTCCTTTTCTAGAATCCACATCTGTGTTTAATCACAACATCAGGATTGATACAGACAAACATGTAGCACACTATGGGTGGGCAAGTCTTATTATTCTCCCATAATCCTTGCTGCCGGTGAAAACTTCAGAGAGACCAAATCAACACATGTGGCCTGATCATTCCCACACACATCATTGTTTCAAAATATTTCCCTTTTCATGTTAATGCAAACTTGTCTTTTCATAAAAATGCATAAGTGTATATGGAAACTTCCTCTAGCCACAAAAAAGAGAAGATTGCTTGACAGTGCTTGCCAAATATTCTAAAATATGTAACATTTCCAGCCTACAATAACATAACATTTCAAACGACGGTTTATTTAGATAAAAATTTACCGAAATTTCCCTCCCGCCTTTGGCTGAAATCCTGAACTTGGATCATTTTTCTAGGAGACGAGTACTGTTGGGAATGCTAACTGTGGTATTAAAGGCCAATGTAGAGTCTAAGTGCCCATCTGGCAGACAACAGGCACCACTCTGCCCACTCCACTGCTCTGCATTAAAATACAGAACGGTCGGGTCATGGCACCAAAAAAAAACGCTGCATCCTCCCTAAATCCCAGCACAGACAGGCTAAGTAATTAGAGAGATCAAAAGAAAAAGCTATGAATAAACAGACAATGGTCCAAGCGTGTTAGTGTGAGCCATTAGCAGCTGATGAGTCACACTAAAATATTGTCAAAGCGAATGTAAAACTTTATAGCATCTGAGTCACCTTGAAGCAACACAAATTTATTTTACCACCCATATTGAAAGGTATTATTCACACAGTCCGCCCAAGGAAAACATTGTTTTGGTCTTGAATATATAGCGAAAATCTACTATAAATCTATTTATCAGCATAATTTTTTGCAAGCTAAGTCAAATCAATGGCTAATATGGTGTGCAATTACTGGAGGGAACTACTCACCCATTCTGGTCTGTCAGCATTGAGGAACATGCAGTTTCTATTCAGTAAATCTGACTGAATTCAGATGATTTAAGCAGTTCATACCTACGTCATGGGGGTTGGGTTCCATTTTAGGTAGATTAATTATCATTTGGGTGTAAATGTGCTTCTTCTCTAAGTGTAAATTATATTTCACTTGTTATCAAGTTTGTAATAATTCACCATGGCCAACTTTTGATAAACAACTTTCTGGCTGTTATTAAAGGAAATATTCAATTGAATAAATAAATATTGAATTTAATTTAATTATAGTTCGGGTATAGCTCCGTTGCTTTGCTTTCGTGTCGCTTGAGTATGTGGTGTGAAATGGATTTAGTCTAGAATATTCCAGCTGAAAACATGGAGAACTGTGTGTGTGAAGTAAAGAGACAAAGCAAGTGTAATGTGAGAGATCTTAGCACCAGTCCAAACCATAAAGGCTCATTCACAGTTTTGGAGGGAACATGAAGCATCTGTTTTGATGGTCTGTGCCTCTTTCTGGCCTCCCGGCTCTCGCTGAGATTCGGTCGCAAAGTCACTCTCCAGAACGTTCTGTAGCAATTATTTCTGCTCAGCGGCGGTTAAACGGCAGGAACAGCTGGGGCTGAAGTTTGATGTCTTGGGGGAGTGTGTGTTATCGTATGTATAAATGTGATTTAGGGTCCTACAGTCCCTACCAATGACAAATGAGGGTCAGGATGGAAAAATGACATTTACAACTTTTACAGGTCTCACAGAAACCATAGCTGACAGGTTAGCTAAAGATATACTTGCCTGTGTTCTTTAAGTACTTTTTCTTCACTTACAAACCACAAGTTCTTATTGTACAGCCATCCTGCCTAGAAGGAGCTTGGGCGATGAAAAGAGACTCTCTCAAATTACCTGTCGTATATTTAGAGGAATGAGATTGTAAGGGGGAAATGAGAGAGAAACACTTTCAGCCCCATCAACAGGAATCTATTGAAATTCGAGGGCAGCCTGCCTTCAACATGAAGTCAAAATGGATCCCAGTTACTTTCTTAATAGGCGTTCCCATATGCTGCACAATCCATCATTGTATATTCTTCCAAAGAAAAGAAACAATGGAAGCATCTTGGCAACATTGAGGCCGCAAGCTACTGGTTAATGTGACCAGGTATTTATACAGCAAAAATGGTTTTTGATTGATTGAGTAAATGACTTTAATGAGATTTAATCAATCTTTTTTACTGGTTTTCCAGCAAATATATCCAAAAATCCTTAAATATTAAGATATTCCACAATTAAGTATGAACTGAATTTCTTTTTTCATTGGTTTATGCTTAAAACTTATGTATTATTTTCTAAAGTGTTCACTGAGAATCTGGTTTCACTCCGAAACATGACATTATGGAAGAAAAATAGGTTTAGTTGTCTTAAAATTGTGGCTTTAAATTGTGGTCAGTATTATTGTATAAATCCAAACTCAACACTATTCTCAACATATTTAATGCATAAAGCCATTGTGCATAAAAACCATCACTGATTTTGCTAAGTGAATTGATGACCTCTGGGTAAGTCGATCAAAGATTCATCTGATGCTTGCTTTAAATAATTTAACAGTTGAACACAACAAGTCTCTTACTAAATTACCCTCCGGTCTCTCTGTCATCTCCTGGTGTGTGATTATCGTTGGGATTTCCCCTTCATACATCCTGAATCACCCTCAACACAACAATCCGCTCCTTTTTTACTTGCCCTTGATTTCTTCCTGCTACCACCATTTGTTCTCCATTTGCTGCCACGTTTTTTTTTTTTTTTTTAAAAAACCCTGAGTCACACACCTCCCCCTCCCCTCATTCTTCCTTTCTCTGCCTCTAGATGTTTCTTTTAAATTATCTGTCAAATATCAAGCTTCACATGAGGTAGTGTGGATTAAAAGAAGGAAATCAACATGCTGATTTGAAGTTCTCATTAGATTAGAACAAACAAACAGTCTCAGGTTTTCTTCTGCTTTTTCTTCTGTTCCGCATGAGCATTTGCTAAAGTGCTCAGTCCTCTATGGGACTTGCTTTCAAAGTGGTCCTTTCAAAGGATTTCACCAGTAAAAGGATTTACTTAGTCTGGTGTGGAAGACCTTGACTGATCTCCAGAAAGCCCAGACTCTAAAATCACAGATTTCAATATAGGCTCAAAGATTTCTCATCAAAGATCAAATGATATGATGTGCTATGCACATTAATTTTATTTGGCAAAAAGTATATTTTATCTTATTGCATTATTCTTGATTTAAAAAACTTGATTTTTAACTTATTCATTAAACAAGTGAACAAAATACACTTGTATTAAATACACATTTTCTGAATCTTGTTTTAGGAATTTTTAGATTTTTTTTTAACTGGGGAAAGATGTCAGTGTTAGGTCTTGTTTTATCTGTGTTTGAGTTTTACTGTTAGTATGGTTTTTGCTCCTTTGTTCCTTTTTCCCGCCACTAGATAGTTTCTATCAGTGCTGCCAATTTATCGATTTTCCCGCCCCTTTTGAGACTTTTTTCAAAAGCCTAGAGACAATTCTAGGACCTTCTTGGACAAGCCTTACTCCGTGAATTGCCCACTGATATATATTTATATTAATATAGATCAGCTGACTCGCCAGTATGATGTCATCTAGCGACATTTAGCGACCAGTTTTAGCTACTTTCAGCTGAAAGCAATTGGCAACACTGGTTTCTATGGTTACTCATTGTTTGATTAGTGTTTGCACTTGATGTTCATTTAGTTGATTGGTTTGTTCAGTTCAGAAGCGACTGTATCAAAAAATCTGTGCTGGAGTTTTCCTGAAGTGAAACTCTAGAAACTGCATTTTTTAGTAGCTCTGACAAGTCAACAGTGAGACAGACCACAGCAATGAGCTTTAAACTAGTCTGGTTTGCCATATTAATTCAAATCCAACAACATAACAGGGGCACCTACAGCTCTTTTCAGGCCATATGTGTCTATGAGAGAGGGCTGCTCCATTAAGGCAACAGCTGACAAACTCTGCTATCATTTGGACAGATTATCCTGCCATACAAGCATACGGGATCCACAGAGCGAGAGAGAGAAATTAATTGAAGAGCGTTATAGAATATTACTCATTCACATAATCACATTGAATTAGCATAATCCTCAGCACTATTCCTTTAGCATGACCGGTAATTATTTTGTTGAGCGGATACTATGAAGGCATCAAAAACGGAGGCCATTATCATTGTAATAATGTCTGTAGACCAATGGTTGTCACACTAATCAGAGCTCACACATACACACACACACACATACACAAAACACAATGAAAGACCCCTTTCCCTGGAGGGAATCCCCCCAACTCACAAAACGTGCACATTCCTAGGAACCCCAAGACTGAAAAGTGGGACTGGGAACATGTTTCTGATAATAATACAACTATTTAAGAAAGAATTCATTCAGTTCGTACCAAAACCAATGCATGACAGTGCTTTAAGTCACATGGTCTTTCAGAGGGGGCTCTTATGCCAAGCCTGATTCACAATGAAGCCCCAAGCTATTGTCCGAGATTGAGCGAAACACATTTCCATATTGTCTTGGCCTGGCAAGCCACCAGCCACTGGTTTTTCCACTGCTTACAAACACTTTCTTTGAATAGACTTAATGTCCTACATGCTTTGTCGGAAAACAGCCCCAGAGATGGGCACAGTGGCAACAAATAATGGAATAAAATGGTTAATGGCCCTAATCGCATCATTTTACCATGCTGTTGTGCTCCCATTACTGATTTGCTTTGACATACACTGCTGAAAGCAAAGAGATGAGGGAAATTCAATGATGTGGCCTATTCATATTACAGGACCATTAGAGCAAGTGATGTTATTGTGCTGTCCGGTTTCATCCTGGTAAGGATTCAGGCAACTCAGTCACAAAAACTCTCATGGCTTAACTTAGAAGAAGTTTTAGGCATCCTTGGCATGTTACCAATCAATAAGAAGCATAATTATACCTCATTTTGTCTAAATTAAAAGGAGAAGAATGCATTGCAATGGTGGACAGATGAAAAGTACTAATTGTTTATTCAGTACTGACAAATATTGATAAAAAAAACTCATCTAATTAAAAGAAAAGGACCATGTCACCCAATACTGCATTTATTTGATCAAAAATATGGTAAAATACAGTAAAAAAGTGCAGTAATAATGTAAAATATTGTTACAATTTTAAATAATCATTTTCTATAAGAATAATTTATTCCTGTGATGGCAAAGCTGAATTTTCACCATCATTACTACAGTCTTCAGTGTCACATGATCGTTCAGAAATCATTATAATTCATTGCTCAATAGACATTTCTTATTATTATCAATAGTGCGTGCTGCTTAATATTTTTGTGGAAACAAACTGTGATGCTTTTTTTCAGGAATAGAAAGTTCAAAAGAACAGCATTCATTTGAAAACATAATAAATGTCTTTACTGTTTGATCAATTTAATCTGTTCTTGTTGAATAAAAGTATTAATTTATTTTTTTAAAAGAATTATTAATAACCAGAAAATTTTGAATGCTAGTGTGCTTGAATGAGGACCAAAGTCACCTAATCTGTTTGTCAATATAACATCTTTCAAATTAGCAATAAAATCTTTTCCTTCTTCCTCAAAATGTAGAAAAACTGGTCTAGCCAATGGGGAAATTATCCAAAAAGACATTTGGTCTTTTAAGGCATTCCATTCATACATCTTGAATATTGCGCGTTTTCATGGTTCATACTCCCTTAGCTTAACAAAGAGCTAACAAAATTCTACTGTAATGGACTGTGATCACTGTAGTTGAGAAGCAATGTTTTTGTGATTTCTGTAAGTTAAGGTCCAGAAACTTCCTGTCTGTGTAGAGCTTTCTAAATCAGTCCCATATGAGGTTGTATTTCATTTATGAGGCTGCCTAGGTAGACTGTATGCAGTAAGGTTTACTCTCACTGTCTATATGACAAGAGTATAAGAAAAACAAAGCAGATTGAAACATAAACTTCACACTTATGACCGCTATCTTCTGTAATTAGCCACCTACTTGTATGCTTCTATGTTTTTTTTTTTCATTGTGTCCTGATCACACAAATATCTCACAGCATCACTAACCCCTGGAGGATATGTTTAGTTTCACTTCTGCAAGTCATTTCAGAAATGCAAAACAACTCAACTACATGCTACCAGTGTTGGGGGTAAAGCATTACAAGTAATCCAAGTTACGTAATCAAAATACTTTTTTCAAGTAGCACATTACTTTTAGATTTACAACAAAATATCTGAAGTACTTTTACAAAAAAGTAACGCAAGTTACATTGTTTTCCTATTTATAGACTGACACCTCTCCTGTCCCCTTTTGGTGTGAAAGGGTCTTAACATTTGCCAAAAATACAACTTTTTTTTTTTTTTTCAAACAAGCAAGCCCAGCCCAGGTGAGAAAAAGTAAGGCAAAAGTAGCCCAATGCATTACTTTCCATAAAAAGTAACTAAGTAATGCAATTAGTTAGTTTTTCAGGGAGTAACTTAATATTGTAACGAATTACTTTTAAAAGTAACTTTCCCCAACACTGCATACTTGTTACGTGTATGTGTGTTCTGGACACTGTGTGTTGTCATGTTTCACATGTGCTCTTTGTTTTGTTTTTTTCCCGCCACTCGTTAGTCGTTAGTGTCTAGTCAATTATCCTGTTTCTCCTTTTGTTTGCCACCTGTATATATTTCCTGGTCGGTTCTCAGTTATAGTTAAGTGTGTGTTCCTTTGGCATTGCTTATAGATGGTGTTTCTGTATCCCTGTCTTTTGAGAAATAAAGTCTGCATTTCCGTATGCTGCTTTATCTGGAGGATTACACGCACCGGAACAATACTAGCCAGGGCAACATTTACGAATCAATTTCAGTAATAAGGTGTTCACCCAGCAAACTACTGCCAAACTTTCATGCACTTCCTGTTCTTGAAAAACTACTGATCCAATGTGAAGTGCCCAGTCATAAACACACACACACACACACACTCACACAGGTTTGTTTTTCTATAAAAGTGAGGACATTCCATAGGCGTAATGGTTTTTATACTGTACAAACTGTACATTCTGTCCCCTTACACTACCCCTACTCCTAAACCTACCCATCATAGAAAACATTCTGCATTTTTACATTTTTAATAAAACATTGTTTAGTATGTTTTTAAAGCTATTTGAAATATGAGGACGCATGAAATGTCTTCATATTTCACGTTTAAATTGTAATACCAGTGTAATACCCATGTCATTATACAAATTTGTGTCCTTACAAATCACAAAAACACACGTACACACACACACACACACACACATTCTTTGAAGTTGTTTGGGCACAGATGTGGCTAGGGCAGCTCTCTATTAGCTAGCCATTGTTTTTCAAGGCCTTTTATTAATATGCCCTCTGTTGATAACGGCACATTTCCGAAAGGAAGGGAGAAGGGGAGGGTTAGTTAAAAAGTCTAGTCTGTAAGCAGGTTATTACAATATAACATTTTAGCTATGGTCTCCCCCACCACCCCCAACCCCCACCCATGTAGGATGGCGGTCACCAGATCAGAGTGATCAGGAAGTTTACGTCCTCTCGGACAAAGAAATGAATTGAGCACAAATCGTGCAAATAGGGTAGCCAGACGTCCTGCATAATACAGACCTGTCCATATTTAAAGGAACAGAATTGTGATCCCTTTTTAAATCCATACAGGACACAGTTTGTTCCAGATTTTGACAACTCAAACATCTGAGGGAGCTTCACTATTTATCACAATTGAATTGGTTTGGCATACATCTAGTTTTGTCACGATATTGGAATTTCTAACTTCAGTACAATTAAAAATACCACAGAGAAAACATTGGCACAACATTAAGGTAATAAAATTTGAAATATAGTCAAAGTATTTTTTTATCAACTGAAACTCTATTGTTTGCTTCCATTTTACATATTGGATGGCATTTTTTGCAGGGGAGGGGGAGGCTTTTTTGTTGTTCAATGAAAAAACGTTGGAAATTATGCGAATATGATCTGGCACACAATGTGCGTGCTGCACCTCGGCACATGCAAAGACAGAATTTGCAGCATTAACTTTGAACCAAGCCGCTCTGATATGAAAACACTGGATCACAAGCTGATCGCATGTAAATTATCACAATGTCGCTCTTGAATGCAAAACGGATTATACACGTATTAAATTAAAATACACATACTGTGGTGTGACGTGTGTGTCAACTCACTGTCGGGCAAGAAAGCACAGCTCTTACCGGAATATCGATACTGCAAAAAATGAGTATTGAAACCATTTTGAAAAATCTGTGATTTTTGACCACAGTACAACTGTCAGTGCTGAAAATTACAGATGAGGGTAAAAAATATTTTTGTACATTCACAACCAATCCTTTGTCAAGTCTTTCCTTGAAACAAACAAATATCCTTTAGCAACTCTTTTGTAATGCAAGTCTATGAAGGATCTGTAATTTTAAGGGCAAATTTACAGAAATTATCCAAAAATATAATAAAATGTTGTTGTCACGTCACTTAAAGTAACTGAGTATGTAGAAGCAAAGCCATCAATGCTTTACTTAATTCTCAATGGATTATCCTAAAAAGATTTTTCTCTGCTGATCTTGGCAACCCAACTCACAAACCTTGCTCGATAAATGAGCGTAAATGGCTTGTCATTGCAGTTTTCCATTCATGTTCCTGCTATTTCAGCAGCACATCCGAAACCTGACTTCACACATTTCTGTTTAACAACACAAACATTGTCTGAATGCGGCCAGTGAGTAAATATGCCTCCCTTCATTTTCTTCTGAAGACGTCCAAACAGAAGAGCATTTGTGTGGCTCGGTCATGAGACACAGTCTGCAGGACAGAAGCTGTAATCTTTGCATCACAGTGTTCACATGGCATGACATTGCACCTGAAATGAAATCAAAAGCAGAAGGGGGAAAACATACACCATCATTTTTCATTTCTCATAAACAGATCAGCTTCATTCTGAGTCTGTTCTCAAACAGGCAGCACTGGACAGCAGTGTTTGGCTCTCTCTCTGTATGGCTGAATGGTTAGAGGCAGAGAGGCTGAAAACCCTCCGTGTGCCATATAAACCCACGGGCAGCATGCCAAACTAACCCCGGTCTACAGCTCTTCAGACATCCCCACAGACCCAGCATTCAGTTGAAAACTCTCTCAATGAAATCAATCATAAACATGAAGGTAGCAGTTGTTGCAAGAACATAATTGAATGACAGACCATAAACACTAGTACTACAAGAGCATCAGTGGGTAGGTCCTTGGCTACATATAAAAAAAAAATAGTTTTGATTCGGACATTTCTTGCCTTCTAAGGTTTTTTGCAATTCTTTTGAAGAACTGAAGTACTTTTTCTGCATTTCAGACTGCATACTCATATTCACAACTTCAGCAAAATAGCATTTATTCTGCCGTAAGCAGAGGTGGTAAAGATTCAGCAATGCAGGAAACACTGGACTTTGATTAATCTATTCATTTTTAGCATACAACTGTTCAGTTTGTTGTCCAAAAAGACAAAAGACAATTAGCATTTCCTGTTTTGTTGTACAACCAAAATTACAGTGATTCCTCAAACGTAAATTTGAATCATTCTGTGTCTTAGGCCATACATACTGTAAATGCTATTTTCTATATAAGGACTACAGCTACCACAAGAATGTGAAATGCTATACTAGATAAATCAGACAACCATTGTAGTTCTACTTAGCAACTGTCAGCAAACACGAGGTATGACGGTGCAATTTATGATGCAGAACAAAGTCTCTTCAAGTAATAATAACCACAGATCTTATTTCACTCAAAAATCCACAATTCTAAAAACCCATTAGAAATTCCCCTATGTCCAAATAAATGTCCAGGTTGGCTTACAAATTGATGACTTTTTTATTTCTAAAATATTATGTAGCACAGGTATACCTTATCCCAGGTATACAGGTACATGGCTCTTGTTTGTTTATATTGTTTCTGTGAAATTTGTAAAAATGTTATTCATAACAAAAGAATATAAGCACTGATTGTCTGTGATTATGTAGTAACTCACTGAAGTCATGATAGGAAGTGAAATTACTCTAATAGTCCAGTTGTCTGCAGCATGACCACCCATAGGGGACAGAAGCAAACGACACACAGGGTAAGCTTGATGTGCCACATTATGTATGCTCTCCAGAAGCCTTTGATTTCCCAGCACCACTCTGATAATTTGGTTTAATTAAATTTGCTTTGTTTTTACGTGAAGGAGTGAGACACTTCCTCAGCAGGAAGCAATTTCTATTTGAGCGGCGTGGCGCGAGTGAGTGCAGTCAACAAAACAACAATCAAACATACCTCCCTGTTATCCAGAGAAAATTGCAATTGGCCCCTCATTCGATAACAAAGTGCGACAAGATCAGGCAAGCCCTGTTGTGTCTGAGACCGGCCAAACATGTCTGATGACAGCTAAAGCTGTCAACTTCACGTAAAACAGATCAAAGCGGAGAATCGACATTCCAGAGTTAAATTTTATCGACACAACATGCAAGAGAAATTGGCCACATTAATTTTGTGATTCAGGAGTGAAACAACTGACCGCAGCAGTTTCCCATCATTTAACATTTTATGTGTCATTAATGAGTTTTACAGTTTGTTGGTGTGTCATGCAGATAGTGTATTTCCTATGCCAAATCATACAAAGTCACTGTATATACACACCTACAATGGAAATTTTGTACCTTTTTGTAACAAAATTTCGCAATGGCCTTACATTTAAAGAATACAGCACTTTTACTACTGTCCAGAACACAGCATGATCTAGAATGGAAAATTACATTTAGACAGCGTTGTAGCTGTGAACAGCATAGCCCATTACTTATCTCACATGTGCCTTGGTCAATTTTCATTTCATAACGTGCTCAAATTTTTTTTCACTATATTATGCTAGTTAACCATGTTGGGTGATTCTTCAATTAGAAGCACTTTGACTTTAAATCTAGAAAAATTAAACTCCTTAAGACTATGTTCCAGAAATATTTATCACAAAAATCATTTATCAGTGTCACAAAGTAGTAATAGTTTGGAAAATGACGTGACGTTAATGACATTTTTCAGTTTTGTAGAAAAAGCTAACAAATTAGCTATCAGTTCAAGTTAACTTTAAATGTACATAATTAAAAAGACTTTAAAATACTTAAATACTAATCCATTTGTTAATGACATCTTTGTTAATGACTCTCAAATTATGATGTGAAAGTGAATTATATTTATATTTGTTCAAACTGTCACTTTGCTGACCTCATCACTTCTCATTTCTCATCAGAACTAAATATGTGTTTTTCAGGAAACTCAATAGTTCTCTAAAATGAGTCTTTAGGATAAGTAAATGAGGAGATAATTTTCATTTTTGGGTGAACTAACCCTTTAAAGTGCACTTTTTCTTTTTAAAACTTTCAGTGTGAACACACTAATCCCACTATTTATACTACAAAATGGCAAAGAATAGTGCAAGTATGCGATTTGGGACATACATCATGAATGTTCTACTCTTTATTTAGGGCTTGAACACTAGTCCTCCATGTTTCACCATTATTGTGGGGTAATCTAGGATGCAAAACTGTTTCACCCAAACATTTCATCGAGGACATCTTGAACATTATCATCATCAGGAAGCCGTCTCTATTAATGGTGGATTCCAACATTTGCATTTATCATTTGCATAGACATGTATACAGTTTAGTCAAAGTAAGATTAGTATTATGAAACATTTGCAATGTAACTGCCATTATTATTTACAGCTTTTCTGCATAAAATAGCTAAAAATAGACACTCCAAAGTCTACTCAGACACATTACACACACTGTCCTCAACAACATCTATTTGACAGCAGACAACTTTAACCTATAGTGTGAATTAATCAACAAAAGATACATTCAGCGAATGTTTTCTTGATTCTTTCATGTGTGAAAAGCTGAATGCTAGTGCTTTCCGTTTCCTTGACTACAGTTATACTTGGGTCACTGACCCACTGTACCTGCATGAGTATGTTCTCTACTCTTACTGAATCAAAGCAGCTCAGATTTTTGCATCCTGGTTGTTTGTTCTTTAATGATCATTGGCAGAACATCTGGTTTTATTCAGTTAACTCATTGAACATCATATCCCATCTCCTGCTGTGTATCTTAGCAACAAGCGCTGAACAACAATCACATTAAATTCAATGATAATGTAGAGAATATCAATTTATGCATTGATTATTTACCATTGTATTCCCACTGTGTCCCATTTGAGAGGATCGAGCACACCCCCTATAGAACAGATTCCAGCCACAGCTGTAGAAACATCCATGAATCCAATCAGACGTTTCTCAATAGTAAAAACAGCTTCAGACTTTGCAGTTCAAACTAGTTCTGTTCCATTTAAGATTCAAACCCTTTGAGGGAAACTTTACTTTCTTTCACTCCCACCCTTTCTTTTGACATTTATGAGCAAAACTCCATGAAGCACCAGAGCCATGCTAACCGACATATTCTGAATTCAAAAGCCTTCTTCCACTGGTGCTCATTTGCATCGGGTTTGAGAAACAGCTCCAAGGCCAGAACAGAGTCCAAAGTTCCAACAATAAAAACCGCTTCTGACAATGCTTTGTTGTAGCAAAGCATGAAATCTGGATTCTGCTCTACAATAATCAGTCGGGGGAAACTCAAGTGTAAAGGACAGGTGCAGACACAGAGTAAAACCTGCACTGCTGCAGAGTCGAGAGTGCCAGCAGTGGAACGGAGCCTGAATCTGTGCTCTGCCAACCAGAAAAACACTATCTGCCTAATAAACATGTAAGGCAAGGCTTCTGTCCTGAGTATTTGACCTCAATCCAACTGTTTTTGTGTCTAGATGCCTCTTAAATGTGGGAAAACCGATGGATTTAAGACAATACATTGTGATCCTACTTAAACCTGCTATGCTGTTTGCGTTCATAGCTGTCAGAGCGCTTTTATGTCGCAATAGGCTTTATTTTGTGCTGAGAGGGTACATTTACAGCGAACTGGTATTTACACACTTTGCTGACTTGCAGATAACCATCTGGCAGATATGTAATGATGAGTTATGTGTGATATGCGTTTAGCCTTTATCATGCGTCTCGTGCACTAACTAATGGCATTACCTTTAGCCCTATTCCAACCAGGAAATATAAAGGTTTAAGATCAGCTGCATAAAATGAGCAAGTTGTAGAAGACTAATGTTCAATGCTGTTTCAAAGGCATTCACATTGTATGTATGACAATTTATTTACGCAAGTTACTTGGTACATATTACACAAATCAAAGGTCTTCGTTTGCCTTTTTATCAAATCATAAAAGCATAAATGTGACGTGATGCTCATTTATTTTGATCGGAAATCTAAAAATTACATTATTCTTTCGTCCTTTTTGAATTTTTGGGGCTTAAATTCTAAATTTTTAAGGTATGTACAGAGATTGTAAAACAGAAAGTCTCATTAAAAAAATAATTGAAAAAAGAAATGTTTGCATTTAATAGTTTTGTGTGTATATATATATATATATATATATATATATATGTAATTTTTTTTTCTTAATTATGTATAATGAATAATGATAATGTTTGATTATTGAATGTTGAAGATTTTGCCAAGATCAGCCAAATGGAGCAACCAATTAAAAAAAAAACTTAAATATATATATATATATATATATATATATAAACTCATTTATTGAAAGTGCATGAAAAGTATTAATACTCTTTACTAGATAATTACACCACTAGGCATTTTTAGAGCCAGTAAATTTAAAATAATCATAGAAAGTATTCTCATATCTCATAAATTAACAAATTATTTGTTATGCATAGGTAAAGGAAGATTAAATCTAATTGCAGAACTCACTGTCTTGAGAGGATTGTTTACACGTTGGAATAATTCTTGTTCAAGGTAAATCGCATATTAGTTGTATTTAAACATCCCAAGCGTCTTAAAGGAGCAAAACTATGAAATCAACAGATGACTCCCGTCTCTTCGCGATAATATGTGTAGAATCTCTGACCCCTAATCATCCCCACTAACTCATTCCATCACATTCCACTTTTCCCTCAATCGGTATGCCAGGAATTCTGTCGTATAAATAAATCTCACTGGGAAACAGTGTCCGTCTGTCCTCTCTCACGCGCGCGCCATGCAAAATATATGAGAGAAGTTGAAGTGGATGTAGTCGCAGTCTTAAAGGCTCATTCTCATAACAGATATTTCTCCCTCCGCGCAACTTTTCCAGCCATGTAGTGTTCGGGTGGGTTAATATTAAAGAACCACTTACCCCAGACGACCATCCGTGGATCAGCTGTTTCTCTGGTCTCGAGTTTATATGGTCAGCGCAGGTTCCGCGAGCTCACAGCAGCACTCAAACAACATGCTGTATTTACAAATGATCACAGAGGACAGTGCCAGAGAGGCTGGAGAGCTGCAGTGCGCACTGAGATGTGTGCCACACACATACCATTACCGGTCCGGTGCTGCTGTGACTCTGTGCCTGCGATCCTCCGCTAGACTTCACAGATGCAGAGGGGTGGAGTGACAGATCCCAGCAGCGCAGTGTGTCACGGGAGGTGTAGTTCTATGGCAAGCCGGTTTGACTTTTATTCATTTTCAGGAAATGAACTTGTGATATAAACAATTACTTTGTTACTAGTGCAAATGTCTATACTTGATATCAACAATTGAATTGCTACTAGTAAAAATATTCATTTCTGAAATCTGAGAATGAATTCCTGATATCAATATAATTTCTGATGTCTAAAACGGCTTTCTTACTGTAGTAACAATCACATTCATGATATCAGAAATTAACATTTTTACTAGTAGCAATTCAATTGTTGATATCAAGAATAGACATTTGCACTAGTAACAATGTAATTGTTGATATCAGACATTTGAATTTTTACAAGTAAGAATTGTATTCCTGAAACTGGAATTTCAACTAGTAAGAAATTAATTCTTGATATCAACGATTGAATTTGAATGGCAGCCTATGGCGAGATTTCACTAGTAAAAATACAATTCTTAATATCAACAATTGTAGTTTTTACTAGTGGAAATTGAATTGTTGATATCATGAATGAGCTTTGTTACTAATGGAAATATAATTCTTGATATCAAAAATTGTCATTGTTACTAGTGGAAATCTAATTCATGATATCAGGAATTAACATTTTAACTAGTGAAAATGTAGTTGTTGATATCACAAGTTCATATCCTGAAAATGAATAAAAGTCAAAACGGCTTGCCATAGTAGTTCTGCTCATATGCCCACTGCAACAAAGCATCGCAAACGGGTGTGTTCAGCTGGCAGCTTTCAGTTTGTGGTATGTATGGTGTGAAAATGAAACAAAATAAAAATAAGTAACGACATTTTATGTCTTGAGGTTTTTAAGAGGCTTTTTTCTAACTGAGTGAGGCGTTTTAACCGAGGCCTATAGTTGCTTAATGTATTTTCATAATTTATTATGATGCTTACATTGGAAAGCCATCAGTCAATTAAATATTTTTATTGATATACAAATCATAGCATTAACTTGTACATTACACTTTAACTTGACATCTATGTCAGTATTGGAGGGACTGAATGAATTCAACATTTAACTTAATGTTGTATTTTAGTTTTTTGCATATTTTGTTTTATTGTGTGTATATATTTATATATAGATTTATAGTGCTTATAGTAGTTGGATTTGTCATATTGTTGGAACAATTCAATAGGAACATGTACAGGATTGCAAAGAGCATTTTTATTATAAAATAATATATATATATATATATATATATATATATATATAATCGCACATCAAATTTGGCTGAAACATTACCCCTAAAAGATCGTTTAAAGTCATTATTGTGTTAAATGAGAAAAGCGTCAGTCATGGAAATAGACATTACATAAAGTAGCTTTAGAAAGAAATATTGGTAACACTTTATTTTACAGTGCCATAGTAACACGTTACTATATGTACTTACTATGGTAATAACAGTAAATTATTCATAATTATAAATAACTAACCCTAAACCAAACCCTAACCCTAACGGTAATGTACATGTAGTTAAGTAATACTACTAAGTACTTATTTAAGTAATTACAATGTAACTACGGCACTGTAAAATAAAGTGTAACCGAAATATTATATTTGATTCAACATAGAATTTATTACACACAAACTTGAGGCTAAGGTGAACCTAAATAGAAAGATGACAGAATTGTAATTTTTGGGTGAACTATACCTTTAATTTTTTTTTATTAATATGGTATATTACAGTAAATATTCTTAAATGAAATAATACTCTACAAATCACCACCAAGTTTCTTATTTAGAGTATTATTTCATTTAAAAGAATGTTTTCTGTGTCTTAAAAAACTATATATTATATTTAAAATTCAATTATATTATACAAACTATAATATACAATGACAATATACTACAGTCATTTACTTCATAACAATAGCATCAGCATGGAAGAACCATGACTGTCACTGTAACCGACATTATAATAGTAGTGTAATAGTAATGTAATAGTAGTGTAATAGAGGTTCAGTGTAATAATTTCAGGAGCAGGTCCCACGCAGTGCTTCTTTCTAAACACAGTACCCAGTGTTTGCTATCTCACTTCCTCATGGGGAGCATCCAAAATTATAATTAGAACAAGCAATACTAAGCAATACTAAAATAACCTTTAACGTGCATTATAAAAGGTTAACCCCCTCCCTTGAGGGCTCTGCCTTCGGTGCTTGTAACTTTCTTTATTTTGGATTTAATGGTGGCAGGAGCATTCATTGTCATTGTTTCACTAAGGAAAAGAGAAACTTGTTTTTAGAAAGGGCTTGATAGGAAGTTCAGCTTCAAGCTCGTGTCTAAATATAGTTCTAATGTGTGAGCAAACTGTGCGCTTAGTTGTTCAGGAAAGAAACCCTTGTGGTCATCAGAAGCATGAGAACTGGGCCTTGGTAAAACACTAGTGTGTATTTACAAGACAAGGTATTTTTCACATCATCGGAAATAATACTTGTTAGTTTGTCAAAACACCATTGATTTTTTTCATGTGGAAAAACTGCACGCAGTGCTGACGATATTAGCACATTTCTGAAAAGCTGTTAGAAGTGTCACATTAATAAACAGCCCTATAGACACAGGCACAAAAATTGATATTGTTCATGATAATGATCAAGATATACATTTTATATTGGAGTTATGTAGGCCTATACAAGAGTTTGCATATGTATCTAATAGTTTTATAAATATATATCTGCATTGGTTAAGATATTGCGAATTTAGCTGTTAAAATTGAACATGAGCATTGATAATGTTCATAATATTCAGTCTCGAGGGCTTATACATTATATACTTCTGAAATATTGCACAGTTCAGATGTTCTTCAGCTTGGTATTACTGACTCACTTCTTATTCAAAGTACTAAGACTGACCTGCGACCAAACCGCCACACTCTCATCTGGCCCTCATCTGTGCCAGAAATAGCTACATATAGCTACATATAGCTAGAATAGCTAGAATTTTGATGTGCTTGTCAGTTTAGTATTCACTGCCTAATTCAAAGGGACAGCGCATATTCTCCATTTGAACTCATGCATAATTCTGTTCTTATAACATCTCTAATTTAGGGACTGTACAAAATGTCACAATGGGAGTATGGTCTTAAAAAGCAGTTATTGATGACACATAATTGCAAAAGGCTGCGAAAAGTTATGAAAACAATCTTGATATTACATTATGATGAAAGTGTTTGGCTTATTGGAACAATATGATATAATCATCATGATTTCTTGTTGAAAGGACATTTAAACAGCTTGAAGTTGAGGGCTGTCCAACAGATTTTGCACGGGTGTGTGAAGGAAGATTAATCTATGAAAATGAACTGAATGAACTCAACATAAGACGATGTGGAAGGTAAACCGTAAGAATACACTATCCACTTGCGCCATCTACTGGATGTGTTTCGTGTTTTGTCAATAAAATGCTTTACACTGAAAGTCCACAGTAGCGAGCGTATTTATTTGAAACTGTTTTATTTCAGAACAGTATTTACTCACAGTGAATCCCAGAGTTTCAGATAAAGCAATTAAATCAGTTTAATGCATTTAGCCTACAGATCTAAGATGTTATATTGACAGAAAATTATATTATATGTATGTATGTATGTGTATATATATATATATATATATGTATGTATGTATGTGTATATATATATATATATATATATATATATATATATATATATATAATAGTTTGGAGATTTTGCATGACAAAAAAACAGTTGCTTCCCTTTAAAACAATGCTTTCATATTTTTATTATATTTTATATTTTGCTTATTTTTTATTTTTTATACCGCATTTGTTCAATTAAACTACAAAATTCAATAACTTCTCGAGACATTTCGCAATTTTCACATGTTGCAAGAACAATCTGAAACACGGCATGTAAAATAAAATTAAATTAAAATAAGACTGAAATTGAAGGGCTTCACAAACATACATTAAATTTAACAGAGACAGTTATTTGTAATTTTTTTTTTAAACTTTATAGATGCTTTCATATTTTAAAGTGTTGACGAGCCTGACTGCATACGTCATCAGCAGGTGAAAGGTCATGTAGAGAAAGATGGCGGCGTCCAGGGGAGGAGTAGTGTTAAAGACGGTTAAGAAAATTATTGTGCAGTTTTGCCCTTTTGAATCTAATGTTCGCTCTACAAGGTAAGGATATTGTACACATCTCGATTTACTTGAGCGTGGTTTATGTTGAACAGGTCTGTCTGTTAAAAGAAAATCTTGCATGACAATGACTTCATGGTTTTTTTTCATCCTGTGGGCTAACAGGGACGGGATATTATGATGCCAATAATATTTATTTAGATGTCACTGCGTGTTTCTCGCTTTATAGACGTTTGGTTTTAGCGTTCTTAGCAGTAGTCGCCGCTGTTGAACTGTTTTCTACACCCGACATTTCACTTTACCGTTACCCAACCAAAACGTATATGCTGGTTATACTCGAATTTATTGTTAAACATTACATGAACATGCTTATGATACCGCGTAGAATGAATGTAGATCATGATGCTTGAGTTGTGTTATGCTAACCTTCAAATCTCTCTGTGAAATCTCTAGCGCCACTCTCAGTCTAAACACAGTAATTGCAGCAGGCTTTCAAACTGTTTTGAACAAGTACAACTATGTTCGAATGAACTAGAATTTTCGTACTAATTCCCCTACCATGAATACTGGCACAGTACGTCAACTTTTGGTAAGCATTGTACATGACTTTACAGTTTTTCATGGCAGATGATTCTACTAGCATTGTTTGCATGTCAAACCAACTGCCATGAAATCATTCTCAAAGTTTGGGGAAAAACTATTCAATGTTAACTACCCGAAATGAATCTGTTCTTGATGAAAAACTGCCCACTCTGTAATATAGACGACATATTTATTGTGAGCTGTTTACTTCAAGAGTCACTAGTGTTTATTGCATAAATGAAATATGCTTTTAATTATACCTTTTATAAATTCATAAGTCCCAAAAAACACATCCGTTTCCTTCACGCAGAGAGTTTCTCGTCATGGTCGGGTCCGAAAAAGTCAGAGTCACAAATATGAACTGTGAAGTTATCACAGAAGTAAAGCATGACCGGTCAGATCCTACGGTTGACATCACATTCTGTGAGTGACCTCATTTTAAGTCTGAATTACAATATTGCAAAGAGGCATTCAGCATAATTAACTAGTTGTTGTCTTTTTCAGTGGATGGAGAGAGGCTAGTGATGAAGGGATCCAAACTAACCACTCAAGAAATGCTCTCAGCCTTACAGACCCGCTGCAGTGCTAAAGATCCTCAGGCTAAAGCAGGAGACAAGAAGTAGTTTATTCTGTATTATGTATTTATATGTGCGTGGATGTGTAATAAAGTTGGTTTCTGTCATGTGTTTGTGAGTTGAAGTCACTTTGTCCTGTACAGTTTGGTGAAACTTCTGAATTAAATCAACAGGCCTCTCTATTTAAGAATACAACTGTTTCTACTCCTCCGCTATTGCAATATGACAAACATTGTGTGAAAATGTGAATTTGATTTGACCAAATAATTGTGTGGGTTATTTTTACATCACATCCAGGTAATTAATGCATAACATTTAGTGTTGGAGAATTTCTGGTGTGGTATCATATTCTAAAACCTGAAAGGAGATTTACAGGTTTCTTATTACTACTACTGCGAAAATAATTGTTGGTTTGACTTAAAGTGAGTTACCTGGTTGCCTTAATGATTAATCAACAGAAACTCAAAATATAATGTTATCTGAACCACATTAATAGTTGGAAGTTGATTTGACAAAAGAAAAGTGCAAATAAATCAATGAAATATTTTTTTTTACAGTACTAGGGAATAGTATGCAGTGTTTTGTGCTCAGTATCCAGTAAATATTCCCTTTTAATCCTAGCCAAATATGCGTAGTATTTGAAGCGGGACCCATTACCATTCATTTAGTAGTCTTGTTTTCTCATTCTGTATCTGAATGATTATTTATGTCTATATATTAGTGTACAAATGGTAACATTCAGCTGTTATACTTTATTTTAAGGTGTGATTGTTACAGTGTAATTATGTATATTTAAGTACAGAGTAATATTAATTAACAATGTCTACTTACTATAGGGTTAGGATAGTATAAGGGTTTCGTTGAGGGTTAGTTGCATGTAATTATGCATAATTTACTGTTATTACTATGGTAAGTAGAGACCAAGGATGGCTGTAACATGGGTTAGTTGTAACACTTCCAATAAGTTAAAAATGACCTGATTCACTTCGTACATACTCGGTTTAGTCATTCCACACACGGGAAAGTAAAGCCCTGTGGCAGACAGCAAATTTTAGAGGAGAAAAACTAATTTTGACGTAAGAATGTAACTTTTTTTAACTTAATTTATTTTTGCTATGGCAATTCCGGCTTTGTAGTTAAACTCATCAAAATTAAATTATGTTTATTGTGTGTCTGTGGAAATATTTTTTTCATGCAAGTTGGTAGCTGTAAGGTGAGCTAGTTCATGGCCATAAGACTCTGGGGTAGTCGTAACATCAGTGAAGCATGTTACAGCCTATCCCAAGTAATTTTTTAGGTTTAATTTTTTAGGTCAAGGTTTATTTTTTTTTTATTTTATTTTTTTATTTCAGTATGCTTAGGTCAGGGGTGTCCAAACTCGGTCCTGGAGGGCCACTGTCCTGCAAAGTTTAGCTCCAACTTGCCTCAGCACACCTGCCTGGAAGTTTCTAGTATGCCTGTAGATCTTGATTAGCTGGTTCAGGTGTGTTTAATTGGGGTTGTTGCTGAACTCTGCAGGATGGTGGCCCTCCAGGAGCAGGATTGGACACCCCTGGCCTAAGTCTTGGAAGAGAAAGACAAAATGAGGGATGTAAAATGAGCATTTTTGTTACACACACGCACACACACCAATTATGTTAAAAGTTGAGTCTGAGTTGGATAAAAAGCTTTTAAAACTGATAATTTGTTATAATCATTCATAATGTTACATCTCACGCTACTGTTACAACTAACCTGGACTATGGGGTGAATTGTAACATATCACTCCTCGTGTTTGAAACTAAAGCACACATTTTCTGTTTGTGCTGCAAAGATAACGGCTACGTCATTAAATAGCTGACACTTATAACTCACATTTTGAATGCACTGGCTTAAAAGAATTTCAAGATACAGACAAAAATGTCAAAAATGTTACAACCATGTAACGTAACAAGGACATTGTAAAATAAAGTGCGTACAATAAGGTCTAATTAGTTAACGCATTTACTAAAAATGAGTAATAAATCTGGTAACACTTTATTTTACAGTGTCATTGTTACATATGTTATATATATTTACTGTAGTAATAACTAGAAATTATGCATAATTACATGCAATTAACCCTAAACCAAACCCTCATCCTACCCCTATATTAAGTACATGTAGTTAATTTTTGTTACTCAGTTCTTAAATGTAAAATTACAGTGTAATACTGACACCTTAAAATAAAGTGTGACCATAAATCTTTACAACATCTATTAACCTTGGTTAATGTTAGTAAATAAAAATGAATTAAAATTAAAATTTTGAACATTTGAACTTAAAATGTATGTGTTGAGGTTAACATTAAGATGAATAAATGCTGTAGAATTGTTCATTGTTAGTTCATGTAAACTAATGTCGGTAATTAACTGTAATGTTAACAAATGTTGGCACAGTGAGAAAAGGTCAGTCAGGAAAAGTTTCATCTCATAGTCATTCTAAAAATATTCAGCCTACCCATGTGCATGATCTTTGTGATTATTATCCTCTGACCCAGTGAATGTTATTTGACCGTTTTTGTGCTCCCAAAAAATGCGAACCCTTCCCCTAGTCCTGGGTTGCGTTTGCGGGTGGGAGGTTGAGGAACTCCGCTCAGTGACGCTGGATGATCTGATTGGCTGGTGTGATCATGCACGTGCTGAAGGAGCTATTGAAAAACCCTGCAGTCATTCGATCAGATCACATCAAATCTGAGCTTTGAGCTGTTGTTTGAGTGACAGGGAACATCATCATCCGGAAAAATGGTTGACAAATTCGTGGGAACATGGAAGATGACCAGCAGCGACAACTTTGACGAGTACATGAAGGCTATTGGTATGATTCTTCATCACTTAATACTTTATTAATAACTCAAAGGCATGTTATTTTGCACATTTTTTTTAAATGCAAAAGAAAAATTTGTCACTGCATTATTAATTTAACAAAAAGTTTATATGGTTATTGTTGGTCAAGTGTCTCGTGACTAAAAGAGGTCCGTTTCCTTTTTCAGGTGTCGGTTTCGCTACTCGTCAGGTCGGAAACCGGACCAAACCCAATCTGGTCGTGTGTGTGGATGATCAAGGGCTCATATGCATGAAGTCCCAGAGCACCTTCAAAACTACTGAGATCAAATTTAAACTGAACGAGTCATTCGAGGAGACCACCGCAGATGATAGAAAGACTACGGTTTGTAATGGAAAAGTCGGGGAATATTTTTAGGTTTTTAGGATTTTATGATATGAAGTTATCTCTCTTTTTCTGCAGACTGTCGTGACTCTTGAGAACGGCAAACTTGTGCAGAAACAGACCTGGGATGGCAAGGAGTCGACGATAGAGAGGGAGGTGACGGATGGGAAATTAATAGCTGTAAGGATATTTTTTCATTTATTATAAACACGTCATAGCACATGTTATTACAGCATGTAATGCTTATAACTAATGCACATTAAAAAATGTAATTTTATTTTTATTCAACCATATATTAATATTCAGGGTTCCCACAAAAAACTGGAAATATTAGGAAACTTTAAAATGGTGATTTCCAGGGCAGAAAGGTCATGAAGATAATATTTTTTTATCATTTTTAATCAATTCTAAAATATTTTCTTCTGCTACAGTTTGCTCTTTGTGAGTGCAATCTTTCTAAAACGATTGAAATCCGTATCCAGTGACCACAAACAGCTAAATATGTCGTTGAAATTCACTCAAAAAATATGGAAAGCCTGAATATTAAACTGAACATGAATCTGAATTGAAATATTACTATTATAATAATATAATATTATTCCCTTTTTTCAGATTTTAAAGATGATAGGGTTGTGCAAAATAAATAGTCTAGATTGAATAATGTACAGTAATGGTTAACAACTATTTTTCTGTGTTTACTAAATGTACAGAACAATTAGTTGCAGATAGTCTTTGAGTAAATTGTTTCCTATTTGCTTTCTCCGTCGAATTTGTATTCATAACCATATCTTCTTTTTGGCAGAAATGCACGATGGGTGATGTGGTGGCTGTAAGGACATACGTGAAGGAGGCATGAAGTTATCCAATCTGGATTTGAAGATGCCAGGCTCAGTTCAATGAGCAAAAAGCCAAAGTGAAACGTTATTTCTCTACTGAAAATCTCATGTTATTTTTGACACCAAAACAAATGCGTGCTGACCCTTTTAAAATGCATTTATTATCAGTCTTTATGGTGCTTTGAATAAAGTTGTTTTTATTTGCCTTCAGCTGAGTTGTGGTTTGTTGATCCCTGCTGTTTTAACATAGGCTTAGTCAAAATGCATGTGTCAACGTTTTCAAAAAATCTAGGCCAGAGATTTAGCGTTGACTCAGAGTAAGGAGTAAACTTCTCGTTTGTGCCTACTATTAGAGATATCACATAATAGAAGGCGTGAGAGAGGTTTTCTCATGAGAAACAAGGATTAGGCAATGCCTTCTCACGAATTATAAGGTGAGGTTAACTGTCAAATGCTACATGACATGTATCCAAGAAATCCCTCAATCAACCAATTTAACTTCGACTGCCTGATTGTTCTAATCTTTTGGAACCCCTACATATCATATAACATCACAGAAAAAAAAAAAAAAAAAACGTGTTAAAGTGTATAATGGTTTAATTATTCACGTAAGATCTTGGCTAGGCTGACTCCTTAAGAATGTATTTTCTCATAGCATTTAAAATTAAACTGAGTAATGCCATTTTAAAACACAGTTGAGTCTTCATGACAAGATGTTCATATTATGTTTATGGAAATCTCTGGAGATTAATAAATAAGGTAATGATATTTAACTGTTCTGTACTTCTGAATAAAAAGGGCTTGTGATCTGAAATGTCGCCCAAAATATTACAATTTATGACAGACGGGATTCATAAGCTCCTGGAAAAATGCTCCTAGCTTTCACATGTGAGTGTACATAATTGCCATAAATCATTGTGATTAAGTCATTTGCTATTTTTCAAAGCTTCTTCACTAAAAATGAGATTTCACATCTTGATGGACTGATGGATATGTGATTTATATTCATTAAACTACCCAAAAAGAAGTCCATATGCAGATCCAGATGGTTCTTGTGTTCCAATGTCTATTTGGCCCTTCATCTTAGTTGGATGAAGACAACAAGAGAGTTACTGTTACAGTGGACTGTGTTCAAGGGTACAGAGGATATGTATTTCTTTCCTCCTTTTAGTCGAACATTTCCTTTTTTGAACATAGTTTTAGCATGCGTAATGAAACTGGAACACAGAGAATCCCCAGAGTCGTTCCTTTTGACCCACACAAAGAGCAGAGAATGTTCCACCAGTGGCTACTTTCCCAGGACAGGAAAGTGTAGAGATATGCTGATTGTAATTGACTGCAAAAACAGCTGAAACAGGTGGGTTATGGGCCAGCTCTCTCTGTACAGCCTATTCAATAAAAACAATGCATTTTCCTATTACCCAACCTGTACAAAGTTTAAAAGGTGCTGGAAGGTGGTACTGGAAACGTGCTTTGAATGTATGAAGATTTCATTTTTCAGACACATATTATAGTGTTTCCTATCTCATTTTTTTTGGATTGGCCTGATGCACCTCTCATCGCCATGCTGAGATCAGAAGAGCAGAGCATATGGAATGATTTACTTCATAAAAAGATGTTTGTTGTCATAATAACTGAACCAAGGCTCAAAGAAGTTAGATTACAAGCAATAGGTTTCATGTTTGTTATTACAGAATTAAGGGAAAAGGCTGTTTCCCCAGTTGTATATAAGAGTTATAAAGATTGGGCATATAACAAGATAATATGCAGTATTGATTTTGTATGAAAGGAAAACCTTGTCATGCTATCTGAAGCGTTTCTTTTGTAATATTTGTGGTAATAGCTATGTTTTTTAATATTTTGTAAAAATGTTGCATTGTTGGAAGTTCATTTATAAATGACTTTTTGTTACACGGCTTGATTCTGAGTCTTCAGTTTTTCGCGCCGTCAAGCAGTCTAATATTTCCAAATATTCGCTGTCATCATGGCAACACTTTATATCAGTCTTTTGTCAGTAGGCCAATATAGAGCAGGTCATAAGTCCCTTTCAAACCAAGCAGCTTTCTGTTGTTCTGCTGGGTGGATTACTTTTGGAATCACTGGATTTCCCCCGCAAAAAATGTGACCGCACCTTAAAGTCACCATAAAATCAAAATGGACAATTCTTATTTTGTATGGAATATTGCATATTTGTATGGACTGTTTTATCGAATATTTATTACAAATGATTTATCTGTGCACATAATTATTATTTTTTTAATTCATGTGTGCACATAATCTTAAATCAAAATAACTTTTCCTCCCTCTTGCAGCACATCATTTCTTTTCTCTGATGATACGTTTGCTGGCGCAGCTAGTTTTGGCCGTGTTTGGGATAGTTTTGAGTTGGGATAGTTCAACCTTGCTGCAATAGCAAACCACGACAATTCCTGAAGGACAAAATCAAGTCCTGCCCTACAATTTATCTTGTTCAAGAAGCCGTTTCACTCCGATATATGTCACAATAGGGAAGAAAAGACTATAGCAGCTTCCATTTCATGGAGACTTTAATACACACTTATTAATGCATTTCTATATTTTTTATACATTGATTAATTTGGTGAATCTCCATGTAACAAGATAGATTATGTACAGTTTGCTGGCCATTATTGACTGGCTAGAGGATCAGATCTTGTGAGCGTCTGTGTATTGCATTATGGGTGTGTGCACAACTTGCGGGATGTCTCAGTATTGTGTGTCGGATTCACAGGGGTCCTGTCTTAGTGTGTTGACCTGCGGGCTGTTTTGCTTGTGCAGATAACACTACAGGAATGAAATCATATCCTTTGAGTAACATCTGGAAAGCTGCACAGCAGGAGAGCGATCGCACCCTTCCGCTCACTTTCCTTACATTGGAACAGACAATCATTATCTGCCTGTATCTGAGATCAGGGCCAAGGTTACAATCTCTCACACTGCAATAAAACAGCTTCCTCTGCTATTGACATATCAACAGAGCTTCTTTCACACACAATGAAGGTTATAAAACCTATAGAGACCAGCAGGCTTGTCCTATAATAGTCAGTTTGCATGTTTTTGTTATTCCCTAGTTTATCAATCTTCCTCAGGCCTACCATGACCTCTGTGTTTTAATTGGTCAATTCATGGCTTCACAACAGTAGCTAATATGTTGTTGCAATGCTTTGATTTGCAAATCAATCTGTCGACATAGCTGCTGAAAAGGGTTTTGAGTTCACTTCAGTTGCCTGGTGGGAATCAGGGTTTCTATGTGTCAGTTGAGGCAGGGCTGATGTCAGCAGGGGCTTCTGGGAAGCTTGTTGCTATGCAACTAGCCTGTTGGACTCCAAATCCAGCTTGGAACACACAGAGCTGCAGTGGTCACTGAAGGAGGGACATCTGTGGCCAAAGAATCCATTTATTGTCAGGACGGCAGTTTGATCTGTCTTGGTTGTACCACTGTTCGTCGGAGCGCACGCTGTTTGTCCGCTCACATGCTGCTGTGTGCGCGTGTGTGTGAGTGCGTGTGCGTTCGCCATGTGCTTTTGTGTGTGTTTGTTCATCGGTCAATTGTTGCCCCGTCTTGTTACCCTGTTAGTTCATGATTAATTTCACACGTTGTTCCTCATTAATTGCCCTTTATATTCCCTTCGTGTTCCTTATTTCGTGCCAGATCGTGTCAATATGTTTTGTTGGTCATGTCTTGTTTCTGTGCTGTTCCCAGTATTCTAGTCAATTTAATTTTTTTCAGTTTGATTTCCAGTTCTTTCTGTTGAATTTTCTTTTGCTGTGACTTGAGTGCTCTCTGAGTTTTCTGTTTTGTTAGAGTTTTACCAGTTTGATTTAATTCTTATTTTTTCTTTTGTGGTTTTGCCTTCAGATCAGTTTAGTCTAGTGTTTTGTTTCTCTTTATTGATCATTATTTTTTTCCAGTCTCCCTCTTTCCCTGCCTGCTGTCTGGATTCTCCTGCTACCTCAAGCTTCCCTGCTGCTATCTCCATTCCTCTTCTCCATGCTTCACCTGCCATCACTGCCCTTTGATTCTCCTGTCTTGTTTGCCTTCAACATTTGGCTTCTTGAGCGGCAGACTGTTCTTGGCTGGGCACTATTATCCCAGGGACATTGTCTTGTTTGTGGAGAGTCATTATTGACTATAGAAATTTATTATCTTCTGATCTCCTCTTCCTAAATAAATACTATATTACCCTGCAAATTGAATCCTCTTCTTTCCAAACCCTAACAGTACAATATGGCCAGCTATGGATTCAGCAGGGTAGACGCAGTCCGGAATGCCGTCGTCCAGCAGGGGGCTCTTCTAGGACAACATGCCTCACAGATTACAGCTACCGCCCATGATGTAGAGGTAATGACCAGCCAGATGGCAGACCTCACAGCACAGCTTAGAGAATTGCGAAAGAATCAGGAGTCCATCAGAGCAGTTGCTGCTGCCTCACCTTCCGTTCATGTTTACTCCAGTTTGACTCCAGAACCCAAAGTGCCCACACCAACCCCCTATGATGGTGACCCTATCTCCTGTCGTTCATTCCTGACTCAGTGTCCCATCATCTTTGCCTTGCAACCGATCACTTATGCTTCAGAGATCACCAAGGTGGCATTTGTCATTACTCTGCTCACAGGCAAGGCTCTTGAATATGGAACTACTGTGTCGGCAGCCAAGGCTCCGTTCTGTGCCTCCTTTGAGCTCTTCGAGAAGGAGATGTTGAAGATCTTCGATCGTTCTTTGGCTGGTAAGGAGGCCGCTAGCCAGCTCGCTAGGCTGAGACAGGAGAATCACTCTGTGACAGATTATTCCGTTCGATTTCCGCTCTCTTGCTGCCTTAACTGGCTGGAATGAGGAGGCTTGTTGGGACCGCTTCAGGAAGGGTCTTAACAATGACCTCCAGGATGAAATTGCCATTCATGATTTACCATCTTCCTTCGACAGTCTGGTGGATTTAGCCCTCAGTGTGGAGACTCGTCTGGAGATGTGTTGTCAGAGACACTTGTGTCTTGTGTCCAGTTGAGAGGAAATTTGTCTCCTCTGGTGGTATTCAGCTGTGGTCCTGAGCTTCAGTCCGAGTCGGAGCCCATGCAGGTGGGGCGGATGCGTCTGGCTGCAGAGGAAAGACAACGCCGCATTTCCCAGGGACTCTGTCTTTATTGCGGCAAAACAGGACATTATGCAGCTCAGTGTCCATTAAAAGCTAAGGCTCGCCAGTAGTTTGGGAAGTACTGGTGAGTGTTACCCCCTTGTCTTATTCCCCCTGTTCACATACTTTACTTCTTGCCACAGTCAGTTGAGGCCCCTATTCGAGACATTGCTCTGTCGTAGTTGATTCTGGTGCCGAGAGTTACTTCATGGATGCTGATTTGGTGGCTCGTTGGAGAATTTCTATCTCTCCTCTCCAGAAACCTATTACAGCGAGGGGATTTAACGGTTCCATTTTGGCCCAAATAACCCATGTTACTGACCCTGTGAGTCTAGTCATCTCGGGCAATCACCATGAGGAGATAGTGTTCTACCTCCCTAGGTCTCCTAACACTGCCATTGTATTGGGGCATCCATGGCTGGTTAAGCAAAATCCTCATGTGAGTTGGTCAGAGAATTCTGTGTTAACGTGGAGTTCTTTTTGTCATAAGTTTTGTCTGGGTGTTGCTTCGTCTTCTGGCTCTGTTTCTTTTATGTTGCAGGAGGAGGCAGTGGATCTAACCAGCGTTCCTGTGGAGTACCTTAGTCTGCGACGCGTGTTCAGCAAGTCCCGGGCAGCATCTCTTCCTCCGCATCAGCCTTATGATTGTTCTATTGACCTCCTCCCAGGCTCTTCTCCGCCCAGGTACCACCTATACTCGCTCTCGGGACTTGAGAGAGAGGCATTGGATAAGTATATCCATGAATCATTGGTAGCTGGCCTCATCCGAACCTCCTCTTCTCCTGCAGGCGCGGGGTTCTTCTTCGTGGGGAAAAAGGACAGCTTCCTCCACCCCTGCATCGACAATCGTGGGCTGAACGACATCACTATTAAGAATCGGTACCCCCTGCCATTTATGTCAACTGCTCATGGGTTGTTGCAGGGAGCTCAGGTCTTCGTGAAGTTGGATCTCCGCAATGCCTACTATCTGGTTCAGATAAGGGAGGGGGATGAGTGGAAGACTGCATTCAATACCCCCAGTGGGCACTCTGAATATAGGGTTATGCCCTTCGGGCTTATTAATGCGCCAGCAGTCTTCCAGGCCCTGGTTAATGATGTGTTGAGAGACATGATCAATAGATTTGTCTTTGTGTACCTTGACGATATTCTAATTTTTTCTCCTTCGTTACAGGTACATATTCAACACGTATGCCAGGTTCTGTAGCGTCTTCTGGAGAACCAGTTGTACGTCAAGGCGGAGAAATGTATGTTCCATGCTGACCCTGTTCCGTTCCTGGGGCAAATAATCTCGGAGGAGATTGAGGAAGATCCGGCTAAGGTAAGGGCTGTCTCCGAATGGCCAGTTTCTGACTCCCGCAAGGCATTGCAGCGTTTCCTGGGTTTTGCTAATTTCTATAGGCGGTTTATCCATAACTTCATTCAAACCACTGCACTCTTGACCGCTCTAACCTCCACTTGTGTATCTATCAGATGGTCGGACTAGGTTCAGAAAGCTTTCCACAAATTTTTCACTTCTGCACATCTCCTGTCTGTTCCTGACCCTGATCTGCAATTTATTGTGGAGGTGGATGATTCTGAAGTTGGGGTAGGAGCAGTCCTCTCCCAGCGATCTCCTCGGGATGGAAAAGTACACCCCTGTGCATGTTTTTTCGCACCGCCTGAGTCCAGCTGAACGGAACAATAATGTTGGTAACCGTGAGCTGCTTGCGGTAAGGCTAGGCCTGGGTGAGTGGCGTCACTGACTGGAGGTTGCGACGGAGCCCTTCTTGGTCCGGACGGATCATAAAAACCTAGAATATATCCGTTCGACCAAGAGGTTGAATTCTTGGCAGGCCAGATGGGCACTTTTTTTTGGACGGTTCCGTTTCACCCTCTCATACTGGCCCGGGGTCTAAAAACGTTAAGCCTGACATCCTGTCTCGTCTCTTTGACTTCCCTAGGAGTAAGTCGTTGCCCGACACTATTGTGCCTGGGGACATTGTGGTGGCTGCTGTGTCCTGGGGGTCGAGCGACAGGTCAGGGAGGCTCTGCGAGGGATGACAGTTCCTGTGCAGTGTCCTGATTGTCTGTTGTTTGCTCCTGAGGTGTTGCGTGCAGCTGTTTTGAAGTGGAATCATTCATCGAGGCTGGACTGCCATCGAGAAGTGTGGAGAACATTGGCTTCTGTCGGTTGTTTTTGGTGTCCCACCATGGACCAAGATGCTAGACAGTTCGTGGCGGCCTGCTTGGTTTGCGCCCAGAATAAATCTTCAAACAAGCCTCCCACTAGTCTGCTGCAATCTTTGACCGTTCCCTCCCGCCCATGGTCTCACATTTCCCTTGATTTTGTTACGGGCCTTCCTTCCTCGAAAGGCAACACCGCTATATTGACGGTGGTTGTCCATTTTTCTAAGGCGGTACATTTTATACCGCTTCACAAATTGCACACTGTGAAAGAAAACTGCACTGGTGGTAGTCGATCACGTCTTCAGGATTCATGATCTTCTGATGGACATGGTGTCTGACAGGGGGCCCCAGTTCGTTTCCCATTTTTCGAGGGAATTCTGTCGTCTGATTGGGGCTACTGCAAGTAGCCTTCTGGATTCCATCCGCAGACCAACGGGCAGTCCAAGCGGGCCAACCAGGATTTGGAGCATATGCTTCGCTGTCTGGCATCACATAACCCTGCTTCCTGGAGCTAGCAGCTCACTTGGGCAGAATATGTGCACAAAACCCTTCGTGTAGCATCTACTGGTATGTCCCCTTTTCAGTGTTCTCTTGGTTATCAGCCTCCTCTGTTTTCTTCACAGGAATCTGAAGCCGCTGTCCCTTCTGCCTTCGGCCTTTGTCCAGCGGTGTTGGAGAACCTGGAAAAGAGCCAGAGAGGTCTTACTTCGGGTAGGGAGACGTGCCAAGGTGGCAGCAGACCGTTGTCGTACTCCGGCGCCCAAGTATGTCTGTGGGCAGAGGGTATGCCTCTCAAGGTGCCGGCACGCAAGTTGGCACCTAGGTTCACAGGACCATACCGCATCCCTAAGGTCCTGAGTCCGGCGGCAGTGCGGCTCAGACTCCCGTCTTCCCAGTCCCCAGCCAAAGAATCCATTTTTTGTCAGGACGGCGGTTTGATCTGTCTTAGTTTTACCACTGTTCGTCCAAGCGCATGGTGTTTGTCCGCTCTGCTGTGTGCGCGTTTGTGTGAGTGCGTGTGCGTTCGCCATGTGCTTTTGTATGTGTTTGTTCATCTGTCAATTGTTACCCCGTCTTGTTACCCTGTTAGTTCATGATTAATTTCACACGTTGTTCCTCATTAATTGCCCTTTATATTCCCTTCGTGTTCCTTGTTCTGTGCCAGATCGTGTCAATGTGTTTTGTTGGTCACGTCTTGTTTATGTGCTGTTCCCAGTATTCTAGTCAAGTTTAATTTTTTTCAGTTTGATTTCCAGTTCTTTCTGTTTGCTGTGACTTGAGTGCTCTCTGAATTTTCTGTTTTGTTTGATTTTTAGTTTTACCAGTTTGATTTAATTCTTATTTTTTCTTTTGTGGTTTTGCCTTCAGATCAGTTTAGTCTAGTTTTTTGTTTCTCTTTGTTGATCTATATTTTTTCCCATTCTCCCTATTTCCCTGGCTGCTGGATTGTCTGGATTCTCCGACTACCTCCAGCTTCCCTGCTGCTATCTCCATTCCTCTTCTCCCCGCTTCACCTGCCATCACTGCCCTTTGATTCTCCTGTCTCGTTTGCCTTCAACATTTGGCTTCCTGAGTGGCGGACTGTTCTTGGCTGGGCACTATTGTCCCAGGGACATTGTCTTGTTTCCGGAGGGTCATTATGACTATGGACATTTATTATCTTCTGATCTCCTCTTCCTAAATAAATACTATATTACTCTTCAAATTGAATCCTCTTCTTTTCGAACCCTAACATTTATTCGTACATGCTTGGAAGAAACTGGGCTGAAAGATTTGAGTGGATAGCTGACCTCATGCTTTAGCAGTCTTGAGAAGTGGCTGTAAAAGGGAACGAAGGGATGGAACACAACAGTAAATCGTGCACACGATTTAGCAAATCGAGAGAACAAAACAGTGCAAATCATGCAAACGATTTAGCAAATCGAGGGAATGCTATAGTAAATTGTGCGTACAATTTAGCAAATCGATGGAACGCAACAGTAAATCGTGCACACAATTTAGCAAATCGAGGGAACAAAACAGTGCAAATCATGCAAACGATTTAACAAATCGAGGGAATGCTATAGTAAATTTGCGTACAATTTAGCAAATCAAAGGAACGCAACAGTAAATCGTGCACACGATTTAGCAAATTGAGAGAACAAAACAGTGCAAATCATGCAAACGATTTAGCAAATCGAGGGAATGCTATAGTAAATTGTGTGTGCAATTTAGTAAATCGATGGAACACAACAGTAAATCGTGCACACGATTTAGCAAATCGAGGGAACAAAACAGTGCAAATCATGCAAACGATTTAGCAAATCGAGGGAACGCAATAGTAAATTGTGCACACGATTTAGTAAATCGAGGGATCAAATTAGTAAATTGTTTGCTACTTGCATGTTGTTGTTGTTTTTGTGCAACACAAAATTAGATGTTGTTTTGCACAGTGTCTGAGCTGTGCTTCCATGAGTTAATTCACTGTAAAATCTGCTTTCCATAGTCTGCTTTCTGTTCCATAGTAAAAAAAAATATAATAATACCGTTTTGCAATGGAACATGTTTGAATAAATGAACTAAATGAACTAACCAATTAACTAATTAAATAATTTTTTTTTAAAAATGAATTAAAAATGAAATTGTTCACTGTTCCTTTAATGCATTACTGTTATTCGATTTTTTAAATCAAACACAGGTCATTTTATAAATATATTTTTTTGATACACATTCTGTCTCTTTTTTTGCATTTGCTTTTGGACTAAAAGAGAAAGATGTTTTGCTTTTGCATTCATTACTCAGGTCTGCAATCTATCCAAACTCTCCCTTTAACCTTGGTAAGGTGGGATGTGCCATGAAGAGTGTTTTAACCGATTTCCTTCCTCATCCTTTGGATTCAGTGAAGACATGTGATCTGTAATCCCATACAGAGCACTGCTCAGTAAGAGCCTCTATAGTACAACATCAAAAAAAGGGGCCAGTCAAAACAATCACAGATGTTCATCATACATAATTGAGAGTTCTCAAGGGCACAATGGTAACAGAACACAATTGCGACCTTGAAACATTAAACTATTGAATGTTAAATCCACAGTCTGTGTGTTAACCATTAGGCTTCCCTGTCTCAATTTCTGTCCAGCATGCAAACTTTCATGTGCAAATAAGATCTATAGCTGTCTTTAATGCTATATGGAAGCTTGAAGACTACATGTGCTTGATGCCTGATTTTCTGAAACACTGTGACTCTTCCCATTTGGGTCCAGATAAAACACGAAAGCAAAATCTTTGGAATTCTGTTTACAATTCCTGTTAGATATAGTTTGAGGAGCACAGTACTCATCCCAGATAAAAGAATGTGTATGTGGGAGTTAAGTCTCAATTCCATATCTTACTTTGAGGCTGTGAATATGGCACGAATATGGTACTGAATAGGTCTTGAAATTGAATTTGTTTTCTTTTTCAACATATTCAGTGGAAAAAAAAATGGTTTTGCCTTCAGAAAATCTTGACTGTTAATCTCAAGTCAAACTATTTTTCACTTCATTTTCATTTCATGTCATTTAATTTCTTCTCTTTTCTTGTGTGTGTGAATGCAACAAATATGAAGAAGATTAAGCAGAAAAAGTATATAATTATGAAAATGCATATTTCCCATTAATCAAAGAACAATAGTTGTTTGACAATTTTTTCAAAAGTTAATGGTTGAATGGTTGACAATTGAGAAAATGCCTTGAAATTATTTAGTCCAAATGATTTTATGTCCTGGTTGTCACAATTCTATGGATTAAGGAATTAATTGAAAACATATTTAGCCTATATAGGGGGAGACTGGGTATCTACCCTAATCTACCCCACTACTGGGGTGAGTTGTAACAGGGATAGATGTAACACTGAGAGGTGATTTGCTGAAATAACACCCACAATTTTTGCACAAACAGCACTGAAGAACAAAGTTTAGAACAACATGAACAATTTAAACTGGAAACTGCTAATTAAATTCTAATAATGTGCACAAAAAACTTGTGCATTCAAGTGAGGTAGGTAATTTCTTTGCCTGGTGAGAAAACCACAATGGAAACACATTTACTGAATAAATCCCTCAATATGCAACGACAACAACAACAACAACAACAACAAAAACTCTTGTGACTTTGCCTCAACAGAGGTTGTTATTGACAGTTTAACTCATTAGGGGTTGGTTATAACCTTTTTATTAAACTCTTACAATTATCCCCACCCTACACAGTCCCAGCAAACTGTTTTAGCGTGTGAGTTTGAAATTAGCATATAATACAAAGCGTCAAATTAAACTAGAGAAACAGCTACTTCAGGTTATGTAAGTTAAATAGCCTAATTATATCTACAATTCAATGATTGCTGTAGGCAAAAAACAATCCTAATGAAAAATTTGAAAATCAGTCTTTTGGTTATATAATCTACAAATTTTCTAAGTCACATGTAATTTCTCCATGTGAGCTCAAAAAGAAGATAGAGGTGTATGATACTGATGATGTTACCACAGCTCTTTTCTGACCTGAAATATAAATATATAAGTAAGTGTGTAATTTAAGATGAATATGCCATAGTTGAGAAGGTCCTCTGAGGTGGGACGTTTTGACGAAATGGTGGCTGATTACGAATTCGCACAATCTGTTACGCCCCACTGACAGTTAGATTTGGGGTGGGTTTGCGGCTGGACCTTCATGCTTATGATTTTCTAAAAATCATATGTTCCTGTATGAATCGCATCATACAAAGTCATAAATTGCCACCTCATTAAATAGTTATACATTTTCTCATGACATCGGATTGGACATGGCAAAATCAAAAGGGACTTTGATGTGTTAATAACAATATGCTTTTGAACATATTGTAAGTTATATGATAATTTATCTAACAAATCCAATAGTTCTCACCAAAAACATAGGATTTGTGTGTGTTTCTGATGCTTTGAATTTGTACCCTATTTGTGGACAGTGCCTAAATCCACTCAGGTCCTCTTTACCCATTATGATCCTGTCAAAGAAATGCCTGTTATGTTCTGAACGAACAAAGTTCTCCAAACCCTTTCCGTCAACCTCTTTGTTTTCAGCTGATCAATTTCAATACATGTCATGCAATGAAAAAGTACTTTTTTCCTGTTGGAGAGGAGCAAGGGAATTTGACGTTTGAGCGTCATAATATGTTGCCTGTAGTTTATATAAAAAGAGATATATCTATGTGTTTTTATTTTTAAGTGCACGAGTCTAGAGAACAATAGCTCTGTGAACACCCTTTAATTACTTTCAAACACGTACTTCCACTCGCTGCAGGGGGGAGATAACATGGGTCTGTGATAGCTCAGAGGAAAAGGAAGCTATAAGTCATCCACTGACCTTTCTTCTTACTGCTTGTAAACAAACTACTTACGGTTGTACTTGAATTTAACCCCTGAATCCTCAAGGATTGAGATTTATTTGAAACACCAAATAGGATTTAGTGTAATTCAGGTCAAGTTCACCAATGTATCACTGCCTATAGTCATACCTTTAGATCAATGCTATTTCAAGAATGACAAATTTAACCCATTACATTGTTGCTCAGTGCTCTAAATGTGGAATACAAAGCAACTTTGAAGTGACGGCTGCTTGTCTTCGGCTTTGTCTGCACACAGCTGCAAGTATAGCAAACAAACATTTTCAAATGTCAGATGTTCTGGAATGCTTTATGTCTTTTCCCATGCACGGCTAACTTTTGATCTAGAGAAGCCGAGGGGGAAGTGGCTCATGTGATCAGACAGACAGGGCCACATATAGGGCTGAGAGGTACTCTGAATGGGCAACAGAAAGGGAGGTGGTGGGAGGTATATGAGCTCTGACCGCATGACGCCAAGCCTCTCACATTAGAGCTCACCTCTGAAATGCTGGAAAGCTGACATAATTAACTTAATGGGGTCTCTGTGTCAAAAAATGGCTACAAATCTTATAAAAAAAAGGATTTGCGTGCTCTTATCTCTCAGTTAAAGAACAAAAGTTCGTAAGCAGTCGACGTATTTGGAAGCAGTACAGGAACCTGGTTTGTTTTTCCTTCTTTTTTTTTTTAATATGGATAGATGTCATAACACTTTTAAATCATATCATGTGAGAGACTATATGTACTTTTACATCGAATTTTTGTACTTTAAAACAAAACAAAAATCAAAACCCTAACAGAAAAGAAAAACAAAACACAACAAACAAAACATTGAAATTTTGTACTTTTAAACAAAGCCAAAACCAAATAGAACTGAAAAACAAAACGAACAAAACAAACAAACAATAAGACACAATTTTTGTACTTTTAAAAACAAAACAGAACAGAAAACAAAACAAGAAAATAAATAAAAACAACATGGAAATGGTGTACATTTAAACTGAACAGAGCAATAATAAAATACAATTTTTGTACTTTAAAACAATAAATTTTTTGTAATTTAAAACAAAACAAAAATCAAAACCCAAACAGAACAGAAAAACAAAACAAACAAAGAAAACATAGAAATTTTGTACTTTTAAACAAAACCAAAACTAAACAGAACTGAAAAACAAATAAAACAGATTTTTTTTGTACTTTTAAAAACAAAACAGAACAAATCAAACAAACAAACAAAAGAGAATTTTTGTTCTGTTAAACAGAACAGAAAACAAAACATGAAAATAAATAAAAACAACGTGAAAATTGTGTATTTCTAAACTGAACCATAGTAAAATACAAAATACATAAATAAATAATTTTTCACACCAGCAGGCTAGATCAATAAAGTTAAATAAACATTGTACTGTATTGAATAAAAAAGTTATACAATGGTTTTAAATATAGAACATATTTCTGACGTAAATGACACAATATCATGTGGTAGACATGTCTGAGGTTAAATCTCAGTCTGAGAGTGCTGACATCACATGATTTCCTGCACTGTCACCACATTTTCATATTAAGCTCTCAACATCAATGCTGAAATAAGGGCATTTAAACCACCAACAGTAAGACTTTGCAGAGATATGAGATTATAAGAAATCAAGTCAGCAAAGAAAAGATGTATCACTGCATGAAGGAATTTTATTGCTTGAAGTCATTTATGTTTTCAAGGTCATTATGCTGTAAGAGTTCAGAAATAATAGCTTTCATTTAAACCAAAATACCTTTTTTTCTACACCACTCAAAATATGCGAAACTGCAAATACTAACATTCAGTTGTCTGCTAAGTAATTGCATACAAAAGGACCTGCTGCAAAGTTTGTTTTTACCCCAATTATTGATCAAAAGAGATTTGAATCAGAGGCCAAAAATCAGGGGGGGTTAAAGGGTTAGTTCACCCAAAAATTAAAATTCTGTCATTTATTACTCAATCTCTTGTTGTTCTACACCCGCGAGACCTTCGTTCATCTTCAGGAGACAAATTAATATATTTTTGATAAAATCTGATGGCTCCGATGGCTGGAAATTAACACTTTTAGATGAAAGTATCTAGTCGCCGATGGCTGATGAACGGCTGATGAACACTGCTTCGAAGCTTTACAAATCTTTTGTTTCGAATCAGTGATTCGGTTCACGTATGAAACTGCCAAAATCATGTGAACTATTGAAATTGGGAAACACTTATGATGTAACGCCTCATTTACTGAAATCACGTGACTTTGGTGCGCCGAACCGCTGATTTGAAACAAAAGATTCATAAAGCTTCGAAGCAATGTTTTGAAATCAGCCATCACTAGATATTGTTGAAAAGTCGTTTTTTTTTTTTTTTGACACACAAAAAGTATTCTCGTCGCTTTTATAATATTAAGATTGAACCACATACTCACATGAACTGTTTTAAATACGTTTTAGTACCATTCTGGGCATTGAAAGTGTTTATTGACCCTTCGCAAACAGTTTGATTGACAGGCGATCTGACCAATCAAAACCCTGAATCCGCCATTTTGTCCAACAAAGCAGTCGGGGGAGTTAGTAGATTAACGTTGGTGAACTTGAACTTGAAAATTTTGTGTGTTCACGTCTTTCCGCTTGAAACAACATTCCTTCTGATGTCCATTCATGTTTATTTGATGCTATAAATGAACTAATATGAAGAGATGATCGGTTCATGAGCCGCTTGAAGGAGCTACAGCGATCTGTCACGACACTTTAAAGAGCCACCATACGGTATTTATTGTTTAAACTTCTTTAAAAAATTACGATATATTAAATATGAAACTCTTTCATATGTCTGTCGACGTGTTGTCAGTGTCCTCTTTGCTCCAGGATGTACAGGCTGTGACAAGGCCCATTCACATCAAGAACGATAATTATAAAGATAACTATCAGAGTCCACAACATATCGTTTTGTTTATTATAAGCGCGCTGCAGTTTTGTCGTCTGCCGCTTTAAATGCTTAAGTGCTTTAGGTGGTTTCTGATTGGCTCTCACTGTTTTTTAGTTTTCATCAACTAGAAAAAATTGTCCCGAGAGTGATTCCAAAGTTTATTTTAAATTATTTTTTCTTTGTGCAGTTATTGTTATAGTTGTGGTGAGGTATTCTTTTTATATTTAAAATGATTTTTAGAACGATATCCTTATCGTTATTTTTATAGTTGCCGTCCTTGTTGTGAACAGGCAATGGCCTCTTTAAGAAATGCTTTGAATTAACCATGAAATGATGAAGTAAAACAGATGTTTAACATTTAAATGTCAGTAAAGGTTTTGAGTCACTTGTTGCCTCAGACATTGCTCAGATTCTTGACAATCACAATAGTAACAAAGTTCAAGTATAACACAATAAATTTGACTGTATCATGTGCTCCTCAGCTTTTACTGTGTGATTTCATTTTGAATACTTTAACCCCTTGTGATTCTTCAAACCATGCAGGTACTATGATTTTCTGTGTATCGCCAGCAGACAGACACACTCATACACCTCGCTCGTAATCCTCAGCCGGTGGCAGGTTCTATGCAGGTCAGCGTTTGCTAGACACAGCTTTTATTTGCCCCTGATTATTTCTGTGCAAGTCACCTCACATCCTGTCAGGGGTGATCATCCTCACATGGGCTGATTCTGTTCCGCCTGGGGGCCTCTATTCAGGGCCCAGCACAGTCACTAGGCCGGCCAGACCTTACTCACAGGCCCAGGGCAGCCCAGTCAGCAAATACACCACCAAGAGAGAATGAGAGCAACACACAGACATAAATACATCACAGTCTTTTAACAGCTGGCCACCACAACAAGAGTCCAGGGACAAAACAGGGTTGTTTCCGGCAGTTTTTGAAGCCGTCTACCTTTGACCCTTTTCATTGACATGTGGATGTCTAAATAAGCACAATTAACTTCAGCGAGTCAGAAAGCCTGCTAACTGCAGAAACTCAATTTAGGACTGCCCTACTGTGTATTTCTCGCTCCCCTTTTTAAAATAAAATAACTTTTAAGTTTGAGAATCGGTGTCAGTACATTTGTTTTGGTCACTATTTTGATAATACAGAGCTCAATTTAAATTTATTGAGAAATTAACCAGTTCACTTCCACAACTGCAAAATAATATGATGGACGTTGTCGCCACCTAGTGGTGATTAGTTTCACTACCAGTTCATTTTAAAGGGTCATTCAGTGTGACTATAAATTTTATAATTATTTATGCTAGCAATGCAAAGGTCATGGGTTTGATTCCCAATGAATGTATAACTTTACAGAATGCAATTCCAAGTCGCTAAAAAGCGTCTGCCAATTGCATAAATGTAAATAAATTTATTTTACTATAAATATATTGAAGTATTATAATAATCAGTTTAAAAGTATACCATTAAAAGAATTAAAATTCTTATAATTTACCAGTTCATTTTAAAGGGTCATTCACTGTGTCTATCAATTTTATAATTATTTTATAAAAATACAAACATTCCATATATATATATATATATATATATATATATATATGGAGTGTATTATTTTGGCATGGTGCAAGCAATGCAAAGATCATGGGTTCGATTCCCAATGAATGCATGAACTGATAAAATGTATAACTTTACAGAATGCAATGCCAAGTCGCTAAAAAGCGTCAGCCAATTGCGTAAATGTAAATATATATATATATTTTTACAATAAATATATTGAGGTATTGTAATAATCAGTTTAAAAGTATTTGATCATATTCTAAATGACCAAGTTTCAGGTTAATCATGACTGTCTTTCTTTGATTGCGCGTTACATCCTAATGGTCTTTGCAGGCTGAACCACTATTGGCTGTCACAGGGGTGCACAAACAGTTGATGCGGTTTAATTTTGAGTTACTTGCACAGTGTGTGTCTTTTATAGTAGACACGTCTTTTTGCGATGATAAATATAATCATAGAAACTATCTCAGGCAGTTAAACAGAAAAACACCAACTACAAATATATTAGCATAGTGGTATATCCGGGCTTGAACGATCAGTTGTCATGGCCGCTGCCTGAGCAGATTAGCCTCTGTAGTAAGTGCAAGTCTAAATAAGATTAATAAAAGGAGTCAACATGACAGCGGATACTACAGAAGAAACGGCCAAAAACCGTCAGGAATTCGACAACAGTGACAACATGACAACGACTGAGTACTGCGCGCGGCTGCAGCAGTGGATGTGGCGCTATTACTGTGGCTATGCGAGCTGGCAGAGCTGGGTGTTTATGTCCGCGCCGCTGTTTCCTCCGCCTCAGTTCGGTTGCCAGGCACCCGGCAGCGCCACATCTCCATATGCCTCGACGCCCGCTGACATCGTCGCCTGGTATAACCAGACGAGCCCACCGTCAAGCCGTCCAGCAGCTATTGCCACATCCAGCACTGCTGATAGAGGACCAGCACAGCCTGCAGGTAGCTGTCCATCCAATGCTCTGAGGAGACTGAGCAATTAGTTGCATCCTAAAACACTTCATGAAGAGCTGAACTAAATAAATTTACATTTTATGTAGCTTTAGTATATCTCCATAATCCACAGCTTTGTGTACTTTTAGTTTTGCAAATGCCATTTATTTTCAGTACATTAAACATACTCTGCCTGTTCAAAATTCAGTATAAACACATAATTCTGTATGAAAACCAGATTAAATGATGCCTGCTCTGACCTACCTCAGCCCATAGTAACAAAGTATGCAGTTGAAATTGCTTTATAAATGCATTTATGCCAGCTCTGAGCAGCATGAAACAGTATGTGCGTGTAAAGACACTTAAAAGACACTTTTTCACCGTATGTCTTTGGGTCCAAAAGATATAAATGAAATATTTTCAACAAATAAAAATAGAGATTATAAAATGGATATTGTGGTCCTTCATAAAACACATAATACTATAACCTATAGCACCAACATTAGTGTACATGCCACATATTATTTGTTAGTGGAAGAATTAAATAAAGTGTCTTGAGAGGTCACGCTGAGGTTTGTTGAATTTCATGTGACAATCATAGTATTTGATAAATGTATAGCTGCCTTTGATGGCAACTTCTGACCTTTTCTTTCAGGTAGAGAGTACACCATTCCCTCTCCTGTACGTAGATTTCTGGCTGAAACTGTGGATTTCTTCCTTCTCTTCTGTGTAAAGGCAACCATAGTGTTGTGGATTATGCATCTCAGTGGAATGAAGTGAGTTGAGAAGTTATGCTAACAAAAGTTATTTTAAATTGTAATAGTATTTACAATTTCATAACCGACTCCAAACTTTTAAACAGTAGTGCATGTACAGGATATTGTATAATGACAGTTCATATGCCTTTGAACTTCTGAACAGGGATATTTCCAAATTCATGATGCAGTTTATTGTGGAAGAGATTGATGAGACCACATCATTGGAGGACCTGCAGAAGATGATGGCCGTTGCTTTAGCATACAGAGTCCTTGTGTGCGTCTATGAAGTGAGTCTCCACAAGCTTCTTGCATCATTTCTCTTCCATTTCATAATTTACTTTAAGTTAAATCGTTAAATGATTATTAATTCCCCTTATTATTTACATTTAGTCATTTAGCAGACGCTTTTATCCAAAGCGACTTACAAGTGAGGAATACAAACAAGCGATTCTTCATGAATTGGCAACAAATAGACACAGGAAGTGCTCACAATACAAGTTTCATACATCGCTCAGGAACATAAGATAGAGTAGGAAGGGAAAAAGGAAACGATAGATTTTTTTTTTTATGAAGGGATTAAGTGTTCATGGAAGAGATGAGTTTTCAGCTGTCTCTTGAATATTGCCAGGGTTTCTGCGTTCCTGATGAAAGTAGGGAGATCATTCCACCAGCAGGGAGCAGTGAACGAGAATGTTCTGGAGAGTGATCTTGTCACTAAGTATTATCTTGTCACTTAGTAACAAAATCTGGTGCAAATGTAACGGAGGCCAGCTAGTAGTTGCTGTAGGACCCGGGTAGAGGGGTTACATTGGTGCCGTGACCCAGATGGGAGTAAGGTTTAGGGGGGTGAGTGTAACGGAGGCCAGCTAGTATTGGCTGTGCGAGTAAACCTCACTCCTCTGACCTCAAGAGACGCTCTAGCGACAAAGGCTAGAGGTTACAGCCTTTAGCCTCCTTGTTAGAGCGTCCGATTCCCATGCCAGAAGACCTGGGTTCGAGGGTCGAGTAGGACCCGGGTAGAGGGGTTACACAAAGACTCTGTAGTCTAGAACTGATCTGAATGAGTTTGTGGTTTTAGACGGCTCACACATTCCTTCAGTCTGTGTTCTGTTTTTATCTGCAGATCATCTGTATTTGGGGAGCTGGAGGTGCCACTCCGGGAAAGTTCCTGCTGGGTCTTCGAGTCGTCACATGTGACACGACAGTCCTAGTGCAGCCGAATCGGGTTTTGGTGGTACCGGCATCCAATGTCAGCTTATCTGCGTGAGTATTTATAATGCATGGGCGGACAAATATTTATATGTACTAAAAGTATTTTAATTGATTTATTTTTCTTTCATTTTGCAGGTCCACAGTACGGGCCTTAAATAAAAACTTCTCCATCGCCTTTCTGTTCCCTATCTTTATCACGCTACTTTTTTTCCAACACAACAGAACTGTTTATGACGTCGTGGCTGGAACCATCGTGGTTCGGAGGAGAAGAGCCAGATGACCGTCTGTTTGTGTCAAAGTCATGTGAAAACGGCCCCTGTCAAACGTTAAGCGCTCACAGATGTTCTCAGAATTTTATTTGAATATATCAGCGTAGTATGTACTGCAGATTTGCACTAATGATCCCTGTATCAAAGTCTGATTACATAGCTATTGTTCACAACACTGAGAAATATCTGCTTTCTTAGAGAGGTTATAGATCTTTTAACAGACAGTATTTCATGTTGAAGAATGGTGAGTGATGTCAAGCTCAAGACACGTTTTATGTAGACATGCTTGGAAATTTCATCCGAGTGGAATGTTCGACTGTAAACACCAGTTTAATCCACAAGGTTTTCATAACTTCTCCTCAGATTCAAGCTTTATGGCCCAGATGAGTCTGTTATTAATCTTACCAAAGGCAGGGAATTGAGTTCGCATTCATCACGTATCCTTCCACACATGCTTGCAGCCGTCCGGAATGTTCCATTCCTGGTGTAAATTCAGTCGGTGGCTGATATGCCTCACTGTATTTCTCAGGGTTTCTCAGAACCTGTTGTAAGTGTCATGTGTTTCAGTTATGATCTTTGATATGTAAAGAATCAAGTGTTAAATTGTGAAATTCACATTATCTGCACTACAGAATCCGGCATGCCAAACACTTCAGCTGTTTTGATTTATCACAGTGCATGGTTCATAAAAATATATTAAAATCCATGAAGACAATATTCTCTGGAATGTATTATTTTTCTCATGTCTTGGTATCACTGAGATAAAAATATGGTTTTTAATTTGGTATCAGTTGATTTTTTTTTAATCAAAAAATATGTCTATAGTTTTAATTTTTATTTCAGATTTAGTTTTAATTATTTTAGTACATCACGTTAAAATTTAAATATGAAATAAAATAAGAAATGTTGCCTTGTCAACTAGCTGAAATAAAATAAGTTTAAGACTTTTATATTTGTTTCAAGTAATGAAAAGGGTTTTTTTTAATGGTTTTGGTTTTAGTTAACAATAATAACTGGTCATATCATATCAGTACAAGGTTAAGTATGATGAAATTACTGTAGTGTATAGCATTAAAACAAACAATGCTTCTTGATAACCACTAGGTGGTGATATTTATTTATAAACACACGCTGGAATCCTAATTTGACAATCAGTGGTGAGTTCTTTGAAATGCAAAGCAAATGTCCTTTGGCATCTTCCATAGATAGTGTCAGTCCACATTCTCATGATCACATGCCAATCAGGCATAAACTGAAATTACATTGTTCTGGTAAGAATGACTCACTGAGGATTTAGACATTTGAAATACATATTTCATCCATAACCATAAGGCCTGTTTTTTGTCTTTCTGTTTGCCCGTTCTGGTCTCTCCAAAGGTCTTGGAGTCCCAGAGGCAATTCCTCATAATCAAAACCTTGTGGACCAAATGAAGAAAACAGACACAGGTTGTCCTAGGACAAATGTGCACACCAACTTGCACTCACAAACACTTACAAAGTCTGATAAAGCAAGGTTTTGAACAAACATCACGAGATGACACAAGTTCATCTGATAATACATAGTGAATTTGTAGTCTTGTGCAGCAGGAGTTTCTATTTATGCACTAATGGCACTTAAAAGGTCCGCACTGATTTTTCCTCATCAAAAAGAAATGTTAAATGTTTAAAGTACAGTCACATGAGATGTACTGCAGTCATATATCAATAACCTAATAAAAGCTGTTTAATTTTACATGATTAGGTCATCTCATAGGGGCAGCCATTTTGAGATCACATGACCAGCTGAATACTACTCACTTTATACTAGATATCACCTAATTATTGGACACTTTCACTCAGAATACATTAATAAAGCCTAACTACGTATAGCACTTTTCTACAATAGAATCACTAATCACAAACCTTTGCTGTGATTAGTGATTAGTTTTTACCGCATCCAAACCACTAGGTTTCAGTATAAGACTTGGCATTGCAACATAAAAATGATGAAGACTGCATCCGAAATCGCACATTTTGAACTAAAGTGTTAAAAGCGTCCATTATACACACTTCAGAATTTGACCATTCGCAAAGACCCGCCCCCTTTAGTTACTGTTGCTATGTCCGACAAGCCACACATCATGTTCTCACACAGGGAAAAATACATGAGAGGACACTGACAACGCATCGATAGACAAGACAGAGCAGTTTACTTTTGATATGAAAAAGTTTCATATTTAAAATATCATAACTTTTTAAAGAAGTTTAACCAATAAATACCAAATAGTGGCTCTTTAATGTGTCGTGACAGATCGCTGTAGCTCCTCAGTTCAAGCGGCTCGTGAACCAACATCTCTTCATACTAGTTCATTTATAGCATCAAATAAACATGAATGGACATCAGAAGGAATGTTGTTTCAAAGACGTGAGTACACACAATATTTCAAGTTCAAGTTCACCAACGTTAATCTACTAACTCCCCTGACTGCTTTGTCGGACAAAATGGCGGATTCGGGGTTATGATTGGTCAGATCACCTGTCAATCAAACTGCCAGCGAAAGGTCAAATACTGTGAATTCCGACATACTTCTTTTGTCACTGCTTTTCCCCTATATACAGCCTCAGTGCATTGAACTTTAACATTGAAACTTGGTTTTACATACATTTCCAGTTAAAAATAAAAACTTAACATTGTTTTATGGTCACTATCAAACAAACTTAAATATCATTGAGAGCCTAGTGTTCAGTTTTTTTTGTTTTTTTTTTCATTTAAGACAGACAACCTTGTTTTATAAAGTCTGTGGAGACAACGTATCTTTACTCACCCACAGCCCCACCCATCTGTCTGCCCGTCATTTCTAATATGAATTTTACTGGGTTGCACATCTGGTTTGGCTGGCCAGCGGTACTTGGCAAGGCCACTGGGTTCACAGCTGCTGGCTCTTCCCACATCCTCCTCATCCGGGATTCTGGTAAAGCCGTCCCCATGGATAGTACTTCACCCTGCTGCGAGGACTGATTGGCAGGCTCAAGACAACTTGATACGGTTGTTTTGTTTGCCACTGAGCCGCAGTGCAGCCCAATCTGGAACCGAAAGCATGTTAAAATTATTAGTTGCATTAGTCTTGATTTCCAATTTGAAAAACAGACATTATATTCAATAATATTGTGCCACAGGAGCATTATCTGGGTGGTTAAAGTGTTTCTTTCAGTTTTGAATCTTGCTTGTAGCACATGACATGCTGAAAAGCTCATAAACTGATTTCTCAGTGATAGTACTGTTAGATTAGAGTCACATCTTCATGTAAAGAGTTTATTTTTGGGCCAATGTTACTAATAATGAGTGTGTTATGGTTTTCCATGATTCTTCCGCTCAAAAGAACAGCATTTATTTGAAACTGAAATCTTTTGTATTATGTTTTAACTGTCATTTTTGATTAATTTAATGCATGAATAAACGTATATTATTTGAAAAAAAGTATATTTAAACTTTTTTAAGATAATTTAACAACAGAAGAAATGACTATTGAATTTAATACATGTGCGATATGCAAAATATGGTTATTTTGTCATTGCCAATGATTTTCTGTCTGACTGGTGACAAGAAAAATCTGACTTAGATAATTCTGAGAATCATTTTGAAACACTTTAACCTGCATGACCTATTAGTCAATATTTCTAATTAACATTTGACACCTAATTTTAATATCTGATAGTGTTCTATTTGTATTGAGCACACACATTTTTTGATGAAAAGGAAAAAGCAGAAGAGGCACACAAACAAAGGGAACGTCTCTGAACATGTTGAAAAGAGTAATCCAAAATAATTCCCACCTAAACTTTTATTTTTCAGTTAGTTTTTTGTTCTGTTTTATCCCAGTACTCAAGAATCAATGTTTTTACACGTGACTCACTACCTGTGTAACAAAATTCACTTTGCACTTTTATCTCGAGTACACCTGAAAACACGGCCTCATTAAAATGACTCTTTTTGTGTTTTGTGTATTGTGTGCAGCTCACAGTGAATCAGGAGAGATGAGGTGACTAATTAGGGAGCTTCACAGCGAGAGGAGCTGATGAGGATGCTTGTGACAATAACAAGCCCTGTCGACAGGAAGGAACTCTCCTGAGCTGATCCCACAGAGATCCACAGCACTGAAAGCACAGCGGAGTGTTAATGCCTCGACTTAATGAGGTCTGTTTGGAGAGTAATACACAACCACCACTGTTTACAACAGGTTACATTTGGCTGATCTATTTTTTTCTGATGCAAAAAGTACAGGAATGGATTAATATCAATGCTATTGACACCAGTGTGTACATCTGCCAGAAATATACAGCTCTGGAAAAAATTAAGAGACCACTGCAAAATTATCAGTTTCTCTGGGTTTACTATTTATAGGTATGTGTTTGGGTAAAATTAACATTTTTGTTTTATTCTATAAACTACTGACATTTTTCCCAAATTCCAAATAAAAATATTGTAATTTAGAGCATTTATTTGCCAAAAGCAACAACTGGTCAAAATAACAAAAAATATGCAGTGGTCTCTTAATTTTTTCCAGAGCTGTATATGGATTCTATAATGATTAAAGTTCAAAAGAACAGGATTTATCTGAAATAGAAGTAAACATCCTTGTTGCATAAAAGTCAAAAAAAAAAAACATACTGACCTCAAACTTTTGAATGGTACGTACATAACATATATTGGGTTCATTGTATTTGTTAGAAATTGTATGTTTGAAATTAAATGCACTTTGTCACAGTATCAGGCAAGAAGGCTTTATGACCCTGGTTGCACCACTGGTTACTGCTAACCAACCAACGACTGATCAATATACAACAAACACAGTGGAGTAAAAAGCTTCCTCTGGTATCAGGACTGTGGCATAACGCCAAGTCTGATGATTGAACAGCATAGTCATTTTGGGGATAATCCATGGATTTTCCACTTCCTTTCAGAGTGGAAAAATGTGTCCCTGTCTTCTCTGCTCTGCGTAGAGAGTCTTTAAATAGCCTCCATTAATCCTTATGCATTCATAATCACTAGCTCTCTGCCATTTTTATCACTCTAAGAGCTGAAATCACCAATGAAGCCAAAGCCATATATTACAAGCAGCCCATCTTGCAGATCCCTGTATTCCCCTTCCACAACTGAAAGGCAGAGTTGTTAAGATGTGGTCTAATCGGGTTTCCTACAGTGAGACAGAAGGAGAATTAGAGTGTCTTTCAAACAGGAGTCACGCTGTGCACAGATAACCGCACTGCTGCTGTATGTTGATACTGCTGTGGTGAAGTCTGAACCAAGTGAACTTATTTAGTGTGACTCTGGCTTTCCGGACAAGCAAAAGTCAGTATTTTCCTCTTACACAGGAAAAGCACATGTGGTGTGTTAAACAGCTTTACTAAAGTTTGATCTTCACTCGCATTAAGCAAGCATCTTATGCACAGCATTTGCAGTAAAATTGAACATGCGCTGCTCCACTGTGATAGTCATGCACGGGTCAGGTTTTGACGAGGTCCCGCTGAGATCTGTGAAGATTCTGGAGACGAAGCTCAGCAGTTGTTGTCTTCCACACAATAAGATATGTAAAGGTTTTAGCTGTAATTGTGTCTCGAGTGGGCCAAATGCAAAGTGAATGGAGAACAGGAGAATGAGAAGTGCAGTGATTGTATATTCTGTCTGATGTTTAGACATGCAATCTGATGAGTAAAAATTCCATGCAGGAATCCATTAAGATTCAGATTCAATGACGGAGTTACATAAGATACTTATTCAACACTATCTGCTCTATAAAGATCATAAATCCAGTGTTGACACAAAGTTTGTGATGTAATTTGTAGCATGTATACTGACAGGTTATATATAATATAATATAATATAATATAATATAATATAATATAATATAATATAATATAATATAATATAATATAATATTATATTATATTATATTATATTATATTATACAACAATTAGTTCCAGATTATAACAGTCCAACATCACTGATTTATTATCATTTGTAATGTATCACTTCACTAGTCTGTCTTTGGTGCAGATTTTTTTAGTGACTCTTCTTTGGTTAAATCAGGTGTTGACAAGTGACTGTATTTCAGTGTTATGTTTATGAGTGAGTCACTGAATCATTCACTCAAATGATTAGTTAATTCAGGAATAGATTGGCTGTTGAGTCATTGAACCATTCACTCAACCTATTCGATCAAAACACTGATTCATTCATAGAGGAGCTCGGAGGTGCAACGGTTCTGCTGTGGCTTTGTTTGGAAATATTTTCATTGGCAGAAAAAAATAGTAAACTGTATCTGGCAGAATTGTGTCTAAACGTTACTCAATATTAATTTCTTGTTTACTGATCTATAATATCATATATTATATAAAAGCAATATCACAAACACAACTGTGTTGTTTTTCGGAATATTTACCAGCAGCAGTTGAGAAAAACTGTGGTATCGCTCATTTTTATATTTGCCCTTACAGATCAGAGTGTTTGCTTGCAGACCTGTTATCCTGATAGATTTATGATATTTGCATGTTTACATTACAAAAGGTGAGCCCTCCTAATTTATGCTTGAAGTGCTCTATAAAGCGGAAAGTCTAACTATACATACACAGACTATACCCTAATGTATAATCTGAAGTGTGTAGTCTAAGTGAAAGTAAAAACTGACTTGTGAAGGCACCCCCACTCAAAACTTGTCCTCTGCATTTAACTCATCCAAGTTAGTGCACAAACATTATGAGTAGTGATCACACAGCGAACCATGGACACACACCCAGAGCAGGGGGCAGCCATTTTTTGCTGTGGCACCCGGGGAGCGATTGGGGATTAGGTGCCTTGCTCAAGGGCCCCTCAGTCATTTCCTGCTGGTATTGAGACTCAAACCCGCAACCGTCGATTACCAGTTTGACTCTCTAACCATTAGGCCACGACTGCCCTGCTAAATCTACAGGTTATCTGCTTCCTCTTGATGTGACAAGAACCCAAACATGACTCCAGCACAAAGATAAAAGGTTTTCTTGGTTTGGACTGTGCAGTTCTGCATAAGGGCTGCAAGGGAAAGCCAGGCTCATAAAGCCCCTTTTGGAGCTGGGTCTGCAAGAACCTTGTAAAACTTTAGAAATATGTCCTTTTATCTACAAGCCTGCAGTATTCATAATGCTAATCAGCCAATAGAGAACAGATGGTAACTGGAGGTAGATTTGTAGCTCTCAGGCAGCCCTAGCACATTCTGTCTCACGATTACTAAGGTCAGCTCGCTTGACAGATGTAGAGGGAGCATATATTATCTGCACAGAGTATGCATACACGATAGACACTGTTGTTTGTTTAAAAGGATCACCCTTTTGTTCTGGAAAGAAGCCAAACATGCCAATCAACACAAAGGCCACACAAACCAAACATTATTTTGTCTTTTCAGGTCATAACCTCTGAATGCTTTTAATATTTTTAACAGTGAGAACTGTTAAAAACAGTTCAAAAGACCAACAGTATTTCAATATTTCAAAAGACCAACAGATGGCGCCATTCAGATGGTTTGGGTCTATACTATTGTATACAGATATTTTACTACTAACACCTGTTTAGCTCATTGAAAAAAACAAAAATTTTTTCTTAGTTTTTCAGTAAATATGTACATATTAATGCCTTATTCTGTATGACTGTATTCTACATCCCTTAATCCTACCAATTTACCAACTTAATAACTACTGTACTAACTATTAATAAGCAGTAATTATGAGTTTATTGAGTCAAATGTCATAGTTAATAGTTAGTTAATAGTAAACTAAAGTACGACTGACTTTTTTAACTTGGTGTCAAGTTGTTTAAAACAAAATTAAGATTTATGCTTTATGCTAAAAAAATTACAGTTATGTCAAAAAAGTCAACTTATGTCTTATGTATTATTGCTTCTTATTATGTTACATTGGTTCTGGAGATCTGCTGTTTTAATGACCTTTATATATTGCTATATATAATTTATATATCATATTATTTGTATAAATATTTTCCCACATAAAAAGACAAATACAAAAGTATTCATTATATACAAAATAATTATAATTATTATTTAAGGAAATGCTACTTTTAATGCAACTGTGATCAAGTTTGTTGGATATTTTTACAAATCAGTTTGTCTGACCACCATAAAGTCTTGTGCTTAAAGTCTTGATTTTGTCCACCGGGAACTGATTGGATGATTGGATCATTGTGGTTTGCTATTGCTGTTTGCTATCGCCCTCACACCAGTAAACAAGTCAGAAGAGAAGAGAAAAGATGTCACTGCAATATGTCATTTATTTGTATAGGCGATTTTCACAAAACATATTGTTTCAAAGCAGCTTTACAGAAAATGTATGTTTTTACTGTACAGTAATCTGTTATGAGAGGTGACTGTGTTAAAATAATGTCCATATGTCAGAAATGTGCAGTTCTAAGATAATACAAATCATGCAGTTAGCTAAAATTATGTATTAATATTGGGCAGAAACAATAACCTCATTAAAGCAATTATAACAATTTGTGATCATAATGATTAAACTATAATTTGGCAGTTGTGTGTGTTGTTCCAGAGTTGGCGTCATCTGGGATTGGCATCATGTCTTCACAGGTGTTGGGTCAAATCTTCATAAGTGGCTGTATCCAAACTGGAGCTGGTGTACTCTCTAGATACCTTGAGATGTCCATCCTGAGGTAGAAACAGAAAAGCAAATGGAAAAAAATTATGGTTGCTGTTCATAACATTTTAACCAATAGATTGTCATGTGAATTTGATCTGATTGTGAAATGCTCCACCTCCTTCCAGTCTAGAGGTCATGAATGCATGAACTAGCTTTTCTGCATCAGAAACAGATAACATGTTCCGTAGTTTAGCGATGTTTCTGTGGAGGAAGAAGGCTGTTTTTGAAAAATGAAATATGATTTTTTAAAAGACAAGGTTGCTGTCCAATATAACACAGAGTTCTTTAATTGTTGAGGATGAAGAGTACAGATACAAATGGTATTCTACAAGATTCAGTGTAGGTTTTTGGTCCAATAACCTCATTACAGTAATCTTATCTGAATTTAATAAAAGAAAATTACTCTTGTCATCCAATATTTTATATCTTAACACACTCTGTCAACTTCATGATGAAATATATAACTGAGGATCAGCATAGCTGTGGAAACTAATTCTATGCTTTCTAATAATATTGCAAAGGGCAGCATGTATATTGAAAACAGCAATAGGCCTAAAACAGACCCTTGTGGCACTCCATAATTTACTAACAATAACTTGGATAATTCCGATTAAGTAAAATGGTAATTGTCAGATAGGTATAATCTAAACCACTTTAATGCCTTTCCCTGAATACCAGTGTAATTATGTCATGAGCAATAATGTCGAACGCAGCACTAAGATCAAGTAAAACCAGTACTGAGATGCAGCCTTGGTCAGAAGCTGTAGAAGTAAGACATTTGAAGGAGCACAATTGAGCGAACACAATTTTTCTAGTATTTTAGACATAAATGGAAGATTTGAAATGGGTCTATAATTTGCCAATTCATTTGGATCTAGTTGTAGTTAATGTGAGACTTAATAACGGCCAGCTTGAAAGGTCTTGGGACATGACTCAGAAATAGAGATGAGTTAATAATATTGAGAAGAGACTCTTCTGCTACAGATAACAACTCATTCAGTAATTTCATGGGTATTGGATCTAATAAACCAGGTTGTTGATTTAGATGCAACGATAAGTTTATTTAGCACTTCCTGTCCTATAGTTGTAAAAGCATTGCAATTGTTCTTGAAGGGCAATAATTGAGGCTGAATCGAGTCAAAGGTTGTACATTTACAATTGTATTTCTGAAGCTTTTGATTTTCTCAGTAAAGAAATTCAAAAAGTCATTACTACTAAACTCTGATGGAATATTCAAATGACCATTCACAAAGACCCGTGCCCTTTAGTTTCTGTTGTCCGAAAAGCCATGCCGCTCTCACGCCACACATCATGTTCTCACGGAGTGAAAAATACATCCCGGAGCAAAGAGGACACTGACAACGCGTTCGACAGACAGAGAAGGTTACTTTTGATATGAAACAAAATTTCAAATTTCAAATATTGTTATTTTTTAAAGAAGTTTAAACAGTAAATATCATATAGTGTCTCTTTAATGTGTCGTGACAGATCGCTGTAGCTCCTCAGTTCAATTGGCTCGTGAACCGATCATCTCTTCATACTAGTTCATTTATAGCATCAAATAAACATGAATGGACATCAGAAGGAATGTTGTTTCAAGCGTGGGAAGACGTGAGTATACACAATTTTTCAAGTACAAGTTCACCAACACAAATCTACTAACTCCCCTGACTGCTTTGTCGGACAAAATGGAGACAAAATGTACTAAATAAAAAGCTTGGAGTGTTTTTGGTTTTCTGTGAGTTTGCAGAGATGCTCAGCCCTGTCAGCTTTCCGAGCTTTTAATAGTGGGACATACTGTCTTTTCCGACCTCTAAATGAGTTTGTTTCCATTTGCGCTAGGTTATGAGTTTTTCTCTCTTGAGAGAGTGAGTAATACTGTTGTACTATGGTGCAGTACTTTTCTTTCTAACCTAATCTAATGGGTGCAACAGTTTCTCTAGAGAAGATAGTGCCCATACTGCTAGTCATTTCATCAAGATCATTTGTGCTTATGGGTACACTGAGCAGCTGAGACAGATCAGGAAGGTTATTTGTGAATCTATCTTTAGTGGTTGAGATAATTGTTCTACCTGGTTGATAAAGCAGAGTGGTATGGTAAATATTAGCAGTACACAGTATATGCACGTCACAAGATAGCGATCAGTGATATCACTGCAAGAGGGAGGGGAAGCTATCTTGTTAAAGATTATAAATAATAATAAAAAAATGTTGTGCACTACAATACTCCATACTACAATATTCCATAAAAAATAAGATTAGTAATGCTGACTTTAAATGTCATCTAAGAGTGACATCGTTGAAAGCAACATTGCATATTAATTCATTTAGCATCCTCACACTGGTTGATTTATTCTCTTTGAATACTGATAACAGTTTTTCACAAGCACCAGATCCAATGTTCCCTCAGCTTGGTGGATGTCTTCCATTGTGTCTGATCCAGAGTCTTTGAAAATGTCTTTGAGAGGAGATGTGAGGCATTAGAGGGCTGGCTGCGGGAGAACCAAGGCTCAGTGGATCTTTGTTGAAACTATTTACTAATGTTTCAGAATTTGACATAGCACGTCTTACAGTTGTCTGAATAAATGAGTAAGCTTATGCCCATAACAACCAGGGCTTCAGCTGTTAGGCCCCATGGCAGTAACCATAAGGTGCCCACTGAAATGGGCCTGAGGGCTGTCTGGCGTTCTTTCATTCCTTCACAGATGTTTTTCACATGTCTGGGTGAGATTCATACAAAACAGACAAAAGAACAGCAGGATAGTCAAAAATCTTTCAAGTTGTGTAACGTTTAAAGTGACAGAACAGTCTCCACTAAATCTAAAGTGTTCAAAGAACTGAATAGGCACCCGACTGTGTGTTTTTAACAGTCTGCAGTGACTGTGTGTGTCAGCATTGCCCCGGACACCAGATGCCATTGATTTACTACCTTCCTCACTGCTCTCCGGAGCAGGAACCTCATTGGCTGTCTGCATCTCCAGTGTCAGAGGCTCCTCCACCAATCAGAGTTCTTCCTGGCCACAAATATCTGAAGTAGTAATAATGTGGAATGTGCTGCCTCAACATGTGCTGTCAGCTGTAAAGTGTAGTACTAAAAGCACTTGGGCTAGCTGGAGGGAGCAGAGAGGGAGGTGGAGACAGAGCGTGGGAGGAAGAGGGCAAAAAAACAAAGAGTGAGGGGAAGAACTAAACACTTGGCGACAAGACTACAGTTAGGCTGTAGACTCAGCTGTGCAGTATTTCTCAGTAAATTCAATATGTACACATGCACAAAGCATTCTATCTATCTATCATCTATCTATCTATCTATCTATCTATCTATCTATCTATCTATCTATCTATCTATCTATCTATCTATCTATCTATCTATCTATCTGTCTGTCTGTGAAACAAACATTAAACAAACATTATTAATTTGTTTAGTTTTGTAGTTGTTTATACTTTTTTGCTTGTGGTTGTGAGTCGATGGAAAATTCCAGTTGTGTATGCAGTGATTTATGTAAGTGTCGTGTTTTTCACCATCAGTGATACTGATGTCACTCATTAAGGGCACCTGTTGCTTTAGACTGGCTAGATGAGACACATAGACGGTGACCTGACTCTGAGAGGTGTGTGTCATGGGTTCGACCTCATATGTGCAAAACTGAAAACAGACTGGTATTTCAGTGTGTATTTACATTTGTCTGACCAAGCGTGACCTGTTGCTGTCGCTTTATGTGTATTTGAAACAGTGCATGTATGTCTGAGCTCTTGCGTTGAGTATCTGTATGTGTGTGTGGGTGTGTGGTAACTGGTATCACATTACTGGAACAAGCTCAGCTACCGATAATCTTGTTTACACAGCCATTAGAGCCCCTCACTCAAAGCCTCTCTGCTGGCTTGGCTGGCCTCTCCTTCACTCCCTATAAAAGTATGGGCTGCAGACCAACTTTCTCGTGGTTGTGTCTCTCTGCGCAAACACAACGCTCTTCTGTGTGGGAAAAGACAAGCGCTGGTGACTCACAGGCCATGTTTCCAGGCACAAAACCTACTCTGTAAGGCTTTAGTGACCCTGGGAATTACTAAACATCACAGCAAAGACTGTTCGAAATCTCTCCACACTTGCCGAACTTCCCTTTTAAGAAGATGGTATAATGGTTGAAACATGGTAGCTGGTTTCTAGCTGGTCCAAAATGGTCTAAAATTAATTAAATTAATTTTAACTATTTTAATTAGTTAATTTAACTAATCTTTAAGTAATTTAATTACACTAATTTGTAATTATAGTTTTAGTTGTTAATATGTGGTAAACATAAAAATGCCTCACAATAGCTAAAACACTGGATCGTAATAAAACTTTATTGACATATTTTTAAAAAAAACGTATAAAGATGACTAAACACAACAAAATTACGAAAACTTCTCTGAAAACAGAGAATATAAAAATAAAATCTAATTTAAATTTATTTATTTTATTTATTTATAAATTTATTTAAATTTAATACCATCAAATGATACCAGTTATACTTCAGCAGCCCTAAAATACTAAAACTAAAATAACAATGAAATTAACTGAGGGGGTAACTTAATAGGAAATAAATTGAAATAAAAATGAAATTAAAAATCTATAGTACTCTGGCTTGGACCAGTTATTAACCAGTTTTGGACCAGCTACCAACTTTCTTGCTGGATTTTCTAACAAGGGTATTATATCTAAATTAATAAAATCCATGTGCTGCTCTGTAAAACATGTTTTTGCTAAAATCAGGTACCTGCTTACCTCTCGTGGCTAAGTTCTGCTGCTGACGGGGTCAGGCAGCCAGGCAGTGTGTACAAATGTGAATAGTGTAGCGTGTGCCCCTGGCGTTCAAGCATGCGACCCTGGCTTAGAGAGACAGATTCTCCTGCAATGCCACAGGACAAGTGACGACAATGGCCTCAGCAGGCGGTGCACCTATTACACCAGGACAAGATATGTACTCTATGCTGAGAGGCCTGTGGCTCATACCTCCAAAATAATCACGAGTAGTAGGAGCGGGGGTTAAAGAGACACATTTCAGATACACAACATACTTTATTACAGCTGACCTTCAGTAGTTCACATTCCTATGTGTAACTCATTTTATGTGTTTTGCATGTTTGAATAGCTAGTGTGTGTGTGTGCTTGTTTTCATGATTTATGAGGCCACACATTTGTGTAATGACATGGGTCTTACGACGTAAACATGTTTTATGAGGACATTTCATGAGTCCTCATATTTAAAATAGCTTAAAAACATACTAAACAATGTTTTATTAAAAAAGTAAAAATGCAGATTGTTTTCTGTGATGAGTAAGTTTAGGAGTAGGGTTAGTGGAATGTCCTCACTAAGATAGCAAAACAAACCTGTGTGTGTGTGTTTGGTCCTGGTAAACCCTACGTTCTGTCAGGACCACAATCGCCAAAGATTATTAAAAATTGTATTGAATTTTAATTGGTGGTATCGTTTTGTTCTGGGCAAGAACTCCTTGTGCATCCATGCAAACGTAGCATGGATAAGATCAGGGACAGCAGCGACCCATACCCTTAGTGTAAACAGAACAGAACTAGCATGAATGTATTGCAGATATCATTAATGTCAATATTTTAATGTACAACACAATTCACAAAATTAGTCTGATTCAAAGGCGAATTAGAAGGTCAAATACTAACTGGATGCGGAGGAGGAGCTGGGGATGGAGGAGGGTAATTAGCTCCTGAGAAAAGCGATAGCTACTAATAATGCTGAAGGAGCTTATATATGGAAGCTGTGATAAGCGTCGTGTCCATATAGGTAGATGAGAGTCAACTGAAAATCAGCTAATGTGAGCCTGACTGACGTGACCTGCCAGAACTAACCCTACGCTTGATTTATGGGGACATTTTTTGTTTCTCATTTGGAAAACAGCTTATAAATCATACTACGTGATGTTTTTGAAAATGTAAAAATGCAGAACGTTTTCTGTGATTGCAAGGTTTAGGGTTACGGGATATAATATACAGTTTGTACAGACTAAAAATCATTATGCTTATGAAATGTCCCCATATCTCTCAAGGCTAGTGTTTTATGAGCAGTAGGATAACCATTTTCATCCACACAGTTACGCACAACCTAGACAATTTTCTTGCATTGCATGCAATTTTGTTTTTTAACTGCTAGAGGGCCAAAAGTTACATAGTCCACCTTTAATTTTGAATCTCAGATTTTCAGTGTATAGTCTCAGACTTTTAATGCATTTTTAAAGCTATGGCACTGTGTATGAGTGCATATACCAGCCATCTTTTCTGCATCATTTCTACATGCAACAGCCATGATCAATACCCATATGTTTTGAACTTGATAACCCACAGCTCTACGTTCTTCCTGTCTCTGCCCACCATGTCCCCCACAACACGAACTTGTGTTCCTGCCCCTGGAGCCGTGCGATACAAGACGATACTGTATACGTGAAACAAGATATGGTCACAGATGGTTGAAAAACAGTCTAATCTGTGAACCTGCTGACTGACAGCATGCATTTAAGCATGGCCGCGTGCTGCTAGGGTTTTTAAAAATAGCCCAGCAAAGATGGACTGAGGGATCACACAAATAATACACCCCAGCAGAGGCCAGCCATCTGTGTGTGGCTGTATGTGTTTGTGTGGGCGTGTTGTCTTGTCTCTATAACCCTGGCTCTGATTTGTGCAGCAGAAGTCATTTGAAGGATGCAGTAGTAACTCTGACTCATGGCTCCCAGCTGTAATGAGAGAAACTGCACCTTAATGGTGTTCGGTTACCAATAATAGCACCGCACACAACACAGATTTACCTTATGGTGATGCTGAGAATTGGGAATTTTGAGAATTTTAAAGGGATATTTCACTTGAAAAAATTAGTTATTTCACAAAATATGGTAGTAGCTGACTGTATGTTGTGTTCTGACATACAGGAAATAAACCCAACATATATCTTATCTCATTTTTATTACCCTCTCAAACTAATTTAATAAATTAATATAATTTATTATGAATAAATTATAATATATTTTATATAATACATTACTTGGCCCTATGGCTTACTATAGGCATTTTCTACACAAAAACAAAAATACAGTGTGTTTTTTTCACAAGGAAGTTTTATTTTCTCTATATCATGCACTGTAAAACCAAACAGTGAAAATAATTAAATGAAATGAGTTCGTTTCACTCAAATAATAATGAAAGTTCATTGTACTTAAAAGAAAAAAGTTGTGTGAACTCAAAATTTGAATGTAGTAATCTGAACTTAATATAATTGAGTTGCAGCAGATTTCTGATTCCCAGCATGCTTTTTGTCACTGTATAAGGAAAATAAATGTTGAAATTAAGTGTTATTTTGTGTGTTTTTGCACAAGATCATCATATAGAGACATAAGTTAGTGTTTAATGTTTGTTATGCTGGAATTTACAGGGGGTTCTGTTATGTTAATTTTGTAGGGTTATCATTGTGGTGAAGAGTAGAGTATGTGGTTCGGTTGAGGATGAGCTACAAAACTTTTCAGACCATATATACTGTTTGATTATATACAGTATATAATGACAGTCTCTTTGATAGTTATATTAGCATATGTTATTTGCTATCTGACATTATGATGAGTGGGGGCGAGGCTGAGAACTCCAGGAGCGAAGGGATGACAGTGGCGTAATTGTTCATGAGAGACACCTGTGCACCGCTCCGCTTCCATGGCTCTCGTCCCCACCCTGCTTGTCACAAAAATTTTAAGTTCTACTAACTTAAAAAAAATAGTTATTTTACTTAAATGTTTTGAGGTAATACGTTTCCTCAAATGTTTGGAATATTCTGAACTTATCGAGTTTTACAGTGTGTTTTTACACTGTATTGTCAAATAGCTTGGACATTCTGCTAAATATCTTTGTTTACAGTTTTGTTTTTTGTGAACTATCCCTTTAAATGTGGTAGATCAAGCGACAATATATGTCTAGAATCATTAGATTTCCTACTGGAGCTCAGCAGAGGTGATTACACACCACTAAAAATAGTCATGGCAGTGTTGTCTAACACAAGCACCAAAGCTCATTCAGCGTAATGACAAATGCTACGGCTTACAGTCGGCATATTTAGATTAATGTAGCTTTGAAATCACTTTGAGTCACGTCTTTGGAGATATAATCACTGAAACTATAGCGGCAGTGTTGTAGATGTTTGTGCAGGACTAGAAATACATTACAAGAAAACATTAAAAACACTCTAAACTGAAGCACACAGAGCCACAGGAGGGCTTGTTGGACCGCAGCCTCTACTTTGTCTTAAAGCCCGGTGACAGGAACGATAGCAGCTTGGTTTGCTTAATGAGGGCTGTTTTTCCTCACAGAGCATTATTCAGCAGATGCTGTTATTCGCCTCGAGAGCGAAGGGTGAGATGAAGGAGGGGGGTTTGAGAGAGTGTGTAAGGTGAGTGAGAGGTGAATGGCTGACTGGGCGCAAGTACACAGTAGAATGTCAGAAGTCTCTGGGGAAGAATGGAAAGCAACTGGTGAGAACAGACCTGAAGGGGTCTTGAAAGAATCTGTAGTTGTTCAGATGGCATTCACACACACATTAACTGTACTTCTCAGGGGAGCAGTAGTGATGTGTGTGTGTGTGAGCGAGCACGTCTGAGTGTGTGACCTCTGAGAAGACTGTGTCAGTCCACATCCCTTCATTGAGCTCAGCTGTAGGTTCCCTTCCAAGCCTTGTTTATTCTATATTCTCTGTCTCTCAGATGCTACTTTCTCCCATGATCGCCTCCAAAAATCTCAACGAGATTTGCGGGTCATTTTGCATAGAAGGCGGCATTTGAGTCCATCATATAGGCCTATACATGTGTAAAAATTACTTCAACAATGAAGAGCTAATGCTAAGTTTTACAGTGTTTTTTACACAACTTTTTTTGTCAGTACAAAATTCAGTAACTATTTATTATTTTCATGCCTTTTTTCATTGTTCGTAATGGTCAATTCCCACAATTTAGATTTCTAAAACAAATATTTTGAAATAAAAGTTCAAAAGATCAAAAAAATCTCTTATTCTCAACAAACTGCATTTGTATGATCAAAATTACAGTAAACACTGTAATATTGTGAAATACTATTACAATTTAAAATAATAGTTTTCTATTTTATTTTAAAATGTGATTTATTCCTGTGATGGCAGTCTTTTTTAGGGGCCTGGAAATGGAAACTTTTGAAAACTATACTGCTATTGTCTCTTTGTAAACTACAGAAACACGAATTTGTGAAAACGCTCATGCGTATTGTTCGGTCTTATAGGTATGTTGTATGTAGTTTTTCTTTACAAAGTGACATCGCCTACTACTGGCCTGGCATGCAAAATACAGTGTTTTGTGAACAGGGATTGTTTTGACAACGTGAAAAATGCAAAAGAAAAACTTTGTCGTGTAAATGTACCCTTAGTTTTGTTTTCTACTGTGAAATAACACAAAATTTGCATCAAGTGCACAGTAAGCGGACGCGTAAAAACCGAAGAATACTTTGGGCTTAACACCTAAACACATATTTGAATATTAAACACATTCTTTGTTTGTTTGTTTAAAATTATACTTTCATAGTCACCATTTCAAATGGAAAAGTCCATTTGATAGAACAGCCTAGGTAATCTCACTACATTCAATCTGCCACTTGTTTATTTACCTATGTGCAAAAAACATCTGACACAAGCATTCACAAACTCCCTGAAGAGAATCCAGCCTTAGGTTAAACCAGTTACTCAACCAGACTGTGAGCAGTCACATTATGTAACTCACCAGAGGGCAGGGAGAAAGATATTCATTTTAAATACACACACATACACACAAACACACACACACTTTATCTATTAGCTGTTGCAAGTAATAAAGTGTGTGCACTATGTGTCAAGTTCAGGTTGCTATAGGGCAGGGTTGCAAGAACTCAGAGGAGGCTTGATTTATTGTGCTGAATTATGTGAGACTGGGATACAATTGGCAGCCTGCCATAGGGGGAGCCCTTGACCTAGAAACTAGGGAACAAAAAAATAAGTTAAAGAAAAAGTGAACACTGTTACAGCCATAAAAAAAATTCTTCATAACCCTCCAGAAGCACCAAAGCTCTGGGAGACTTGATCAGTGCTGTTTATCAGACGCTGCTCTTACAGTAATGTTGATTCACTAGGTTTTACATGCCTCTGGCTTCCACTGAAATATGTTGTTCAGTGTAGTGCATAGATCTGAATTAAAGACCTACTGAGAACAGACACGCACACACTGTTGTTTTTTCCCCCCTACAGTTTAAAGCTCTCACAGCAGTTTCCTTCGATGACTGTGGCTGAGAATGTGATGCAGGAACTACAGGAACTCAGGTATGTCTGTCCTCAATCATTCAGCATGTTTAGACCACATACTGCTGCCAGTAAGTGACTGGTGAACATGATTTTACCAAGTCCAACGTCTCTGTTGATCCTGGAAGAACATTCCAATCAACCAATCAGATTTCAAGGACAAGTTTACAACCAGAGTTACATGCTTCTACATCAGTGTTATATACCATTTCCTTCTGATTTTAGGGATAAGTTGTGGGAAGGGTTAGGTGCGGCAAGATGTGAATACACACAATTTTTCAAGTTCGAGTTCACCAACGTTAATCTACTAACTCCCCTGACTGCTTTGTCAGACAAAATGGCGGATTCTGGGTTATGATTGGTCAGATCATCTGTCAATCAAACTGTTTGCAAAGGGTCAATTTCCCACGAAAACTATCCCGCCAGGTCTAAAATATAATTTATAATTTATAAATTACATTGACATTTATAATAGGCTTACATTGACAATGATATTTATAATAGGCTTACCACAGTAAATAAGGTTAGACAAGAATGAAGAAGGATTGATTATGTATTGTCTCATTATGTAAATTCTGAACCAAACAGTTACATAGTGTACCTTTAATATAAATAAAACAAACTGTTAGTCGTTAAAAATGACAAAAGGACACATGAAGAGAAAAAAGTGCTAAATTTGTCTCTTCTTCTGAGACAGGTATGTGTTTAGTTGTACACAGCGCCATTATGAAACTGCATCTTTTCCACAGACAGAACTCTGTGGTCACGAGGGAGTTACGCACACATACCTGAACACGCTTCAGTGATACTAACATCAAAGGATGGATTGAGGTCATCAGGTCCAAGTGCCATTCCTTCATCATTCATAGGAATGAAAGATTAGGGTGAAAAAATGCGATGTTGCGATATACAGACTCTCACGTTTTCTCAGTCAGTTAGGCAAAATACTGTATCGAAGGAGCGTCATCTCTCTGCAGATCCTCTGCTAATTAGCAATCAGCTCATGAAAAAAAAAGAGAAATCTGAAAACAAAGAAGATGCTGAGCTTCTGATGATACTGTGTTTATCTGTCCTTGTTCTAGCAATGACTGAGCTCTTCCTTGACATAAGAAATCAATGTGACTTGCATTGATTTTTTGCAGTTACACGCCATGGGACACATCACCTGTCCACAGTGATGTCTAGTACTAAAGATTGGTGATAGAAGACTATTAAAAGGGTAGTTCATTTTAAAGATAGAATATTTGGTTCTTTATTTTGAGATGTCTGTGTTACAGTGTATTTATACATTTAAGTATTGCGTAATAATAATTAACTACATTTACTTACAATAGGGTTAGGGTTAGGATGAGGGTTTGGTTTAGTTTTAATTGCATGTAATTATGCATAATTAATTGTTATGCAGTAACTACATGCAACATTTGTAACAATGTCACTGTAAAATAAAGTGTTACCGAATATTCTATGTTTTTTTTTTTACTTACTCTCATGTTGTTCTAAAAAGAATATATTTTGAAAAATGTCTTAATTTTTTTTTATCTCAATGAATTAAAATGACTTTTCTAAATAATTTTATACATGATAATAAAAATAAAACTTTGAAATGACTTTAGATTTCCATGACTTTTCACACAATTTTAAAATTTCCATAAACGCTAACATATGTTAACCCTGGGAACGGATTAAAATAAGAAATATGATTCTTGATTTTTAGCCGTCTTAGCTTATGTTCAAATATTTTAAGTGATCTTTCAGCGCCCTTGGAAGTGTGCTAAGGCCTTGTAGTGAGTCCCGACCCCTTGGTTGAGAACCACTGATCTACAGACACATTGACTCTGAATTTATAACTGATTCCAGTAGTTTGTGCCATGTGATGTATCTTGAAATTCCCTCCAGTACACATCAGTTCAGCTCAGAGACCCCATTGACTGGAGCCCACCTCTGGTCCACAGCAGTTTACAGCAGCCACCGTGAAAGCTGATTCCCGTTTTGTTCGCCGTTTCTCTCATCCATAATTCAGCCACCCCTAGATCGACCCCTCTTTCACAGGAACACACTCTGCATGCTGTAGCGTGCTGATGTCACTGCGTGTATATCCATGTGTGTGAGCGAGTAAGTGACAGGGGGTTAATGTATCTTCAGGGCTGCTCTCTCCATATGTCAATATTTAACCAATGGCGTTCTCTCTCACTCCCTTGGCTTTTTACTCACTTTTTCTGGATCTGTCTCATGTTCTGAACACAAGCGTATAACTGAGCTGTCTGAGATTAAAGTTTGGATAAATTCAGAACTGATCGCTGGTTTTACAGTGTATGGTTCATCGAAGCAAAATGTTTTAACTTCCTCTGCCTCTATAATGATTTTCCTTTTCAGTTCATGTCACCAAGCCCTATTATCCTAATGGATAACCGATATTTCTGGATTCCTGTGCAAACTAGGGTACATTTACACAACAATGATGCACTAAAAACTGAAAAGTTTTTCCTTTGCATTTTTCATGTACAACAACATTGTCAAAACGATCCCCGTTCACAACAGTATAGTTTTCAAAAACTTGCGTTTTCAGGCCCCCTAAAACACCATTGTTGTATAAATGAATGGCCAAAACTCAAAAAAAGTGTTGCATAAACAGCTCCTAGAGGGACAAGGTCTCAGGCTCAGATATGATAGTCTTGGACCACTTACAACAGAGTTGGACAAAATTCAGAATTTAAGTCCTGGCTTCCATTCAATTAATAAATGTGAATTTGAATTGAATTTGCCACATCCAGAGCAAGTTGAATCATAGTTTGAATTGGAAGTGGGAGTTACTGAATTAAAACAGGCAATGGTATTCTGGGAAATGAAGTGTTCATCCTCCCTTCTCCATATGTCATCAACTGTCGACTGTCGTCAAGGCCTTTAAAAATATATATTTTTTTAACTTTCAAACAAGGATGTCAAGCCAAAATGCAGTTTAATTTGACAAAGCTTCCTTTTCTAGTTAAAAAAATGACCCTTATCGCGATTATATGTATTTGTCAATTGTTACTATACAGGTGCATCTGAGATTTCTCAGAATTTGTGGGTTTTTGTTAAACTTGAGCCACAAAAATTGCCCTGTTGAGTCATCACAATTAAAAGAACCAAAGACTTAAACTACTTCAGTCTGTGTGCAATGAATTTATTTAATACACAAGTATACACAATTTGAGCTGAATTACTTAAATAAATGAAATTTTCCAGTACATTGTAATTTATTGAGATGCACCTGTAAAGCCTGACATATAAAATTACTTTTTTAAATGTAATAGTATTTTGGACCTTTAGACAAAATAGTTATATTATATTATATTATATTATATTATATTAATAGCTATAGTAATAGTTACAGTTAAAATATAAAAATAAAAAAGTGTGCATATGTACTTTTTATTAAAGTATCATAGTTGATACATTTTATGGCTCATGGTATAGAAAATATGGAGCTCACTATTCGAGGAGCAAAAAACATCTCAAATTTATTCAGAGGAGCAAATGGAGGGAAAATATGCAGTGTGATCCATAATTTGATTCCTTATTTTACAGATGTTTTTTATATGGCAAAAAGTAAGATGAAATTCTGATAGCTTGTAATGTAAATCAAGGACATATCGCTGAGCACTTACAAAAATGCCTATTTTCATTTTATATCTCACAATAATACATCTTAGCAAGATATTTAAATGTGTATATTTTTTGGATTGAAGCTCTACAAATAAACATTCCTCAAAGCCCTGATGTATCATATTCGATATGAACTTACATTTGAACATAATCAAGTAAACATTTGCTTCAGTCCAGTAAATGTTCATCCTGAAATGTTACCAACAATAGAAAAGATTTGTGTTTGCTTTATATAAATCAGTGAAGATTTCACAACAAAAAGACACCTACTGCATACAAATCAACATAATGAGACATGGTCCCATTGAACTTCAAGCGCTAACTAATTACTACATACTAAAGCCAACTATAGATCCTGAAGATACATCAGCGTTATCTCCGTTGATTTTGAGTACTGTTGGAATGGCAAGGTTCCTCATTTCCATGTGCATTTGCTTTTGAGGGCATTTACCATCCATCTGAAGAGCCCCTCAGATTCTCAAAGGAGAGAGAAAGCTCCAAAGGGGGTTTTATAGCTCCTGGGTTTCTCTCTGTTTTTCCCGCCTTGTGTTGCTGAATGTGGTATGGTAAGTGGAAGATGAGTTACCTTTGATCTGTTGAGTTATGCATTATTCAGATGTTGTCGCTTGCTCGCTCTATCTGGCTCTGTGACAGAGAGAGGCAAGATTTCTCCCTGACTCGGCATGTTCTCATAGATTTTCGAGCTACCAATTAAGGCAAAATTTTCTAAAGATCACATTAGGCATACCAAGATTAGCATTAATCGGTCTGTGTCCAACACGTTGATTAAATTGGGTGGTTAATAGCATGATAATAGCACTCTTCATGTCTAATCTGAGAACTGTTTCTTGTAGCTGCTGTGTAGCTTCAAATTCATGGCATGCAAAAGCCTCAGATATATCTGAATGTATGTTCCACGACAAAGCGTACAGATCTACGCCACATGGAATGCTGAGAATGATAGGGATGTGAAATGCTAATGTGAAACAGCATGCCATGCTGAGGTTTACACTACACTGTCATCTGATAAATATCTGCGGGAGAGTTCCCGGCTTTGTCTGTGCCTGCCTGCTCGTGTCACACCAGTGACTGAATACCTCGTATATCAGCTGTAGTAAGCAGTGACTCCCAACCATCACTTTTGCTTTGTTAATTATGACTTCAAAATAAATACATATATGTAAAACATACACACACACACACACACACATGTTGTGTTTATGTGTTTTGTGGGGACTTTCCATAGGCGTAATGGTTTTTATACTGTACAAACTGTACAATCTGCCCCCCACCCCCACCCCTAAACTTAACCCTCACAGAAAATGTTCTGCTAGTTTAGATTTTCAAAAAAGATAATTCTGTATGATTTATAAGCTTGTTTCCTAGTGGGGACCAACAAAAGGTCCCCACAATGTCAAGATTTACTGGTTTTACTTATGTTGTGGGGACATTTGGTCCCCACAATGTAAGGAAAACAAGTACACACACACACATATATACACACAAAGGAATATTTCTTGAGCACCAGATCAGCATATTGATAAATGATTTCTGAAGAATCATGTGACACTGAAGACCAGAATAATGACTGTTAAAATATTCAACTTTGTCATCACAGGTATAAATTATATTTTAACATATTAAATTAGAGAGTTTTTAACACAATATTATTATATATGATTTCAACACAACATTAAGTCATCGCAACCAACACAACTATATTGTGGAACCCCAAGCACAACTAAAGACATTATACACAAAAACCTAAAAGTTTAAGAGTAAATCTGTCATTTGTAAACAATAAGGTGATAAATAATGACAGAACTATGTTTTATGTATGATCCTAACAAAAACTGCTCCTCCTAGGACAAACATGACTTCTGATCACGGGCATCTAGTTGCAAACTTGTAATCTAATTTTTTGATTACTGAATTTGTGGTTACTTTAAAGAGTATCTATTATGCTTTGTTATCTTTTCAACTTTCTTTAGTGTGCAATGTTGCTGTTTAAGCATAAAATTTCTGCAAAGTTATAAAGCACAAAGTCACTCCAAAGTGAGTTCTTTTCTATATCACTAAGCACTTTTTCTAAACTCCCTGAAACGCATCGATTGTAGTCTTGCGGTTTCTTCCTGGAATATACACATCACAATATTCCTCATTTAAATAATTTCCTGCAAAGGCATATGCAAAAAATAAATAAATAAAAGTTGAGAGGGAGGTTTGTGGTAAGGCCTAGTTGAGTTGCGATAAGCCCTGGGCATACTTCGTTTTTTACGTTAGTGTACAAGCACAGTCAAACACACAGCCTTAGTGTACTTCACTTGACTCGTATGCATGCATACACAGGCATTTGAAGCATGCGCAGTTTTGAGCAATCTCTCGCCATGAATTACAACCCATGTAAACATCTTTCTACCCTTTTAGCATAATCTCTCATCTATATAGGCCTCCTTTGTCGCTGTAGCTTGCATGTGTTCCGGTCTGTTCTGTTTATGCAGTTTTTCTTTGACTACCTTGTGAATCGACGCCCCCAGGGCCACGGTTGCCACCTTGTGGATAAACCAATTACTACAAAAACACTAAATGCGCAAGTGCGACCTGTGTGCACCTCTATGCCGTAGGCTAAGCATAGTTTTCATTTATGCTTCTGCGTCATTGTCCCTGTTGATGTGCAACATGCAGACCGCTGGTAGGCATTGTCTGCAGTCATATTTAGCATCAAGGCAAAAGCCGAAGAAGAAGCAGCTTGTCATTGTACGTTGTCAGAGAAGCTTCAGCAGTGATGGCGGCAAATAGGCAACAACTTTTGTTGCAGCTTGACGGCGCCTGTCCCCTGAAACAGAGCAGAGCGAGTGACCTAAGCGTTTTTTCATTCCTATGAAAGTTCAAAATGCTTGCTCTTCTCTACTCCAATTTTTTTGACCTGAGGGAGGGGTTCTATCAGACCAATCACTGCGATTGTCCGCCTAGAATTGACGGAGAGATTTTTGGAGAGGTGCACGTCAGCTACGCTGTAGCTACGGTGTACACTATACGCAGAAGTAGAAATCAGCCTTTACAAAAATCAAACGGAATGCTTACATTACACGCATACTCTTTTGATGACGAAATTTGTGAAATTAGCTGCCCCTCACGTACATGTGGCATTTCTGATACATGTTTGAAGAGGTTGGCCGATCACAACACACTGGTCCAGCTGACCAATCAGAGCACAGTGCAACAGTACATTTTCAACAGGAGGGGCTTCATAGAAACAGGAAATAGATAAACAGACTGGGAAGAGAGGTGCTGCAACAATGTAAAATGTGTTAAAAAATAATGTTTTTATATATATATATAAAAGTAAAGCCAAAAACATAAAGACTTTTAAACTTTTCTCCCTCACACTTCTTAAACAAAAGTACATCCCTTGTTCCTATTTTTGTCCAGTCAAATGTCAGTCAAACCAGTATAAAATTATATATAGTTATAAAATAACAGATTCTAGGCATATTTGTCAAACTGCTGGGAAACACTGCAGTAATATCTGCATGTGTAGACCACCCTTCACATGACATGAATATGAACTTTAAATTTATTACAAACACAAACAGATGTCATAATACAGTGTCAAGATAGCTATAAACACACAACTAAATCCACACGTTAATATGTAAGTTAAAAAACTCTTAAGCTGTTTTTTTTAGTATGATTTAAGTAATAGTTGTTTATATAGGTGGACCAAACGTTTATACTAAAGATCAGAGGAGAGAGTGTTCTGGCTGTAGATGTAAGAATATTGCTCAAGACAAATCCCTTAGCACTCTTTATTTGTTGAGTTCATTTAAGTGTAAAATAAACTTAGAGAAGAGTGTGCAATAGCAAACACCCACACACACATTTGTTCTCTTGTTTACAGCTTACAAATGCTTATGTTGAACAAGTACAGAGATCATCCACACAGACGTTCTCTGAAGTCCAGCACATTGAAATGTATGCGCATTGTACAGCACTTTGAAAAATGCAGAAGAGGTTTGATTTAGTGACGCATTATCCACAATCACAACAAGACAATCTCACATTCAATACATTATTATTACAGTGGAAACTCATAAGGAGCTTAGAGAGAGATAGAGAGTGAGGGCTGATAAGAGAACATTTTCCCTGTCAAGTTTGTACAACAGATGAATCTAATTTAGAGAGACTCATGTGGGCAGTTTCTGTTTGCTAAAAGCTTAAGCCGAACGTCTTCTAATATAAAGTTCCTTCAACACACAGCAGAAAGATGAGGGACTCTTTTTCAGTCATCAAGTATTGCAGGGACTATCATAAAAAAGACATCAATCATGGTTTTTCTGCTGTACCATCATTGTTATGTGTAATAACTGATGTTTGCTAAGCAGGTGTTGTTTGACATTTGCTATTTTCATACTTTGGGTAATTAAAAAATCACATAAACCTAAGTATTGAACATCGTATTAAAGTATATAAATAATTCTATTTTATATTAATGTGTGCTGTTACTTTTCGGTCATTATTGTTTTGTCAAAATCTATTAATTTATTAAAAGAAAACATCTTTAAAATACAATTCATACATAAACTGCCTTGAATACACCTATTCTATAATGAGAATGTTTTTAATTTACAAATTAATATTTATCATGATATTTTTTTGGGAAGATTTTAAAATAACAAGGTGATACAAGTACAACTGATATCTAGTCTGGTATTATTATTCCATTGAAAATGTAATATTTAAATGAATACTTAAAAAAGTCATGTGGTGCAACTCCCCAAAACCTAATAATATGTTATAATTTGTGAAAGCCATTGGAAACCAGCATAAATATGAATGTATTTCTACAAAATAATTTTTTAAACACTTTATTTCTCATTTATCCACCCCTCACATTTCACAATATTTTTTTTTTTTAAGAAAATCACTTATTTTATAGACCTTGCATGAAAAGAAATCATTTTCTGTGACCAGCAGAGGGCAGATGTCTTGATGAAACCCACGTAGAAACAACCCTTTTCCATTTCCCATACTCGGCACACATTCTTCCTCTGATAACACAAACTCTATTCAACTTCAAGACAGCTGTGGCTGCAAGAATAGAGCAGAAATAAGGTATGAGAATCAACACGTCCTTCCATCATAGTGAATACAACTTGACAAGATGCCTACCGAGCGTGACTGTGCTTGCAGGCGGAGAGAGGACTGGCATAAAGTGCGTGGCTGATATACAGATGAACATCTGACATGCCAGGGGAAGGAGTGCTGTGCGCACTATGTAGTGGATTTGACAGGCAGATAGTCTCAGTGCTTGGGTGTGGTGCGAAAACAGGTACAGACAACTCAGTCTGTCGGTATTCAGAGAAAGTGAAATGTTAAAATGCTGCCGCAACTCCATCATCCCTCGTTTTCATATTGAATAATGCTGCATGTGTTTTTTGGCAGGCGGTGTATGATTGTGTGATCTAGTATGTGGATGTGGGTTGGAGAAGCAGTGGCTGATCATTAGGGCACTAAGTGTAAACAGCAGCAGGCCCACAGGGAAAGGCCTAAACATGCCCTCCTCACAGAAGATCAATAGCCCATCTACAGAGAGCGGCCTTGCCACTCACTCATGCACACGCTCACTCTTATCCTTAGCAACAGTCTTTGGCCCTGTCCCAAATGGCAAACTTCATATGTACTTACGGTCTGGTGGACTTACATTGGCCGCTATGTGCACGTGTCTGTTAACTCCACAAGACCGTAGGGTGTCCCATTTGTCATTTTAGGTTTCAGCCAGTGTCCGCTTTACAAATGATGTGCACCCTCGATGCTCACTTTTGCAGAGCCCGCAATGAAGCAAGCTACGAAACAGACTTCTACCCGACAGGGATAGTGCCATTACGCCACGAAAGTGCGAACTCTGAGGAAAATTGTAAAGGTTTGGGGTTCCATGTTAGTGAGACCCATCATCAGTACTTTACCATCAGTTTTCTGCTGCTTAGATTCTCATAAAGAAAAAATGTCATTATTTACTCATTATTTACTCAAAGTGACATGGTGCTGTCAAGTCAAAATGCACTATATTCTGTAATTAATCGCGATTAATCGCATTCTAACATTAAAGTTTTTAATATATTTTTATATTGTAATAATTTCACATGTGATCTCACATGTGATCTCACTCGATGCTCACTTTTGCAGAGCCCGCAATGAAGCAAGCTACGAAACAGACTTCTACCCGACAGGGAAAGTGTCATTACGCCACGAAAGTGCGAACTCTGAGGAAGATTGTGAAGGTTTGGGGTTCCATGTTAGTGAGACCCATCATACTTTACCATCAGTTTTCTGCTGCTTAGATTCTCATAAAGAAAAAATGTCATTATTTACTCATTATTTACTTACTAATAAAAGTGACATGGTGCTGTCAAGTCAAAATGCACTATATTCCAAGTATTCTGAATGATTTGTCATTTGTGTCTGCTGAACAATTTTACTGTAAGTTTAAGTTAAGTTACTGTAAGTTTAAGTAGCAGACACTACATCAGTAATGTTTGATCTAATGCCATCAATCGATAAATAAAAAATGAATTAATCGCATTCTAACATTAAAGTTTTTAATATATTTTTATATTGTAATAATTTCACACATGATCTCAAAATGGATGTAAACAACATAAAGACAGTATATTTTAAATATTTGGTCTAACAGGTTGGAATTATAGAGAAATTTAATAAAGTTCACAGTCTTCACTGCATAAATTATAAATTAAATATAGATTAATCCTTATTAGAGCTACAAAAGTTATTTAGTCAAAAGCAGGGAGTGATTTTATTTGTCTTTTGTTCTTTGATTAACATTAAAGACAAACATCCCAGCAGCAGTTTATTAGGCTACTGTCACTTTAAGTGTCACTTTACAGTCATTTAAGACTTTATTTAACTCTTTTAATACTATGCTTTTGAGGATACTCGAAAGTGGGCATTTTAGCATACTTTTGTGTGTTCTTGTCCTTTCAAAGAGAACTCAATGCAGCCGCACACTGTCGTGTGTCTTTGGAGATTCACGGCAGTACAGATTTAAGTTCTTTTTTTTTGCATGTTATTGTGCTTGAATGGTTTAATAGCACTTCAATGAATGATAGCACAATCATATAATGTAAAGGATGACGAAAAAAAACTAATGCTACGTTAATTGTATTAAATATTTTTAATGCGTTAAACTGAATAATAATCACATGCGTTAATTTTGCCACAAGATGCATTAAGAACCAATGTCATTTTGTGATAATGCACCACTTTTCTAGTCTATATCAGAGCTTCAGTGGAGATGATTTAAATGTGAAAAAGTGAAAAGAGTGAAAGAACTTAAATTTCACTCTGTTCCACTTATTTTTGTACCTTTGTAATACTGCTTTTTTGTCATTTTTTGGGAATTGATAAACCCGGTACACTTTCATTATGCTGAAAAGAGCAGTCATCATATTCTTCAGAAATGTATCTTTTGCGTTTCACAGAAGAAAGAAAATCATATTGGTTTGTTACATATGATATGTCTCCCAGTCTTTTGAATAGTGAGCACTAATTCCTAAAGATCTGGTTGTTTTGCGATGTTTTCAAATGTTGTATTAATAGGTTTTGAACACACAAAACTTCTTGACCAAAAGCTGTGTGCTGAAACTCTTAAATAATAGTGCAGATATGCTGATGTACTCCAGGGTGGAGGATGGGTATGTTATAGTCTCCATAGAAACACAGGAGCAAACTCTTCTGGAAAGTCCCTTCCCAAACGCTGACCACAATGTGTCTGTGTATGTGAGTGCACGCATTTAACATTTGCTCTAATTCTATTCACCTCCATAATAGGTTTTAAATTGCAAGAGTAAATTTTCAAAGAAAATATTATAGACAACCATTGTTACTTAAGATGGTATGTCTTAGCAAAATTAACCATAATCATGCATATCTCACGCCATGTAAATTGTGTTTTCTGGCTGAAACAGAATGTTCTACTCAAGCAGAATGAAAATTAGTTTAATATGGCTATTTACACAGGCTCGGCCATTTCAACTCGAACGTGCAAGGCTTCCAGTGTCAGCTGCTTCCAGTTATTTTTGCTGTTATTTAGTCTCTTGATGTTGTAAACTGGTTTTGGTTATCATATTATTTTAATTTATTATCGTAACCAAAAACACACTGGTTTGTAGCAAAAATAGTTGTATCGTTTACTGCACTTCGTTATTCTTTTAAGTATATAGCAATAGTGGTTAATGAATCTGAAGTCTTGCACATTCACAGGAAATAGCTTATTTCCACATTTCAGATAAGTGGATAATATGGAATCCCAAAAACCAGTAAACTAGTAAAGCACAAACCCCACCCCACAGCCCATTCTAAAGATTTCTTTGGTCATGACAATCATAGTGATGATTGACTACAAAACGCTAAAGCCTAACCCTAACCTTAAAGTCACCATGAAATCAAAATTGACAAGTCTTGTTTTTTTTTGGAATATAGTAGTATTTATTAGAAATTATGTATCCATGCATTTAATTTTTTTAAATTCATGTTCCTTGGTAACTTCCACTCCAACTTGCAGCTGGATCTCTTCTCTGATGATGCGTTTACTGGCACGAGGGTGGGACAACCTGTCACTCACATGAGATTGCAGCAATAGCAAATCACAACAATCCAATCAATTTTGAATTTTGAAGCAGAGTTATGTTCTTTTTTTTGGAATCGTATGTTGTTAATAAGTACCTATATATAACAGCTTGAGGTGTGAGTGTGTTCAGTGTACATTGTAGAACAAAACGATTATCAAATTATCGTCAAGTTATGTTTACCACAGACTTCATTTTACTCATTAATTGAAACACCCCATTATTAAACCCCATAGGAAAATCTAAAAGGAAATATTGGCAAATTAGACTTCGTAGGCCAACAGGCAGTTAGCATCAACCTGGTCCCCTTGACAAAATCCCAGTAGTACTTTTTTTACATGTGCTTTTGGATTATCCCCCCCCCCAAAAAATAAGCTCTGTGATCGACAAAAGTTTAAGATAGACGTTTTGTCCATCAAGTTCACAGATGAACACCACTTTTACGAATGTTAAAGCCTACATGCAGTTGCCAGAGGTAAAAAGCTAAAGGTAGGCTATAAAAGAATTACACCACGGTCCCACGACTTAAACGTCATCACCATTAAGCTTCCGACAACTCTTTCAGTTTTTAATCTAAAAAGATTTTCCCACAAAATTTGAGTTAGAATAGTTTGTAAGAGCACAAGTATAAGCATAATGAAGCTGAGCGGGCTGAGTTTACCTGTTTGGCTTGATGACGCTTAATTAAACAATAAATAAATAAATAAATATTGATTTCGGGGCGATGGAACCGAAAGTGCTAAAATAACTCATTTCCGTGGTTTGTCCTACAAAGTGATGTCATGTACCACTCGATTTCTGAATTCATGAAGCCTGAACTTTTCTTGACTGGTGACTAAGTTGACCAATGAAACAAGCTGCTTAGGTTGAACTGGTTTTCAACTGGTTTGAAAAAAATCGTGCGGATAATTCAGTTATTTATACAATAATACTAGGCCAAAGACGTGCTGATATTTTTTGTTATATTGCTTTCATAAAAAGTAATACAAGAAAGGAATTAATATGAAGCAGCTTACGTCCATATTGTACATTTCTTCTAATAACTATCGCTGGCAAAGTTCCAAAAGAAGCCACAGTATCTAGCTTTGCATATTAATGCACAGGCTAAAAGCCGGTCTGGATCACTTTAAGCGGAGCGGAGTGATTCATTGGCTCGGCGTTCTATAATCACTCACTGAGCTTCAGCTCCATTCCGTTTCAACAGTCCGTTCCCTGTTCTGAGCGAACTGGACATTAATGTTGTTGTACTAAATAGTAGCGGAACGCCGCTGTCATTTAGATTAGAGAAACTGATTGACCTGTACTTTTAAACTCTAAAAAACTTTAAAAAAAAACAAAAACTAAAATACCCTTTGTTTATGGAGCCACAAACGTCATTATGCTTTTCTATACTTTTTAATGGAACAACCTCCCTCCCATTCTTTTTAACTGGGCCGGCCAACTGCTCCATATTTGGATTACACATTCACACACTCTTACGCACGCCTCCACACACTCACTCCCTCCGTCAAACACACACTCACTCACTCACTCACTGGAGGTGGGGGCACGGAGCGAAAGAGCTATTAGCTCGGGCTGCAGCAGACATCATTGTACGAGCGGAGGGGAGACGATTCCACCGGTAGTGCGCGAGAACGCACGGAGCCCTGGCAACACGGAGAGCCTCGCGCTTCCCTGCCCGTTATACCGTACAGTAAGTCCGTGCATTTATTTACCCAGCACAAAACTGGCTTTTGGGTTTGCTTTGCGATGTGGGAAAAATGGCTGGGAACTAAAAGACGCAGGAGGAACAGCATGACGTTTATTTTAAAACCCATGTAAATATTTACTGTGACATTTGCACTAATTATTATGCCATCCTGTCTGCGATCGACCGGGCGAGATGTACAAGATGTGCTGTTTGTCATCTCGATTAAAAATTATATAACTACTTTGAAGTAGCGCACGGGAAGCGGGGCGGTTACTTGCCAGCTGTAAGCCCGAGCAGGGAGCGCTCTCGCCGGGGCTGGAGTAACTGCGCCACCCCGCCTCCTTTCATCGCTCCAGATAGACTTATAAACATCAATTTAGCAGTGGATTAACGATCAGTCAGCTGTACTTTTTAAACACACTGTCAATCGCCGTATCCGTGCGCACTTCTGCTGAGTCAACACTGTTGCTGGAAGGCTTTAGACGTGAAAACACAATCGCGGAAGTTTTAGTAAGTCTGTACTAGAGTTGTGCACTGTTTAATCCACGACGACGCGGTTTATGCAAGTGTCTTTTTAATTGAGAACAGCCCGTACTAGTAGTAGGCTACAACAAATTTGTCTCCGTTTCACTCCCACTGTGTTTTAATACAAACTGGCTGTGTTTCAATACCTAGTGAGCGTCGTTTTTGGCCATCGTAAGGTATGATTCCTAAAACGCAGTGTCATTTGTTTGCCGCGTGCTGAATTGACTCCAATACTGCTGTCTAGGTAGGCAGCCTTACTAGGTTGAGACGCAGCCATTGAGTGTATCCCGTCGTGATGTCACTCGGTTCATCCCGGCTGGTTATATAATGAGCTGTTGCTGTGTATATTTCATGTGTTGGCAGAGCTGATGGGGCGCTCTATGCATTGTGACCGACATGCAGTGCCGGGTTTTGTTGCTTTAATAAATAAACGATACAATTTAGCGCGGATTATGGTTAAGACAGCCTTAAATAGGTCTTTCGTTGGGGTCAGTATCATGATGTCACTTACTATACTGTACTCCGTGTTCTGTTCATTAATATGTAGCTGGTGCAGTTTACAAACAGTTGCATACTATACTGTGCAAATAACCTTAACCGTGTTTACTTTGCAACGATTCATTGCACATGTCATATACTGTACTGTAATGCAGGATACTGTGATATGTTACACTAACACATTGTTTTGACTTTTGAATTGAGCTGATAGGTTTATGGCTCATGGGACAGTTGCTTATACTATGTATTATATTACTATATCGCACTGTACTGTGCATGTTAAATCATACTGAAATGTGTTTTTAATTTATTAATTACATTTTTAGATAATTGTGCACAGGTTACAGTTGTTAAAGGATTAGTTCGCTTTAAAATGAAAATTACCTCAAGATTTACCCTCAAGCCATACTAGGTGTATATGACTTTCTTCTTTCTGATGAACAATTGTTGCATCAGTTGCACTTTTCTAGTAAGTTGAATACGGAAGGCGGACTGGCGGCCTTTACTTTACTTTGAAGGCGGTCTTTACTTTATAACTTGTTAAATATGGATATTTTCCTTACAGAAAAAGCATCGCTTCGCTTCAGAAGGTCTTTATTAACCCCCCGGAGCTGTGCGGAGTATGTTTATGATGAATGGATGCACTTTCTTGAGCTTTATACTCTTTGGGCCCCATTCACTGTCATTATAAAGCTTGGATGCTTCAGGATTTGTATTAATGTAATTCCGATTGTGTTCATCAGAAAGAAGAAAGCCATATACACCTATTTGGCTTGAGGGTGAGTAAATCTTAATTTTCATTTTGAAGTGAACTAATCCTTTAATGCACATACTATACTATACTATACTATACTATACTATACTATACTATACTGTACCATGCAATGTATCTTTCAATTTGAATGGACTTCATTGGCTCAGGCATATGGCTGATAGGACAAATGCAGTGTATTCTATGCAACATATAGCTTTCATTTTTGGATTTAGTTGTCTGGAGGTTTTATAGGACATTTGCAGCTAAAAGTGAAGCAAAAAATTCCATGTGGAAACATTGTTACTCCCAAAGGGCTGTTTAAATTGAAAACATCTCCCTTTGATTCAGTTTTTTGAAGAGATTTAATTCACTTTTAGAATGTGTATGCCATAAACAGGCAAAGAAAGAAGAAAGCCGTCGTGAGAAATGACATTTACAGAGTGAAAAATTCTCACATTGAATGTTGAAAGACCAGCATGTTCAAATAAATAAAGGCGGATTATTTGCAGGGTCACCGTGCTACAGTTTCACTGTTCCGCAGAGTATTGCTGCCACATGCTTGGTTTTCATGCTTATTATTAGTGTACGTTTCCAAGGCTCTTGGATGATTAAGAAATTCTAGCGCTTTTAATGAAAATCCTATTGTTTAGGAGAGCGAGTGGATTAGTGTTTCCCCTTTTTTGTGTTTGGTTGTAATACATTTCAAACGGTATGGTCTGCCCTTTGCAACCTGGGGACTAAGCTGTCTGCTCTGATTATGTAGTGAGTGCTTTTTTTTCAGAGGGATTTGTGCAGTGGTGAACTGCTCAGTGCTATAACTCGGTAAGCAAATCTCTGATGTCCCCGGTACCACTTACTTTTAAATGCTAATGAGTAGTAATTAAGACACAGAGTATGTGTACTAGTGCGTCTGCTCATTTGTTCGGTTTTACACACACACACACACACCTGCCACTTATGAAGTGCCCATTCTTGCTTCTCCTCAGTAGCTGTGCTGTTCAAACTACCACAGTGTCAATGGAGTTGAGTTTGATGAACTCAAATAAGCTTGTGATAGGCTGACTTGACACGCTCGAGTGCCAGTGAAATATGGAGAGGAACACACCTCCACCTGCAGACACTGCTTAAATAATTACACTGTGATTGACAGGGACAGTGTCAGCCAATGGGTGAGTAGCACCAGCAGGACAAAAAATTTGTTTACACATAGGAGGGGTGGAGCCTAAGTTAACCTGGTTTCACCCTTCTTTTGCTGGAAAATAAGTCTCAAGTTAGGCCTATCCAGGCAAGCTCTTAGAGTACACTCCCTCACAGGTATGCATGCATGAACTCAAGACTTGGGACGCATTGTTCTGCAGCATAAAAGGCAAATTAATGATAGGCCAAATCTTTCTCTGAGCTCTTACCTTTTTGAAATCTGACAGAGAACATTTAAGTCTTGCCCCTTAAATCTAATACTTAATGGAGTTTGTGTTTACACCTGGTATTGAAATCTGTCTTGGTTATTTGATTACAAATTGGCCAGCTGTTGCTGTTTACACCTGGTAGCATGTTCTATATATACTTTTAAATTTTAATCTCACCCCAGATGTGATGTTTGTGCATTATTTTAAAGGAATAGTTCACCCATTCTGTCGCGATTTATCTTTATTCTGCAGAACACAAAAGATGATACTGTTTCAGCTGTTCATACAATTAAAGTTAATGGGGTTCAAAAGTTTCAGGCTGGAAAAAGAAGTCCAGTGGTTTAATTAAACTTTAAGCCTTTGTATTTTGTATATTATCAACCTATGCTCATTGGACATATACCGACATTTTTGCAAAACTCCAGTACATACAATTCACTGCAGTTTCCAGTTGAAATGAGCACTAGAGAAAGTAAACCAACAACTTTACTGGCTCCGTTTGCAATGGGTACGAACATCTAATCACAAGTGGACAGAGATACAGGTGTAAATGGGGTCCTACTTCCTTCACCCCCCCCCCCCCATTCTAGCTTATGCTACTGTCTATGTCTGAAATGAATAAATGTAATATCAGCAGTACGTAAGTTACGCTTAAGTAGAATCCATTTGGCTGGAAGCTAGATATTTTGCTTTATAACTTCACTTCAGAAGGCATTTATTAACTCCCGGTGTATGTTTATGATGGACGGATGTACTTTCTTGAGCTTTATACTCGTTGGTCCCGTTCATTTCCATTATAAAGCTTGGATGCATCAGGATATTTATTAATATAATTTCCGATTATGTTCATCAGAAAGAAGAAAGTCATACACACGATGGCTTGAGGGTGATTAATTCATGGGATAATTTTTAATGATTTTAAAATGAATTAATGCTTTAAGAGAGGGACAGTGTTTATGCAGACGAAATGATTGGAGAAGTCCTGCATGCGCCACCAAAGAGAAATCTAATTTCGCCCATCCATTAATTTTGACGATACAAAAATTGAGGTCAAAAATAATTTAAAATATGTAACATGCATGGATAAATTTTTTACTATAGATAATCAAAAACATGCACTAAGAAAATAGATTTTCATTTCATGTTGACTTTAAAATCCTTGTTTTAGTGCAGTGGTTGATTGACAGGTGAGTAGGCGGCCCTTCACTGCTTCCCTGGACTCTTCCGAATGGATTAGCGTTTGCACTACAAATGTGATGTAGTCACATGCGTTTTCGACTACCTCTGAATGTGATGTGAGAGATTTGATCACAGAACATTTTGGACCCCATTTACACCTGCATCTCTGTCCACTTGTGACTAGATGCTAGAAGCCAGTGTAAACGGAGTCTACAGGAGTTCAACGTCCTTTCACAGTGTCAAAGTCTCACAGCAGGGAGAGAGTATGAGGTGGGGAGAAGGAGGCGAGGAATGAGAGGGGAATGGGATCGATTGAGCAATTCTGTTTCCAGACCTTTTCTTTCATCTCTCAGCTCTATTCATTTACTCTCTCTCCATGAGCGCAGTACACATCCCCAACCTGCTTTTGTACTGCAGCGCTCAAGAGCTTTTTTTGATATCGAGATGAAAAACATTCCTTTCTCCAATGAGTGGATGTCAGCGTGTAGGCTGCTCGTCTTCCTCTAGACTCCCCATGATGGCTTTATCTATAGCCTGAATTGAAGCTTTTTATTTTTCAGCTGAACAATGTGACGAACGTGAATGTGCTTAACTGCTCATTGTTCGGTGGATGGGCTGAATTTTTTTTTAATTTGTTGTATTTGGGTCCTCTTATTCATTTTGTCAAAGTGTGGCGCTTCAGGATCATCAATAAATCTTTTCATCCATCTAGAAGCATAGTTAAAAATAAATCGCTTGCATGAATAAATCACATGCGAGCCTCCAGAATTCATATCCAGGCTCTACAGTTTGGAGAGTAACATATACGTGTATGTGGTTTCGGGACAGTCAGGAGTCATTTTGAAGTCTTTTAAAGCCCCATTTAAGACTCATGTGGCCTTAACAATTCAGAAATATTGTAATTTTGAGTTAAAAGCACATAAATGATCAAGCGAAGTGGGGAAATTCTTAGTGATACCTGGGTTGTGCTACATCAAAGTTGGTGGTAGGCAACACTGCAGTAGATTCAACTAATGAATTGCATGATATTGGAAAAAAGATTTTTTTTAAAAAAATTTTTCCTGCAATATGGGCTATATTTCCAAGTAGAAAGTATACGGAATTTTCACCAGATGACTTGAATAGCTCTATTTAGAAAGAATTAATTGTTTTACAGTGATTGGGGTTATTGTGTTGCTGCATAAAAAAATAAAATGATTTTAAAAAGCTGAAATTACTTTTAATGCTGAAGGCTTTTTTTGAGTGAGTTTATTTATTTATTTTTGTTTAATGCTTTGGGGAGAACTTGAAAAAATTTGGTGTATATACTCTTCATAAGATCCAACTTAAACCCATTTCAGTAACCATAAGTTGAACAGACTGAGGTTAAGAAATATCTTTCCATTTTAGTTTCCATATTCGCACTTATTTTGTCCCATTCCTTATTATTTTTTATTAAATAAAACAAAATATAAAATATATCGCGATAATATTGTTATGCTATTACATAAAGAATAGAGTATTTAACAAAAATAATAAAAATTTATTTATTTGATAGCACCTTAACTAATATTTACCTCCTAATTTCAGCATTTTTGGTTGTTTGTCTGGCAAACAAATATATGCACTTACAGATTCAGAATGAAGTGCGGTATCATGTTCGCTCGTGTACAGCTCATGATACGGCATGTCTCGGTGCGGCTCGATTCACAGTAAATGAATCAAGTCATTCTGAAACATCATAAATCGAAGCTTTTGCGATTAGATAATGGCATTACGCGATATTGCAATATTGATTTTGTTTCGATATATCATGCTGCCCTAGACTGAAGTGAATGATTTTGCTGATTCCAGTGCTGTATATCAATATTAATGTGTTTTGTACAACAAGGTTCTGGTCAACAAACATAAAGCTTTTGATTCACACATTGTGTGTGCTTTATGTAAATTAATCTGTTATTTTTCATATACCATGCATAATTAAATCAATGTGTGAAAGAGATGCAGGCATATTCAATAATGTTTATCCACTTGTACAAACTTATCAGGTCATCTACGTCAAATTTTTTTTTTGTCTTCTTCTGTATTTTGTTTCCAACTTAAATTCTGCTGCTTTCCTTGGATCAGCTGATATGAGACTTTGTAGCGAAGATGGGTCAGAAGAAATCGATAGCTGAAGTTCTGAATGGCAGAGTGTGAATAGTGTAGCGGCTCTGTGTCAGTGTGGGGATCGATGACCCCTCTATGGGCCGCTGTTCTCCTCTGGTGTGGATATCTGTATGCTTGGTGCTCCCTCTGGGCATATCCAGACAGTAGAGCCACTATTGATGCTACTCTTTCACCATGAAAGCAACAAAGAACAGCAAAGCTTCACACTCATGTGCAGCTGGTTTAGAACACGATGAAAATCCTCTTTAAGCTTGTCATGGAAAAGGCCTGTTTCTGAAAGCCTTAAGCAGCACTCTCTTTTGGAGCCTCCTTAAAGGGATAGTCCACCAAAATTTAACATTTCAGCCATCATTTATTCATTTTTATGTAGTTCCTTTTTTTTCTTCAGTGGAACAGAAAAGTAGATGTTTAGCAGAATATTCATGCTGACCTTTCAATGAAAGTGAATGGGGTCCAAGTGTCACACAGCTGAGATTTGCTATGTAGTATCTCATGTAAAGCAATATATACTATACAGCAAATCTTGACTGAAGATATTAAGATATCATAAACATTAACATCTTGATTTTCTATAAAGCTGCTTTGGAACAGTGCGTATTGTGAAAAGCATTATATAAATAAATTTGAATTGACTTGACCAGGAGCTGCCAAGTTCAGAATATACCAAAAAGGCATCATAAAAGAATCATAAATAACTCTTCCACTACTTTGCCAGTCATCTGAAGCTGAGTACAGTACACAGATTGAAATTTATGTCCTTATTGACCAAAAATCTCCCTTGACAGTCGTGGTTTCCATTTACTTTCATTGTGTGGGGAGAAAAAAGCAGCTTCAGCATTGTGCTAAAAATCTAATGAAATTTTGACGATGTCAATGATGAAATTTTCATTTATGGGTGAACTTTCTCTTTAAGATTTCTCAGTTTGTTTTTCTTCGGTCTGTTATTCAGTTCATCAATGTGCAAAAGTACGATGGTTCTTAGTATAACAGCCCACAGGAAATTGACAGTTTAAAAGCCTCATTCTCAACATGTATAACGAAAGAATTATGTATCAATCTGTTGTTGAGGTTCTGCACAAAGCTAGACCTCTGTGCAGTGTTAGTGTACATTCATGTCTTTCAACCTTTTTATCACAGCAGTTGGCCTTCATTCATATTTAATGGCATTCACTATCTAGTTTGGCACTAGAATTGCCTTATTTGTAATGAGGAACTTGGTTGAGAAAAATTGTCCACCTATTTTTAGGCTCCATACCGTCAGTATCATGTTTCATGTCACTAGTAATTCTTTTAGTATGAAAATGACTAAATAATAGAGCATTATGTGGTGGAATATCACATCTCTGCTTCTTCCTTTCCATCTGATATGTATTAGATTTTGAAATGGCAATAAATTTAGCTTGTTTTGAACTGTTTTGCATATAGTTCATAAACAAAGGGCAGCTGGAACCATTTGACCAGCATGTTATAAGCCCTGAAGCAGAGAACACACAAATGAAGACTATTCTCGTGGAGCCAAGATGCCATCCTTTCTGATGCAACTATGCTGATAAATAGGACCACCGAGTGTTCTTCAACCACAAAGCATACTTCTGTCTGCCTTCATGTATCATGCAGTACAGGGTGGGATTACAGACTAAACTTCCTTGGACTGACAGCTTGATTATCAGAAGAGAAAGAGAAGGAGCTGACTTCCGGTAACAGCCATTCGCGAGTCTAATTCCGGTGCAAGAATGAACTCTGATCTGAAGCATGACGTATTGACGAATGCAGAAATGCAGACGATAGAGCAAAACAAAACACTGGTCATGAATTATAAGTCTAAAATGAGAATTATTAAAAAGAAATGTCAGAGGAGCTTGAGATTGTTGCCCAGCCGTCTTTGTTTGAACCGCAAGACTATACATCTACGTTCCATCGATGGAACTCTCTCGTGAACGCGTGGAACGTCGTTCATGGAAACTAGTGATTACAGTTTATGAAGTTATAATCATGGATATTTGTCTTACATAAATGCATCGCTTTTTTTCAGATGGCCTTTATTAACCCCCTGGAGCCGTATGGATTAATTTTATGATGAATGGATACGCTTTTTTGGGCTTCAAAAAAATTGCACCATTCACTCCCATTGTAAAGCTTGGAAGAGCCATAATATTTTTTAATATAACTCTGATTGTTTTTGTCTGAAAGAAGATAATCTTATACCTAGGATGGCTTGAGGGTGAGTAAATTATGGGATAGTTTTAATTTTTGGGTCAACTAACACTTTGAGATAAATTTGTACGAATGTTCATAGTTCTCAAAGTTCTCAGTATTTTCTTAGTCACCATAATATCAAAATAGACAATTCTTTTTTTTATGGAATATTGCTGTATTTATTATGAATGATTTCTCTGTGCACATTATTGTTTTTTAAATTGTATGTGCTCTCGCAATCTTCAATCAAAATAACTTCCCCACCCACTTGTAATGACATATCTTCTCTGATGATGCGATTACTGGCGTGAGGGCGGGGCAACCTGTCACTCATGAGATCAAATAGGGCTCGCTGCTGTCTGCGATGGACATCCAACCCTGCCCACATCCAAGTGTAAGTCAGAAGCCATGCCTGTGCCCAATTCGTCACCTCGTGACTCTTCACTAAACCACCTTACTAGAAATCCCACCCTGCAGGTAATGTCATTGATTGCAGTCACGGGTAGGTTCAGGGATCAGTGTTTGGTGTAGGCAATCAGTACTGTGATTGACATGACCAATAAGAATCAGCTGCAGGGCGGCATGGGCCTGGCTTCTGAAGTCACATTTGGATCTGGGCCGGGTTGGATGTCCACCACAGGCTGCAGCGAGACGCTTCTCAATGAGATCACAGCAATAGCAAACCACAACAATCCAATCGGTTCCCGTTGGACAAAATCAAGTCCCGCCCTACATTTTTCTTGTTTGAGAAACCGTTTCACTCGGATATACATCACAATAGGCAAGAAAAGACTATCGCAACGGTCACAAAAGATTGGACCTTAGAGGTGGGAATATGCCGCAAGAAGTCTCCACCTTGCCAGGTGAGAGGGATGTAGTGGGACCTTCCAAGCATCATGGGTCTCACAGCGGGTATCAGGATTGAATACTTCCAGCACACAAAGGAGGATATGCACAGAGAGAGGAATTCAATAACAGGAAAACTGCATGGATACAAACAATCCATGGAATACTGAAATCCACCCTTACCACTGTTATGTTTGGCATGATAGAGTCTTTCCTTAATATGCATGCTGTATTATTCAAGTGGTGTGAAGACCCTAGCAACTGCTCACCTTGGTGAATTTTGTGGAAAGTACGCAGAGTTTTTGGGCAGGGTGCAGGGACTTTACTACAAGCTGTACTTAGTGCAGTTACAGTACGTTGAAGGAATTTCCTGAAGTTAACGTGGCCTTGAATAGACAAAGTGTGGTTTTGACAAAGGGGAGACACACCAGAGAAAAACCAGGCTGACTCAAAGCAAAATACTTCGTGCTGAGATAAAACAAGCGAATGGCCATCCCAGTTCCGTCCCATTTCCCCTCTTAAGTGATGTCATTGAAGCGGTGGAGACGTGCCAACTTTGGAGGGAGAGCCGCTCCCCCCTTTTTTTTTTTTGTGGAGTTATCCCGTAAAGTCTTTCCAGAGAAACTCTCGGAGAAGTCAGCCAAGTCAGACAAGCATTCCTCCCTCTTGCATCTCTACTGCTTTTTTTTCTTTTTCCATCAATCCCTCCAACAATGTGTGTCTGAGTCAGCCAGAGGTACTTAAAACATCAATTCTCAACGTGGGCACATTGAGAACAATTGAGTGTGTTCATTACCATTATACAGCTCTCAAATCATTTGGAGAACACAGATCTCATAAGTCTTATTTAATGACTGTTAGTTGTATCATAAAAGTATAATCTGTCTGTTTTTCATTTTGTTTTTATTAGTGATACTTTATATTAGTAGACATTATTACTATTGCTCATGGTTAAGTTTAGAAATCTGAGTAGTAAGTATTAAATAAACTTCATGTGTGACATGTTAGTGCCACACATCTCAAATGATGTGTTATTCATTTTGCCGAGTGATCTGACTTAAATATTATGCCTAGAAGATAATAGAACAGGTGAGAAAATGTAGTCTTGCACTGAGATTAAAATTCTACAATATTTTGTCTAAAGTAATGAAAAAGTTAATTGTTAATGCCAAAGTTAATGCTAAAGTGAATTTAGGCTTCAATGTTATAATGTACTGTATGAAAAATGGACATTCATTTGCTAAATTGTGATTGTTGAATGTGTCTATGAAGTTTCAGCTCAAAATACAACACGGATCATTTATTATAGCTTGTCAAATTTGCCCTATTTGGCTGTGAGCAAAAACACGCCATTTTTGTGTGTGTCCCTTTAAATGCAAATGATCTGCTGTTCCTGGCCAACTTTCCAAAAGAGGGCGGTGCTTTAACAGCTTGCGCTTTGGTTGCTCAACAACAACAAAGCTGGAGAATCTCACGCAGCAAAATGGCGATTGTTATTCAGCCTTATATTGTTCAAACCGGAGTCGGACAGTCGAATTTTAGAATGCAACTGGATGTTTCTGAATGGTTAGTGGATAAATTTATGTACTTTTTGTGGAGTTAAGTTGATTCATTCAACTCATCAACTAGCATGTGCCGTCATGTTAATCTTTTGTGCAAATCCAGCATTGAATTGACCCTCGTTTGTGAAGCAGTCTGTGATAAAATGGCTGCATGGTAAGAACATTACTACAACAACTCTTCCTCTTCTCTAAAGCACCCCAACATAGACCTTTTTTTGCGTGTTCTGAGGGGCAGGGTTTATGTAAATTTTGGGGTTTGTGATGTCACCAACATGGGAAGAAGCTTGTTGTAGTCCCTACCAGCCTTTGGTTGTAGTCTTTAAAAAACTTTGAGTGTTGTAACTTAGCAGATGTTGTTTATGCTCAAACGGCAACATTACACACTAACTAAAGTTTAAAAAAGTGAAATCATAATTAACCACCCCTTTAAATGTTGCATATGCTGAAATTCAAATTTACTGAATTTTCTATTTAACTGTGTTATTAAATTATAAGTGTTTTTTAAAGATTAATTTTAAGTGAGCGTAACATGACGGCAAAAGTAATCTAAATGTAAAATAGAGGAAATGAGCATGAACAATTTAATATCCAATACTGGCCGATGAATATCCAATATGCATATGTATGAATTAAAAAAAAAACTCCAATCTCGACTGATATGGTCCTGATATAATGTACATCCCTAAAAGTCACTTGAAGGAGGGACACAAGCCATTTCTAGAGACCATAAAATCATAGAAACTTGAGAGTGGGCTGTTTTGACAGTAAGCAGCCAGCTAGCAATGCCAATAACATCTTAGCAACTTGAGCAATTTTGCATACAAAATGTACTTTTATAAGAAATTGTAAAAATCTAGTGGCTTGCATTTATATCCTAGCTAAAAAGCCTGTTAATGATAAATGTGAAGGTTCCTGCTAAATAGGCCGTCTCTTGCACAGAGTCAACAGCTGTCAGCCCCAGCTTGGGATGGGGAGGTTTGCAGGTTGAATGAGCAGCAGGCAGTGGACTGATGAGGTCTGACACAGATGAATGAGGTTAATCTGAAGGCCACCGTGTAAAGCGGTATCCCAGGTGTCAGCAGTGACTGAGAATATTTACCATAAGCTACTGCACAGGAAGTCCAGATATCTGTTTGTTTACTGTACTCTTGTGATGGTTACCCAACCGAAACCGCCATCTCAGAAGCCATATGGAAAAGGGGTCACTGTGGTACACGGTATGAGGATGTTCTGCTGTCGATGAGTGTTGTTCCTGAAATGTCAGCTGTCTGTGACATCTGCAGATCCACACTTGATTCTTAATGCAGGTTTAAAGAGGTCTGCTCGTCCCAGCATACATTTTAATGCACTTCTCATTTTAAGAGCATCATGGAAATCCATATTCAGCATAGTAAATAAAGCCACTGGGTTTAGCTGCCACTGTAAAAGAGAATTTTACCATGCATGAAACCAAATGCATCATATCTGCAAACAAAAAGAATGATGGATCAGTTCTGAGGGCTTTTTGTTTGTGTTTAAAGTGGAGTTTTCTAGGGAGAGAGGTGTGGTATGCAAAATGGATACTACAGCCTTGGCACTGCTTCTGTTAAACATTTCATGTCACGTCCGGAATTGCTATTTATTTACCCTTCACAGTTGGAGGCGAGAAGGAGAGCAGGCGTGAGGGAAGGGCACAGGGCGAGTTCTCGTCTTCAGCTGTCTGAATGCAGCCAGATATCCATCTCATAAGAAACGACTGTCTAGTAACAGAAAACATCTCATAGATAACTTTATAAATCTCTCTTCTTCAGTGGTAAATAAATCTCTCTTCTTCAGCACCAGGGTTATTATAGTTAGCTGAAACTAAAAACCTAAAACAAGTTTTATTGCTTGAAATAAAATAACCTTAAGCTGAAATAAAATATATAAAAAAAAAATAAAAAAACTAAACTTTTATTTCAGCTATTATTCTCATTTTCATTTAGTTTAACTTATTTGACCCTTCTCAGAGACCCGCCCCCTTTAGTTACTGTTGCTATGTCCGACAAGTTATGCTCTCTCACGCCACACATCATGTTCTCACGGAGTGAAAAATACATCGCGGAGCAAAGAGGACAATAACAACGCGTCGACTGACAAGACAGAGCAGGTTATGTTTGATATGAAACTGTTTCATATTTAAAATATTGTAATTTTTTAAAGAAGTTTAAACAATAAATAGCATATAGTGTCTCTTTAATGTGTTGTGACAGATCGCTGTAGCTCCTTCAAGCGGCTCGTGAACCAACATCTCTTCCTACTAGTTCATTTATAGCATCAAATAAACATGAATGGACATCAGAAGGAATGTTGTTTCAACCGTGGAAAGACGTGAGCACACACAATTTTTCAAGTTCACCAACGTTAATCTACTAACTTCCCCTGACTGCTTTGTCGGATTTGGGGTTATGATTGGTCAGATCACCTGTCAAACTGCTGGTGAAGGGTCAATTAGTTTAGTTAACTTAAATATCTACAGCTAAAACTGAAATGAAAATTAATTAAGTGATATAAACAACTTTCATTAAGATGAAAAGAGAAAATATTCAAATTCAGAATATTAATAAAAACTCCACCACAGATTACCAGAGATATTACCACAGATTTCAGATGAGCTGGATTGCCATCATTAAGTACATATCCCCTTGTTTATTAAATGTAATCATAATCGTATGTTTTCAGCTAATGTAGTACTAATAGCTTTGTTTAAAATATCTTAAAGGGTTATTCACCCCCCCCAAAAAAATTCTCTCATCAATTACTCACCCCCTTGTTATTGCAAACCCAAGACTTTCCAAGACTTTCGTTCATCTTTGGAACATGGATGAAGATATTTTTAGTGACAGGGTTCTGTCCCAGTAATTGAAAGTACAAAACCAAAAATTTCACATTAAATAGTACAAAAAGACAATCAGAAAATGAATCCCTGGATCCACGGATCCACAGTGACCATGGTTTTGCCATGTTCTGTGTAGGATATGGATCAGCATTTTTGTTGGTCCTTGAACAACATTTCAGATTCCTCAAGCAACCGATCAGATTATAAGGTTAGACTGGGCTTGGGTCTTCCACCACATTTTTATCAACTCTGATTGTAGGGGTAGATAATGTTTGGGGTTAGGTATAGGGTGAGAGAGTCGTGTTTATTTGTCGAGACAAATGATGTTGATCCTTAGTTAAGGTAATAGTGTAACATGCCAGTACTAGTGATGCACTGAAATACATTTTTTGTACTGAAACCACAATTAAAGTTAATTATACATATAATATAGTGCACATATTTGGCAAAATGATCATTTTTTTCTATGTAACTATCATGTTTATGCTCATTGAATTTGAATGGCTTTCCTGAGGTAAATGTAATGTGTGACATATTGTTTACAAGCTGTTTTTGCCGTCTTTCTGCAGTTGAAACACTGAGCAATTACATGAGACATGACACATTTCAGTTGTACATACCCTGCCCTTGCATCCACACAGCTGACATGATAACCTTTTGTAGCTTATCTGCATTGTGGTACAAAATAGACACTGACACCATCAAAATGCACCATTGGATGAGCGCTAATTAAAACTGAAAATTAATTTTCAGCTAAATATTTCTGTTGCTGAAATTTTAGTGCATCCGTTGCAAAGACTTTATATACAGAAAGATGGTACACTCTTATTACTATGAATGGGAGAAAGTGCTGCACGCAATTTGGCTGAATAAGTCCCGCCCTCTGAATAAAAGAGCCAATCGCTGATTGGTAAAGTCATTGCATCACTGCAGCTGCCGTTAGAAGCTCCAGTTCCTATAGAAGCAGTAAATGTTCTGAGATGCGCTTAGGACTGCGTATATATACGCATTCGCTTGATCCAGCCTGAAAAATGCCGTTTTTTTGTCACGTATGAGCATTTTGAAACAAAATTTATATTGTTTCAGTTGTTGTCAGGTTTCATTTCAAATATGAAATGTAATTGTAAGCTTGGCAAACAGGATAATTTGATGTTTCCCCGTCAAATGACTAAAATAGAGACCCGAGAGGCGTTTCAAAGATGGCTGCCGAGTGAAATGTCTCGTCTTAAATTGACTTTGATCCCTTGCTAGTACCAAGCTTTTAGTTCAACCTTCAGCACGAGCAATATAAAAACGCATGAAGATGGTCTGGTATGACTGAGTGTAGCACCAGCCATGCATGTCACGGTACTTGTTACTAAACCAAGCCAGTTTGACACCTTCCCACATTCATCCTGATTGTGATTCAAATAAAGGTCCGTACGTGATGCGTAATGAGCTGCCAGATACTATCTTGCAAGGACTTGTATTTGACGCTGGCTGAGATGATTTGACTTTGAGTGTCCATGAACTTGTTTTGACTGGAGGTGACTCTCAGAGGTCAGTGTTCCTCGACTGTTCGCTGTGGTCGGGGTCATTGTCGGGAAGACGGCCATCTTGCTGAGCGTGCTTGTGTTGTTCTGGAGATTACATCAGGAAAGGCATACCAGAAAGGGGCTGGGGGCTTCTTCTTTTTCCTGTTGGGAAATGATTTGATTCATGTCGCCTGTGTTCTCAGCAACATATTCATACGAGTTACCTCAACGTTCGGGCACAAGCCGAGCTCTGGTGTTTTCTCTCAGCCAGTGACAAAGAGACAGCGGGGTAAAATATGGGGTGTGTTGTGGAACACAGCACTGTATTTTTTGGGCTTTGAGCAACTTCAGAGAGGAGGCAGTGTTTTTTTTTTCTTTTTTTTTGAGCATTCTCTGACAGGAACCCACCCTTGGAGAAACATTATATGGTAGACTCTCAATTTCAAGGATAGTCTACTTTGAGCACAAAGACATTCTTTCCCATTCTCCGGCGAGCCTTCAAACTTTCAAGTCCAAAGACAAGGGAACGTAACAGTTTCCAAAAAGTTTCCTCTGTGAAAAACGTTGGCAGGTGATGTGCTGTAGGCTGCTCGCTCTAACTGCTCAGAAGTTGCTAGATTAGCAAGTTTCATTGAATTCTCACAGTCTGTTTGCCAAGTGTAGCTCGTGATCGTTCCATCAATAGTAATATTTCTCAATCCTGCCTATTCTAGCTTAGAAAGCAGTGTACTTGTTGTTGTTGGTGGTGGTGATGTTTAATCTCTTAAGCCTGAGGGCAGATTTTGTAATACATTGTAAAGGAATTACACATTGTTACACCAACTTCCCATAGTTACTCCAATTTCCCAAATCTCAGAGGATAAATCAGCCTTTCAGTAAGCATTTTGTATTCATTTTTTGAAAAGACGATTTTTTTGCTGTTTGGTGTGGGGGACTCACTATTTTTCAGTAGAACCACATTTCATGGCAACTCTCTAACTTTAGAGAGTTATCCTCAATAACTATCACCAATCTCTATAGTTATCTAGTTATCCAAAGAATAGCATTTTACATCACTGTCCATTCAGTTGTAATAGCATATGTGTTTGCATAATAATTCCTGTTTACTTTAGCTGTTCATTCTCATATGAGCAATGTGGACCATTTTATACTTTTTTTTAATTATTATTTTTAAGCTTTAAACAAATAGTATTTTGTGCTATGTCTAACTATTAAGACATTTGGAACAGTTTTGACTGAAAAAAACATTTTGCATAAAGAAATTAAAAATAAAAACAACAACAGGAATCAAAACTACTACATAAATAAGATGGGGAAAAAACAGAAATGAATAATAATTATCATATTATTATACATAATACATGCCATGTTTCTTTCTTTATAATTATTGTTATTATGTCAAAGGTAATAATTAATAAGTAATTGTTGTAGTTTAGAAATCATGAATATAATAAGGTAAAAAAAAATACTATTCATAGTTTATTTTGTTTCATAATAATTTTATTATTTTCAAAAATCTGAAAAAAAAAACAATAATTAAGTTTGTTTCACAATCAAACCTATCTGATCAAAGTCAACCAATTGTTTTTTTTTCCATAGATGAAGCTCTCCACTCTCGCTTGGTTTATTCAGTTTTCTCACAGCAGTTTAATCATGTTAACTAATCACTAGGGGTCAGATGGTAGAATTTCTGTTTCTGATAAGTTTTTTCCGTTAAATAGGTCAGTTGAAAAGACATGAAGCACTGCGGCCTAATCTGGGAATTCTTCTTAAGGGCTTTTCGGTAACCGCTTCTTAAAATTGTGCAGCGTTTCTCTTATGGTTAATTAAAAGACCCCAGATCTTTCCCTCAATTACTTATCAATTATCCCGGTGCTTCTCTGTGGTTCTGCAGGGCTGACTGGCCCGTTCCCCCTGGTGATGCAAATTTGAATGAGACGGTATAATGAAGTGGAGCTGTGTTGGTGTATTTATGCGTATGGGGGGAGAAGAAGGGGTTTTCATTTCTACCACTGCATTCGTTTTCATTTTTTTTCTTGTCATCATCTGCCCCACTTTCAGTCTTTCATCTTCAGAATGGACTGTCAAGGAGATGTATGTTTGTGTGGGAGTGTGTCACCTTGTGTTTTTGTTGGCGTGTGTGGGTAAGATGCCTTTACGCGCTTTTATGTTACGTTGTGTGTGAAATGGGTGTGTACACTGTGGTTTATAGAGGGTGAGTGTATGCTGGGAAGAGCTATTTCAGGCCTCTTGTGTTCTTGTATTTGAATCTGGAAGCGTGTTGTGTGGGCCGGAGACTGAACGTTATGCGCTGCAAGCGATATGGTGTGTGGAAACTGGTGGGGTCATTGGTGTAACTTCAGCCGGGGGATCCCCTGATCCCTAGTACCTCTCAGGAGTCTCATATTTGTTTACCATGAGGTTAAAGTTTAGTTGCGATATTTACAGGGCCCAAAATTAACTTTTTGCCACATCAGCCCATGGTGATTGTATAGACAAAATATCATAAATATGTTTTTAAGGGCCATGAAGTATTATTTCCAGAAAAAATATGTATTTTTCTCCCAATAAAGTGTCAGAGTTGTGAATTTATTGTTCATGTTCTATAAAAGCAATGCATCCTTGCTGAATAGGATGCATTGCTTTTATATAGCAAGGATGCACTGAATTAATCAAAAGTGACAGTAAAGACATTTTATAATGTTAAAAAAATTAAATCTTTATTCTATTCCAATTTCTGTTCTAGTAATCCTTGAAAAATGTATCATGGTTTCCACAAATATACTAAGCAGCACAACTGTTTTCAAAATTGATAATAAGAAATGTTTGAGCTCCAAATCAACATATTCGTTTAATTCTGAAGGATCATGTGACACTGAAGACTGGAGTAATGATGTTGAAAATTCAGCTTTTGCTTTCACAGTATATTGAAACAGTAAGTGTTTTTTTTATTCTAGTAATATTTCACAATATGAAGTTTTTACTGATGAAATAAATTCAGCCTTGGTGAGCATAAGAGATTTCTTTCAAAAATATGTATAAAACATCATATCAACCCCAAGATTTTGAACCGCAGTATTTATTTAGTAATGAATATCGTTTCAACCTTGCATTATAGTTTCAAAAATGCAAAATCATTTTTAAAAAATGCTTGTTAATAAAGCATGCAGTACCCCCCCCCCCCATATATATATATATATATTTTTTTTTTACATATGCAATAATCGAAAAATGAATATATTATAATTGATATGATAACACAAACCTTTGTGATTAATGTTTGTATTATTACATTAAGCTACAGTTCCCTGTTCCTACTACAGGATGCCGTTGCTTTTTCCACAGACACTCACGTACATGCAGCTCTTTGGTCTTTCAGTGGCTGTTGTTGATCACAGAGGGCCTGCATTCCCCCCCTCCCCCTGGGATTTAGGAAATTTTTCAGGCCTTGGTGTGCTGGCCAGACACCAGAAGGCTTCAAATCTAAGCAGATATCCTTAGACCAAGTGTGCATTAAGTAACAGCAACAAGAAGCTTTCTAGAGTTAGTGTGCGTCTCTGCATCCTTCATTACATAAGCAGGGTCATTGCAAACATAGACCCGCAGAGACAAGAGCTGAAGAACCCTGATATGTCTGCTGTACACATAAACACACTTTTAGTGTCTAGTTTTACAGCATAGTGATCATATAGCAGGGTCCCAGCAGGTCCTTAAAAGCCTTAAATTCAGTATTATTACAGTATATCAAAGTACTGTCTTAAATGTTATGAGAAGTCTTAATTATCTCATTTCAAGAGGTCTTAAATTTGGAAATAGAAAAACAAGAATCAAGATATAGCTTAATGTGATTATTAAACATATTATTAAATCAAAAGGCTATGATTTAATTAAAAGTGAGTACAAAGTGTCGCGTGTTCTACACTAGTGGTGTCAGAGAAGTTTGCAAATAATGAATAACACACTTTTATGCGAAGCAATTGCTTATCGATGTTAATACTGTTGATGAATCATGCCAATGTTTTCTTCATGGTGTTTATATCATACCTGCAGACTCGCCACCTCGTTCTAATAAGTGCAGCTGCTTTGTATACAGGTGACACCAGGGTAGCCGCTATATTTCTGCTGTTCCATAAGCTGGCAGGAAGTGAGTTTGCATTTTCATTTATTATTATTTCAATTTTAAAAGTTTATTGTTTGTTGCAGTCATTTTACACTTTTGGATAATATCATAAACAATGCCCTTCCCTGTACATATGGTATTAATTTTATTTCAGCAGTCTTTAAAAAGGTCATAAAAAGCCTTAAATTTGATTTAAAAAAAAAACCCCTGCAGATACCCTGATATAGACAAATAAAAGTAACTAAATTAAAACAAACAGACCATTTTCACCCCAGGCGTGCAGGTCTCAATACTCTTCCTGATAAAAATCACAAGGTGGGTCACATGACGGGCATGCTCAGTTCACTGGGTAGATCTTTGCAAAAACAGGTCTTGTCTTCAGAATCAGTCGTATCATGTGTTATACGTCCCACCGTCAACAAGATTATTTTGTGGGTCGTTTCAGTATTTCAGCGCTCGTTTCCTGCGGTTTCAGTGAGGGGCTACTAACTTCCGTGGATCTGTTATGTAAGAGTCTTCATTGAAAGTGACAGAAAAAGGTTTTCTGAAAGGTTTTGTGACCTTTTATCTGGCCGTTCCATGGCTGTAATGTTAACAAACCGTTTGTAGGGGACCATGGGAAGGCTAAAAGGTTTTGCTGTCAGAGTCACAAAATCTTGTGTTGGTTTGGACTGAATGGGCAGGTCCCCGCTGACTGTCTGCCTGGCCTAGCACATGAGCGCACATACACACGCGGCGGGGGTGTCGTGTGATTGACTGTCGCTGCTGGATCAGTGGGCTTGTGGTGTTTCATTCTCACTCCAGCTCTGTTTGTGCTGCTTTCACGGATCTCTGAGAGGAGGCCCCCACTTTTGTAAAGCACATGCTTGTGGTCATCCTTTATGTTCTGCGAAAAAGGGCAGAGGAGAGAGATGTAGAGGTCGATGGTACGATGAAAATACGATGGTATCACTATGATTTTTGGACATGTACTGTTCCATGTAGACCTTTTTTGGACATTTGTCATATTATTAGCTATATGCTCTGACACTGTCCTATAATTATTTTCATGGTATGATATGCTATACTATTTTGTCTAATTGGATTAAAACTAAAATGAATTATATTTGACATGTACTATACCATGGTATTGCCTCGTTGTTGCACCATGTCATTACCTTGTTTTCATGTATCATTGTATTATATTGTTTTTAGACACGTACCATGATTTTACCTTTTTAGGCACATATATACATATATCATCGAGTACCATGGTATTACCGTTTCACCTTTTTTTTTTTAATAAGTGCCATGATAGTACCTTGTTTTTGACATATGAATGTATTTACAATGTTTTAGACCATGGTATTACCTTTTTTTTACATGTACCATGTTATTATTAGCTTGTTTTAATTTTTAACTGTTTATCATGGTGTTACCATGATTTGTTTGACATGTATCATGATGATACTAATCATCCTTTTTTATACTACCATTGTTTTTGGACCTTTTTTGTAGTAGGCAACTTTTTTTTTTTTAAGCTGTTGGCATTTACCATTGTCATTTTGACATCATTTGTTTTTGACATGGCACCAGCCACACTACCATGGTTATATTTCAACCATCTTGATTTACTGGACACGGTGGTACCATGGTAATTGCATGATATTATTCTAAGCACCTATGAGTACCATGTAAATACTATATGGATATGGTAATCACGTAATATATCAAAATATCACCATCTGCTAACACCATGTTTTTGTTAGGGCGGGATGTGTAATTATTGAAAGAGCATAGAGAGAGAGAGTGAAGGCAGGTGAATAGAGATGCGTTTGAAGTGTGTGTTTTGTATTGTAATGCCTTGCAGCTGTAATCCCTGCATTATACCCTCGGTGGATTTGCCCATGGAATTATTCCGTAGTAAAGAGCTCAGTGTGTTTGACTGGGCCAATGCGTGGGCTGACAGTGGCCAGACGCTGGTAAGTAATGCTGATGGAGGGGAGGGTTTGGTCTGAACGACAACAAGAGGGTCTCTACTGTGTGTCGTTCTTACTGAGTGGCAGGAAGCCAGGACAGAGAGAGAATCTCATTGGATGTGACAGTGTTGTGAAACAAACCAGCAGCAACATAGCAAGTGAATTACAGAAGTGGAGGCCTGGTGTGTCGAGCATGTGGTCTTATGTGTATGTGGGAAGGGTTGATGTTGGAACAGTCGTGTGCGAATTTTTTCTTTTCTTTTATTTTAAAGTTTTTTTAAAGTGTGCATGCTCATAAAGGATCTAGTGTTTTTTTTCCCTTTTTTATGTCTCTAATGCAGCCATTTTAATTGCAATAATAATCGATTTAAAAAGCAACGACTGTATTTAGCACCCTACCTAGCCTACTCGTCAAGCATTTGACACCTTCTGAGCGTTTGCTAAAGCGCAGGACTTGGTGTGTGTGCAAAGAGAGTGTATTTTTCTTTCTCTTGTCAGTATTGTTGTTAATATTTCATAAACTACTTATTCATTTGTGTCAGTGTTATTAACTAAAATGAATTAAAATTAAAAATGTTTTTGTAAACTAAAATAAAAATATTAGATTAAATTTAAAAATATAAATATTAGATTAAAAACTTAAAATGAAATTTAGAAAGGTTGCCTTCGCAACCAAAGCTGAAGTACTAAAGTTGCTAAAATTGAAATAAAAGTATGTTCAGTGAATTCATTTTGATTACACTGTAAATCTGATGTTTAAAATGGACAAGTTTTAAATTTACAGTAGAAAGGATTAATAACTGTGGTGTGCTTTTGAAAAGAAAATATACTTGTCTTTCCCTAGTGTAATTATATCGTTTAAATGTATGTACTGGGGTAAATGCTTTATATGATGAAATTGGGGATGGTTAACCAAAAAATAATCCCTTTTGTCCCATAATGCATTTGGATTGGCCTCATCACCGATGCCTCTGTAACCTTTAGTTCCCATCAAAGTATGTGGATTGCTTTAAAAAGCTAGAGATTCTCTACCATTTTAGTTGAGTGGAAAAAAAAAATCTTCAACAAATGAATAACCAATTCCACGTTCTCTTGAGTAAAACTACCTGGCGTTTCCCGGCTATGCCCTGCATGACTGAAAACCTTCATGGTCACATTATGTACTGTAAGTTCAGAACAGAAAATACTAAACACTTCCACATTATCAGCATTCATGTCATAAAGCATCTAGTGGCTCACTCTCATGTCTGGCCTTGAAGATAGTTCACACTCAAAAAAAATCATTCACATGCTAATTGCAACTTAATGGAATAGAGCGGCTAGTACATTCTTCAAAATAACTTTTTTTTGTTCCATTGAAAAAAGAAAGTTGTACGAGTGACATGAGGGTGAATAAAGGATGACAGAACTGGGTGAATTGTCCCTTTAAGGATTAGATTGCAGGTACTCCCTTAGGGCCGCAGTGTTATTACTGTGAAGCAAGAGTCCATTGGCAGTTCACTAGTAAGTCATTGTCATGAAGCTTGTTCTGGGTGGAGTGTTTGTATGTGTTTTCATTATCCATGTCAGCAGTGTGCTGCGTGACTGGCTGCTGCGCTCTGACGGGTCAGAGGTCAGCCATCTGCAGTGAGCAGGAGAACTTTGAGCTGACCGATAGGGGTGTGTGTTCACGGTTATGTAACTGCCGCTGAGCCCAGCGTGTGTGTGCCAGGAGCTTCATTCAGTAGCTTCTAAAGGGCTATTCACACTGACAGCGATTCGTAGCGACAGAACAACCTGAAGTCTTTCATTTTCAATGAGAGTTGATGATTTCCAATGAGCGCTTGCAGGAGAGAAAAAAATTCTTTCCATATTTGTGCTGTTGATGTTAAAGACTGTTCAGTTGGTAATAATAATACTAGGGGTTGCAATAACTAAAGGCCGTTCACACCAAAAACGATTACTATATTAGCATCCACACGGACGTATAATATTGTTCTGTTTATCATAAGTGCAAGCTGCAGTTGAATCTGCTGCTTTAAACGTTCAAGTTCTTTAAAGCAAGGTGGATTCTGATTGGCTGTCAATGTTTTTATTGTTCAGTCAGCTGGAAAAAAAATCATTCTGAAAGTGATTCCAAGTATACGTTTTCTCTGTGCCGTTATTGTTATAGTTGTGTGGGCTCTGCTGTTTTAAAATATTAAAATTACGTGTGATCGATTGGTGATAATTTTTTTTATTGAATTGAGTTAATGATTAATTGTGGCTATGCACTGTGCAAATACAACATACCAGTCACATCACTTATAATCATTTTTTTTTAAATAATTTAAGGATAATAAAACATAACATAATTGTTGGAACAGTGCAGTGTATGGTAATATTAATAAACCATATTTTAAGACATTTCAGGACAAAACAAAACTAGATAAAGTTAAATACCTTGGATCTAAGATAAATACTGTAAAAAAGTCTAATTATAATTTGCTTGCACATTGGCCAAATCATGTTTCTATTTAAATCTAGTGTTCTGCAAGGCTTTCTGTCAGGTTTATGTTTAAGGGGAGGTAGTCTCAGCCTCAGACGTCACGCACACGGACCGTTGGCTGAATCTGATGCATATCACACACTTATCTGGAAACTCTTCGGAAGTTTCGAAGTCGTCATCTGGTTGGTTGAATTCTACAGGATGTCTCGTTTTTTAAATGTCATGACGTCAAACCCCCTCATGGAAGAAGAACAACGTCGTGTTTACAACTGTGACAATTAGCGCTTACCAGGATCAACTAAACGCTGGATTTTCAAAAGTATGTGAAGTTCGCGGCTCCATCGTTGCAGTAAACTTCCATAACGTTCTGGAATGAATAATTTATTAGATGTACGCCGTTCTGTTATTGCAGGGACATGGACTTTACATTTTCGCGAGCCTAAATGTGACGCGGAATAAAACGAACTGTGATTGGTTGCGTTGCATCTCAGTCAAACGTCCTTTTGCGCGGTCCTTGGCCAATGAAAGCTGCGATAGAGTCCAGACCTTCTGCTTTCTGTCTGAAGGTCTGGCTATGCAAGACTTAAGGGAAGGGGTCAGGTTAGGCAATAGTAAATGTAAAATACTGTTATAAAATTAGTCAAAGTCTATGAGATGTCGTCACTAATATAGTAAAACAAACGCACATGTGTGTGTGTGTATGTTAAAGTGGGGGAAAGTTAAGGCTAAGACATTTTTAACCTTTTCTTTAGTAGTATAAACACAGCTGCTAATGTGAATGGGCAGATGAACTTATGACATTATGAATTTTTCAAAGGCTGAAAGCCCTCAGGAACACACACTCTCTTACACACCATAGCTGCAGAAATAGGAGTGGTGAAGGTCATTTTGTTAGTGGGAGATTAAAGCTCCCGTCTGTCTGTCTTTTTTGTGTTATTATGTTCCCTTACTTCAGTGTAATGTGGAATATCCCTTGTAGAATGTCCTTTTTTTTCCAAAAATGAGAATGAGGCTGTGAGGGACAGAAGTACTGCTAATACTGTTGTATACTTGGGTGTTAATCAGGAGCAGATGAAAATATATATTCTAGTAGGCGGATATATATGAAAAAAGGGTTTGCGAAAAAAAAATTGGGTAAGACTACATGTTGAGCAGACTGTGTTTTGGTTTAGTTTGTCTAACAAAATACACCGTTGACTCTCGCTAGACATATCACTTAGCATTGTTAACATGTGAAAGATATCTCTTGACTTTTTTTCATAAAGGAACAAATACAAGTGGTACAAATTTGACTGTTTGTGGTCAGCTGCCATTTACCCATTACACTTCTGTAATTGGCCAAATAGAGGAGAGGGATAGAAACTGCAACCCTTCTCAACTGCTGAATTATGGGAAACAGAAACAGAGACTACTCTGTGAAAGCAGGAGCCGATGCTCTTTTTTAGTGTTAGATACTAGAGGCAGAAATGCTGTTTAACATGTAAAATACTACAAACCGCTGTTGAAAAGATTAAGTAATAATACAATGTCACTACGCTTAGCCATACTCTTTCTAAACTGCATTTATCTCTTTGTAAATAGCAATGCATAAATAGTAAATAGTCTTATTTTACTTTGTAAATAGTATTATTTTAACCTGTAAAGTTTGGCTAGTTAATCAGATTGATAGGTTTAAAGGATACAGTTCAATCTGTTAACATTAGCTAAAGCACTAGATATCATGAACTAACAATAAAGAACATTTTTTACAACATTTATTTGGTTAATGTTAGATTTTATATATATATATATATATATATATATATATATATATATATATATATATATATCTTAACATTTATCTAAGTTAATGCTAATTAGTGTGTGAGGACACTATTGGAATTGCTCTTGTTCTTGTTCTTCTTTTTGACTTCTTCGACTTCTTTGACTTCTTCCTCTTCTTCTTCTTCTTCGACGGGTTTTAGGTGTTAGAATTAGGTGTGACAAAATGGCTCGCCGCCTATAATATTTCAACGAAGTGCCCCTTCTACGACGTTTCACATACATTTACAAAATTCGTTACATACATTTAAATACCTACAAAATGTCAGCCATTTTGAATTTCAATGTGATTTTTGTGCAGTTTTTTCAGGCTTTGTACTTTAACGAACTCCTCCTATAGTTTTAATTTATGAATATATATATGTGTGTGTGTGTGTGTGTATGTATGTATGTATGTGAAAGAGACAAAGAAAGAAAGAAACATTTTGAATTTTGGAAAAAAAAATGAATTTCATCACTTCCTCCTTATTACCTGTGTGCCAGTAAATCTATATCTTATTTTGACTGAGATGTGATTGGGTTTTGAAGTATCAGATGACTAACTGTTAGTACTGTTATTATGACTAACTAAACAGTTCTCTGAATAGCAACTTCATAAAGCCTAGACATTCTGTAATGTAATGTTGGTTTAATCTATGTAATCCCTATGAAGAAAGAGGTGGGAGGCGTTTGACTGACAGTGGGCGGGGCATCAGATGGTTGTTAACATTCTTTCCTGCCTTTTTGAACAGTCAGCAAAATCCAAAAGACAAAGAAGGGTGATGGTTTATATGTGAGTATAACCGCATGTCTACGTATATCTGTTTGAATGCATGCCTGATTTATAAAATTAGCTTTTAGCCTTTCTTCAGTGTTGTAGCAGTAAAATTCAAGGATCTCGTACAGATCTCAACAAAAAGAGCAAAACTTGTCAATATAGCACAACAGAGACTGCCTTCTTGATCAAGAAGGATTTTCACCATTCATTTTCTTCATAGGAATTTCAAATTATTCTTTAATAAAGAGTTCTAAACCACGAAACACATCACTGAGGGAATGAACTTCTAATTATTCCTTATAAACCACAATATAATTGAAGGTTATTGCAAATTATTGAAAAGTAGAAGTTGTTTGAGATGTGACTTATGACAGTTGCAATGCTTTTATAAGAGTGAGAAGTCAAAAAAGTTTACATTATGTATGTTAAAAATAAACTTCTCTATGGAGAAAATGAATTATCATGAATTCAGTTCTGCCAGATCTGCTGAAGTTGAACACCATGTGACCTTAATGTACTGTTAAAAAACAAACAAACAAACAAAAAAACTTACACCAGAGTTTCGAGCAGATTTAAAATTGGTCGGCAGATCTTAATAAAATAAAATCTTAAACATTACGGTTTAAACTGATGTAAACAGCTTGTGACTCCTCTACACGGATAAATACTGTATGTGCCGCCCTTGTTGCCATGGGTTATGGCATCTAAACAAGATTAACTGGTGGTTAATAGATTTGACACAGCAAAATTTAAGAGCACAAATAGTTCGTAGACAAACGCACAAAAGGACTCGTATCGTCCTGCCAGAGCATACCCTCCACCCTGCCACTTGTTTTGAAGAAACATACCAGAGCAAACTGAGACAACTGAGTGTCTTAAGTCTCAGCGTCTGCTCTGAAGCAAGAAGCGAAACATTTGAAGGGAAAAAAGGAGAAATAGTTTCTGATTCAAACAAACAAAGAGTGGTTGCCATGTCGACAGGCATCTATAAATAGTGTCCAATGTTTGTTTTGTGAATGCGGTCTCCCCTAGGAGCTTCAGAGACCCAGAGTGATTCTGATTAAACAGCTTTTCCTCATACCGCTCAGCCCTGGAATGAACCATTAAACTGGACGGAGAGGTCGGACAGTTTAAGGAAAAAAAACATTATGGCTAAAAAATGGCTTTATGTAGAGTAATGTACACTTACTGATGGGGTTGGTACATTTTTTATTTATTTATTTTTTTGGGGGGAAAGTGTTTTGATGTTCACCAGGGCAAAACAGTAATTGTAAGAATTATTATTACAATTGAGAAGATTTTTTTATTTTAAAATGTAATTTATTCCTGTGATGACAGCTGGATTTTCAGCATCATTACTCCAGTCACATGATAGTGTCACTCTAACATGCTGATTTGCTGCTCAGGAAACTTTTCTTGCTATCAATGTTGAAAATATTTCTGCTTAATATTTTTGTGGAGACTGTAATGCATTTTTTCATGATACTTTAATGACAAGAAAGTTCAGAAGAAAAGTATTTCTGTCATAACTCTCTGAGAGATTGGCATGGTAATGATTATGGCAATGTATTTGATCTTGGCGGAATATATCTGCTACGCTGCTGTTGCAGAGCAAATACAGCGACTTGCTACTGCCAGTACATTCACAGACATTGCTGTGAGGATGTAAGACATGCTGCTGCTGCACATCATACATGAAATAAACCCTGTAGCAGATCTATACAGGTGGAGCTGGGGAAGGTGGAGGGTTTCTGAAGGCGTGCTGCAGACTGCTAACTGATTGAGCAGGAAGCTCATTGATTGCTGTGGTATCAGCTGTGCTAGATAATGTAGATAATGATGTGATCGCTACCAAATGAGTTAAGGACCTATCAGACAGCACCATCTAGACTAATTGACTAATTGAATGAATGATTGATTGATTTATAGGATTGATTGATTAATCTTTTTTATTTCTGATGGATGGTTTTAGTCTGATAGTAATTTAATTCCAAACCTAAGGTGTCTCACAGGTTCATATGGCTTAAACTATTTAAAGTACATTTTCAACTGGTCTCTTGTTACCTTGGTTACATATTCAAGAGGAGTGACAGAAGCATTGTAAGAGGATTTCAGAACACATTTATTTTACTAATGATAGCTATAAATGTATATCTACCTATTTAATATATTTATGATGTATGTATATATTTATTTTTATATAAAATACATTTTCAGTTCTGGATGTTGATTGGTCAACACAGCATTCCAATCATGATCAAATGGTTTAGCAGTTCAATATAGGGTAATGTAATTTAACACAACAGCCGCTCTGAGCTCATTGCTGAAATGTAAACCTCTTTGTCTTTGATTGTGGCAGGGAATGGTGAGGGTGGTTGGAGCCAGACAGACGCAAACGTGGACAGACAGAGTGGGAATCACCAGCCGTCCCCTCAGACAGCAGGAGGAGAGATTCACCCATCCCCATCACAGTGCTTTCAGCTGGACCCTTCTCTCCGATTGAACATTGGAACCTTCTGCCTGCTTAAGATCTGCCTGTATCCTCCGATTGGGTAAGACAGCAGTTTAATCTCACTTGAACGTTTCTGGATTGGCTTGTGCACAAGACTCCTACTTTCTTGAGTTAAGCTTTTTAACTTCTAACTTCAAAACACATTTACTCGCAATAAACCTCTTATGAAAGAGAGACATGTGTACTGATGCACCGATCACCGATTTTTTTATTTCTTTCTTTATTTTGTTCACCTTTTTTAATGCGAAATTATTTGTTGTTTATTTGCTCCATAACAGGCAAATTGGCCATAAACTAAAAATATTTGAGCAGAAGAACACCATCTCCATTGACAAACTTGGTGGTTCAGTCTTGTTTTTAGGGATCTTTGCTGTTGCAGGAAGTAGAAATCTTGACTATATGAAGGACATCATGAATTCTTTGAAGTATCAAGATGGTGATGCCTTCAGTGCAGACACTGAAAGCTTGGTGATCAATCGGCTTTATTGGAGGTTATAAAGAATAAAAGATTCTGCACAAAATTTGACTTTTGGGGATAATTTAGTACAAATGTGTATTACTAAACTTTGTATAATAGTTTACTGGTGCCTTTGATGAATTGTTCTCATAAAAGTTTGTTCTCAGCAGCAAAATGTCTTGCCTGTTAAGGGGGTTGAATAGTTTTGATTGCAGCTGTACATTCCCTTAAGAGATACATTAATATAAACTTCCACCCACCCCCAATTCAATTTACTTTTCTTCCTATATTTTGAGCATCGTCAACAGTGAGCTTGTTGTGCCTGGTACTGTGTTTGATCTGGCCTGTGTTAACATCCTGGTTACAGACTTCGTAATATTTTCACACAAATGACATTTTGGGAAATGATTGCTATCCAGATTGTGTGCAAGTCTGGAATAGAGAGCGGCCAACATAAAAATAAAAACAGGCCGAGTCTGATTTGTGGCTAGTCGACCGTTGCATCTCTAGACTTGTGTGGTGTCTTCTGCCTGTACTGTAGGGTTTTCTGTCAGATGTGACTACTGGAAAAAAACATGGAACATTTTCAGCCCTTTTCTCAGTAGCGGTTGTGTGTAAAGACAGGTGACGTGAGGTCAGCTTCATCACACAGCTGCGTGGAAATATATTAAGTGTTATGTTTCTCTTCTTCTTTCTCTGTAGTTTGATCATTTACTTGTTATCTCTTTCACTTGCTGACTCAACACTGGACTTCCTCTTTTTCAAAGTCATCTTGCTTGTTTGGCATTTGTTTCTACCTCCAGTTTTCTTTGTTGTGATCACATAGTTCTCTGGAATTCTTTGTTTTGTTGTCTTTTTGTCTTCTGATTTTCACAGTCTATGCCTCCATGTTTCCCCCCAAAATGAAAAATTATTTATTCCCCTTCATGTCGTTTCAAACCCCTATGACTTTCTTCTGTGGAAGACAGAATTAGATATTTTCAAAAAAACTCTTGACCTCATTGACTTTCATTGAATAGACAAAAAAAGGACAATGAGAGAAATGAGACCAAAAAGGGAATTTGAGACATTTTCCTCAACCAAAAATGGGACGTTTATCAAAATATCTTTTGTTAGAAAGAAAGTAATACAGGTTTGGTACGACATGATGGTAGAAGTTTCATTTTTGGGTCTTTAATTTGATAATACTTTCAGCTACTAATAATTAAAGGTGAGCAGGATGATCGACAGGTTGTCCAGCAACCGACTAACTTAATACATTTCTAGCTGTGATAGTTTACAGCAATTCCAGGTAGATAATTAGTGTTTATTTTTTTAAATGTCAGTCAAAGAGCTGCACATTCTTGGTTTCAGGTTTTTTTTTTTTTTTTTGTGGATTTAAATGTGTTTGTATACATATGCATTAGGACGGTCTTTGCGTTTTTAAGACACTGTGCAAAAACATTTCAAAATGCACCTCAAGCTTGTTCTGTAGCACTCTATCAAGTTGTTTTTTTTAATGGAGGACAGTGTCTTGTTTGAATCTGATCAGGGTCAAGTGGAACGTAGGTCTCATTCTACAAAATTCAGCAATTTTTTTTTTGCCACAATGAGTACAGAAATGTGATAATGTCACATTATTAAACAGTTAGGCCCACCGAAGTTTGATCTTCATCCTTCGAAAGCTGCCATCCCTCTCAGTGCTGTAAGACAGTGGAAATAATTTAGCTTCTGTTGTGGAACTAATTTCACTTCACATCCTGACTACGAGCTCCTGTTTGGAAAGGAAGAAGCTTCCAGCCTGTCATAGCGTGTTAGTGCACATATAGACTGAAAGTGATATGTGGTGTAAGATGACGTTTCTGTGGGTTTGGCTGTGTCTGTATGTGTAGCGTCTGTGGGGACGGGATCTGATGTTGGTTGAGCTGCAGTCGGGCTCATCAGTGCGTGGATAAACCCGTCAGGAGTATCTGTTCGGCTTTGAGTTCTGACAGGAATCTCTCTCTGCCTCTGGTGTCATTTCACACTCCCTCATTTTCTCCTCCAGTCCCCCCTCGTTGGGCTTAATTGAAATCTACTTAGTCTCTCTTTCCCCTTCATTCGGTCTCATTCAGCAGCTTCCTTTTCCTTAATGTCTCTCAACCGTCTCCAGTAGGGATGTCAAAGTACTGGTATTTCGGTACCAAGTCGAAAGTAAAATTTGAACATTTTACTATTTTTGGATGTTACCGAGAAATGTGTGGAGATGAAGAGCCATTTTTTTTCTCGCCTCAAGTAAATAGCTTGTGTAAAATTAGCCTTTTGCGGTCAAATGTTCTTGAATAATGACCACTAAACTGATTTGATACATAGCTGTGCACATATTTTGTCTCTTTTATCACTCCACAGACTAAAAACACTCAAACACTAAAATAAATCCAACCATATCAATATTTCATCCCCATTTATTTGGTTTGTACCAGTGTTTAAAACTGGCTCATGTGCAGTCAACATCCTGATCACACTGTTGGCTTATTTTGCGATAATAACTCATTGACTATTTATTATATACTAATATTAACAAATTAAATTAAACAGATGTTTCTTAATTAAATAGCATGGTGTTTAATGTGTAATTGTTATATAATACTACCGTTCAATTGTTTGTGGTTGGAAAGATTTGAATGATTTTGAAAGTTTCTTATGCTGGGGCTTAGCTACATTTATTTGATTAAAAATACACTGAAAACCGTAATATTGTGACATTACTACAAATTAAAATGACCTGTTTTATTTTAATATAATTGGAATGTTTAAAATGTATTCCTGTGATGGCAAATCTGAATTTTTATCAGTGTTCAGTGTCCTTCAAAAATAATTCTAATATGCTGATTTTGTGGAAATATTTCTATATTTCACTTTTTTAAATTATCTTACATATTTTTACAGTATGTTAATATTGACTTTGGTACATTTCCCCATGCTCTCATCCTTCCTGATTTTTTCTTTTTTTTTTATCTACAAATGTTCTCCTCATTCTCTCTCTCTCCTGAGCTAATGACTAAACAATGAGTTAATTACCTGAGTCAGAGCTCATGAATTTATTCATATGCTCTCTGGCACTCTGGTAATTACCAAAAGCTTGTAGTGTACCAAGCAGAAAGGTTCTCCCCCCTCAAAGGGGCTGTTCATATCTTTATTACAACATTGAGCGCCACCATATCCATTCACTGTCTCTGTACAGTTTGACCGGGATGCTGTTACCAAGAGATGACTTATCACGCCATTTTTACATCTCACAATATAAAAGTCATGTCTCTGTTCTCGTAGATGAATGTTTACAATTTCCTCTTAGAATGAGTGACAAAAGAAATCATTACATCACCATTGTTTACAGCAGCAATATTTTGGAAAAGACTGATAAAAGAGAGTGCTGGCGGTATTTTTCAGCTGTATTATTGTCCGCAAGCTCAAGGCAGAACTCCATTGATTGGCCCTTTTCCAGTTAGTCCATCCTGAAGGGAGTCTTTGTGCCGATACGACAAGCTCCGCGTCTGTCCTCTCAACAGCTCTCGGCACAAACTGCACAACAATGCGGCCACTCTAGTATCTATAGAGATACTGTATAGTGAAAGCGTCGCATAATGATCTTTAATATCTGCGGCTTATTAGGAGGTAATGCCTCTTCTGCAGCTGAAGTGCATCGATTGAAGGGCGACTGGGGAACAATAGTTTCAATAATGGCCTAAGAGTTTAGATTCAACAGCAATTTCGATCTGAAAAATGAAATCAACAAAATGGCTTCAATGGTAAAATAATCCTTGTAGGCATTATATGAAATGATTTTGTGAATGAATAGGATTAGGTTGTGGGTTATAGGAGGTCAATCTCAAAGAAAATGTTGATATTTTTAGAGTGCTTGGCATAGCATCACTGCTATGTAGCGTGCTGGGCGTACTGAAGCGCTGTCATTTCCCTCATGGCCTCCCTGATAAAGACTAAGAGGAAAGGTCAGCCGCAGGACGGATGTCTCACGGACAATGAGTTCAAAGGAGCTGCTGTTTTTCATAGAAGTTATGATCGAATGGGTCTTTCTTTCTCACACTTTATTCAGCCAGATAATGAAACAAAACAATTGAACCATCCTTATCTGCCCGACCTTGCAAATCCACATATTAGCGCTATTATTTCACGCCGTTACATTACGATATCAGTTACGACTATCTCTGGACTATAATTAGATTTATGCTAAAGGGTTTTTTGTGTCCTTGTCCACGCTTTCCTTACTAGTGTTATATTTCATTTTATTTTTACATATCCTCTTTAACCAACTACAACCAACCTTTTTGTGGCTATAACAGTTTGCATAGATTCCTTCCTTTATGCATCCATTATGCATCACTCTGTTTGTTGGATTACAAAAAAAAAAGTAAAATTTTTAGGCTGGTCTGCCTCAGCTGTCTGACAGCACCCATCACTGTCAGAATGAGTGAGCTGGCCAATCAAATCAAAGAAGGCGGGGCTTACAGAAGACGAGTGCGAATTCCACTGCGAAGCTTTTGCTTTAGCATGTGGCGAGTAAGTATCTAAACATTTATATTTGACGACTATTTTATTCAAAAATTCAGAGACTGACCATAATATCCACTATAATCTACCTTTTTGGTTATTCCCTTAAATTCCTTTTAATCTTTTAATTATTTAATTCCTTTTAATGAAACAATTACTCAGTAAACATGGTTATGGCCTTGCCTCTTGGTGTATTCGCTGGGTGGCCCCGCCCACACTAGAATCTCATTTGTCCAACGTCTTGCTTGACATTTTTGTATTTTAAACACCAAATATGTTCTGATTGGCTCTGTTTTGGCTCATATAACTTTAATTTGTAGAACACAAGAGGTGAAGTTTTGAAGAGAATGAGGACCGGAGCTTCCATGCTTCAAAAAGGACACAAAAGCACCACATGATAGCTTTATGTGTTAAACAGACTGAAATTTAAGTCCACCTGAAGTTTTCCAAGGCCTGTTGATGAGAAGTAAAGAATGAATACTTCTTGAGTCAGATCTTTTTGAGGAGTCCAGTTGATCCAGATCTCAAAACCAAACTCACTGATTGAAGTTTCAGCGATTTAAAGATTCACTGGAGATGAATATTTCCAAAAACAACTTCTATTTCTTCTTAAATTTCAATCCAATCCACTTACAAATTGATATAACTCATGTATGATACTTTTTGGAGCTTTGGCATCTGTATCGCTGATACTAGCAGATGGAATACTAGCAGATAATAAGATACTCGTATAAATTTAAAACAAAAATCGTATTCTTATAGATTCCCACAGGCTGTTTTGACTGAGTCAGGGACACTGGCCACTTAGAAGCCAGAAAGAAGAGAATAGAGCAAGTCTTTCATCGAGACGGGGAGAGATGAGTCATTCCTCATGTGAGATTTTGAGGAAGAATTAAAGGGAAGCCTTCGGCAGGGACACGCCAGGTCTTTCTGCACTCTGAAGCTGTGAGAGAAAGACATGTGGCAGATAAGGTGCAATGCGGGGGAGGTGATGTGTTTATCGTAGGCAGTGTGTGTGTGAGCGTGAATGTTTTTTCGCAGGACGGACAGCTTCCATAATGTGTGGCAAGATGCTTGAGGTCTTCACGATTGACGGGTCCTGCCAGGTCTGATGGATCCTCAGAGGGAGAGGATAGATTAATGTCTCTATTTTTCTGTCACTCGCTACTTTGTTTAGCTCTTGCCCTTTCGCTCTCACTCACATTCTCCTCACTTTTCTTTCCAGTGCTTCAAACTCCCTTTATTGTTATTTAGAGTGAAACTTGATTCATTTGACTGACAGGACGAGCAGTTCTTGGAATGCAAACCTTAGCATGCACGCATCTGTCACACCCTCGTGAAAATGCAAACACTGCACAGCAGTGTTTAATCAACACGTACAAAACATGCAGCGACACTCGGAAACGCTCGTTTGCATGTAGTGAACCGTGACTTTTGAAATGAGAAGCCGAAATAAATTCACAAATTCATATTCCCTCTGAGGATAAATTCATGTTACCGAATGATATTTATATTTATATTTGATGTTTACTTATGCATTCTGCGGGGGAAAATAATGTAAAAAAAACACTTGGAGAATTAAAGGGCTCATGATGCTATTTTTAAAAGTTCATTATTTTGATTATTGGATGTAATAGTATAGGTTAACATGCTTTTTATCTCATTCTGTACGTTATTGCAGGTCCTATATTCCCAGTTTGTCTGAAACCCATTGATTTCTACAAAGCCCCTCCTTCGGAAAAGCTCAGTGTGCTCTGATTGGCCCGCTGACCCAGTGCTTTTTGATTGGCCAAACACCTCAAGCGTGTGTCGGAAATATGGTTCCTTACCATAATCGAGAGCTGCAGTTTCAAAGACTTGAGCAAAACATTTCATAAGTAGTTTTTGTAAATAGCCCCGTTGTACTGTCCCAGGTTCATGCACAAGCAAACTTTTGGGCTCTACTTACCAGCAATAGCTTTACAAATAAATCTTAACCTCTGAAAGCAAAAGTGGTTTAGCTTTTGTATCCAAACACACAGCAGCTCCACAACATGACGATAACACTTTAATGCACTTGCCTTCTTACTTTGCGTATGCCTTTGGACGGGCATTATGCTAACATTTCACATTGTGACGTGGACGATTGAGGAAGTAATATCTGGACTTGGATCGAGGTGTGTTGGACAGGTCTTATGATCTTTGTAATTTTGCAGATCATACCTGCACAAACAGATACATTGCACACTAAAGGAAAAGGAGAACATTAAAATGCCTCATATGACCCCTTTAAAGACTTATAATGACAAATATAATATAAATAATGATAAATATAATGATATATAATGACATATAATGATAAATAATGACAGTATTCACAATTATGTAATTCTATTGACAGCATTAGATTTAAACAATAAGAAATAAAGCCAATCTACATTTTTGTAGAATGTTTTTTTTAATTAAGTCTTAATCTTCACACTTTAATGAGTAGTATGACTTTGCGTCCTTGCTTTTGTAGAGTACTATTCTCTATTAAAATTAATTTACCAGAACAGTATTTGTGCTATAAAAGTAAATCTATCATTAAATATTGTGTAGAAAAGTGACAGTATACTTAATACAGTGATTTGTATGAAGTAGAAAGTAAATATTTTTCAGTCAATATTTTAATCTCTTTTTTTGAATTTAAAAAGGGCATTTATATAATTTAGGACACAATTGTCTTGGTAATATCATACTTGGCATTCTTCTCATCCAGGTAAAGGAGTCTTTGTAAAATGTAGAAAATTATTTAAGTTATTATTTTAATATAAATCATATTCAAGGGTCTATTCAAGGCCCTATGAAATCTCATTTACTTTATTAAATCAACAAACAACCAATAATTAGTATTTTTCCGGTTTACACTGACATACTAAACTTAAAGAATTAGTTTACTTAAATGAAAATTACCTCATGATTTACGCACCCTCAAGCCATACTGGGTGTATATGACTTTCTTCTTTCATACGAATACAATTGGAGTTATATTAATAATCGCCCTGATGCTCCTAAGCTTTATAATGGCAGTGCACAGAAACTACCTGTTTGAAATTCAAAAAAGCTTATCCATTCATTATAAACATACTCCACACAGCTCCAGGGGGTTAGTAAAGGCCTTCTGAAGCGAAGCAGTGTGTTTGTGTAAGATGATTAATTATGAAGTAAAATAACTAGCTTCCGCTGGACCGACTTCTGCATTCAACTTAAGAAGAAAGCATAACTGATGCAGCGTCAGTTACGCTTGTTTCATAATTTGAATACGGAAAGCGTAGGGCATGTTGAGCAGTTACTGCCTCCTTGGACGGAAGCCATTGGTTGTAATTGTTAGAGCACGTATTAGTAGTCCATTCTTGGAAAATCATGCCCTCTTTAACTCTCTCTCTCTGTTCCCTTGTTTCTCTCTCTTTCTTTCACAGAGACAGAGACAGAGAGCGAGGGATCAGTTGAGTAGCTCTCTATGGTTGAATGATTCATCCCAACGTACACACACACACACACACACACACACACACAGCAGAAGAGCTTCTGATGCAGATATTTTTAGAGCGCGTTGGCAGTGGGATCCAGAGAGATATGCGTGTGTGAGTGAGTACTATAGACAGAACCAGAACGTGATTAGAGAAGTAATGTCACATCAGAGCGCAAAGACAGTGACTCAGAAAGTCTTCAAACCTCCTTCTAGTAAAAACACAGTGTTGTTAATTAACAGATTCGACTGTTCGACTCATTATAGACATTGACTAAACTTCAGACTTTGCTAAATGTGAACCCAACACAAATCAACACACTATGACCAAATCACTGAGCAGTTATTACACACTACGTACTATACTGACCAATCAGCAACCAGAACACAGACACCACTAGACACTACTGACCAATCAACACAGATGACACAAATAATGTTGGGTGTTCTGTAACATGAAAATTGGATTGATGAAAATCTCTTTAAGAAAAATGTGTAATAGATTATTAGAGCAATGTAAAGTGCAATACTTAAGAAATTCTTAAAGTTCTCAAATATTTTTTTCCAGTTGCTAATCCTTAATGTCTCCATCGGGAAGACAAACTTCTGATGTACAAAATTATACAAGTAAAATATTGTAGTAGTAATACGTATTATATTGAGCTAGTATTATAATGTTTAATGTCTGAAGCAATTGAAAAAATTAATTAAAAAAATTAATATCTTTAATAGCATTTTTTTTTTAAGAATTTGAAATTGAATTTGAATAAAGAAACAGAGAAATGTTATTTTCCAAAGTTTCAGAAGTTTTTCTCAGAATGCAAACTATTCTTAACTTAAGAAAAATTTTATTCTTTAAAATGGATTGAATCTGTTCCAGACACTTTATTTTGAATTGGTAATCTGTTCCATAACATATAAGTCTTTTGTATTTACATCAAGAAACTAGGTTAAAACTGATATAAGTGTATATCAAAGTTTCTTCTTCACTTCTTCACAAGTCTTCACTATTTTGTGTGGCGGATCAACAAATATTTTATTCTTTTATTATTCTTTTATTATTTTTTTATTTTATTTTATTTTATTTTATTTTATTTTATTTTATTTTATTTTATTTTATTTTATTTTATTTTATTTTATTTTATTTTATTTTATTTTATTTTATTTTATTTTATTTTATTTTATTTTATTTTATTTTCAGACAAGCCAACTTGAGGGCTGTGTTTGGAATAGCACAAGGATACTATAAATAGCATTGAAAATTTCTTTTCATCCCAGAGAGTACTGGCCTACTACGTTTGCCAAAATGCGTTTATAACAGAGCACACTACACAGAATACTGCATCCCACAATGCAATGCTCTTGCTTCTCCACATACAAGGTGGTGAATGAACCAGAAGAAATATGCAAGTTGATATCAATCTCATTATTTGATCAGACTGCTGAAAGTGTGTACTGCCATGTGTGTAGACTGCACAGTGCATGTATAAAGCAGTATGCTAGTATTCCTTTTCAAACATAGTCATCGACTTTATACTAACAACACATAAACCGTGACCTCATAGCACCATAAGTGTTTCTTGTGATTTGCACATTGGGCATGTTCACTATGCTTCTGTTATGCAAGAGCTCATCGTTCAACTATGTAATGTAAACACCGCCCTGCCCTAAATGGAGGTTCTACTGCATATCACAGACACTATATCAGCCTTCTAATAGAAATATATTTCAATTAGCATGGATGTACTTCCATTTGGACTTAGCTAAATCCTTTATGTGAGTCATATGTCAGGCTCGGAGCTTAGTCGAAGCAGCCATTCTAGTGTAAATGAGCGCTGACTCTGAATAATTAAAATGCCTTGCCATTTCCCTTGTCCTTGCCTGGGCCTTCTCTCATAACTCACCCACATATAGTGACCCGTGCTGGAATGGTTTTGCAAAGCTAATACGGGCGGTGGAAACGCCTCCTCTAGTCATTCCGAAGGACAACCTGTTCTCACCGTCTAGATGAATATGATGAGTGAGGTGTGGTTGTCATTCTCTCTCTTTCTCTCACTTTCACACTCTCTCAGGTATTTCACTTCACTCACAACTCTGAGTG